>CAJVGC010000582.1:64980132-65580132 GCA_910822075.1 Senecio squalidus
TCGCGCTTGAACTGTCTCTCCCAGGAGTAGTGGTCCATGACACTAGTACGTGGCACCTCTGGAGGGTGACCAAAGGGTAGGTGTGATGGAATAGGCTGGGATGGTCCCTCCTGGCGGGCAGCCATCCTGTCTGGCAGACGGCCCGGGAGGATGACCTGCTTTCGCGCGGTCAACCTGGTGCGCGGGCCTCGGTAGTGAAGTGTGGCGGCAACGGGTACCGGAGGAGGTGGCGGCAGCACAACCCTCGGGCTGGACCCGATGCTGCTCGAGACAGCCATGGAGGTGTCCTCCGTAGGATCGGTAGTCTGGTGTCTTTGGCTCTCAGAAGCGGTACGGCCCTCAGAAGGCGACGCGGCTCTCGGTAAGGAGCGAGACTGAGAGTGCGACGGTGAAAGCGATCGGGATGACTGAGACATGACGAATCTGTGAACAATGAGTTTCGTGAGTACTAGAAGACACAAGGAAATGATAAAGGAAATGTGTAATGAAATGCATGTACGGGTCAGTCGCGTGAGAATCGGGAAAAGACAGTACCGGGAATTTTGACTCAAAACCGTTAACATTAGTAATTACGTTCCGTCCTTGCATAATTTCTTTTGAACTAGGCATGGGTGATCAGGCCATGCGTAGTTGAAAATAAATATGCAATCGCGAAATTAATTCTCTAAAGTTTAGACCCATAAGTGATTTTTCCGAAAAGTCTTGGTTATAGTTTGGTTTCGAAAACTTTTGAAAAATTTTTAAAACCGTTTTTCTCTATAACCTGTGCTCTGATACCAAGTCTGTCACACCCCGCTAAAGCGGAAACACGGAATGTGAAGAGCTGGAAAATCATATCACAGGTCATATAAAACATAACGGTCATCGAGTCATTAATTAAAAATAAAAGTGTTTACAAATCCATTCAACGACCAAGATACGATAATTTAGAACATTGTTACACGACAATTAAAGTTCATTAAAATTCCCAAAATAAATGGCCAAGTCTTTTCCCAATAAGGTTCTCACACGACCGCCTCGACCCGTCCATGCCATGCATCACGTGCTTACACTAATTCCTGAAACATAAGATAAAGTGTCAACTACGAAAACGCAGTGAGTGAGTTACAGTTTAAATAGTCGACCAAAATGTAAGTAAAGTATATAAAAGTAGAGGTTTCCATAAAGGAGATTAGCGGAGAAAAGTCGCTTAAAATTTATATACTTTAAAGTCTAAGTAACGGGCGTACTGGTGCCCTAAGTTTGTAAAGACCAAATTTAGTCAAATTTAGTCAAATAGTAGAAGCGGATAGCAATCGCTAAAAGTTTATAAGTTTATGCGTAAGTAACTAATTAGATTTTCTTGTATCAACCTCTTGGCATCTATAACTTAAGTGTTCACACTAATCCGATTATCCAACCGTGAGGCCCCAACTCCCCGCCTCTCAAACGGGAAATTAAACAGTACTTAGTAATATGTACTTAGACTGCCATCTAAGCAAGGAACGGTTCTTTCCTAAGTATCGATACCCATAATTACTATACGGCTAAGTAGTTAATAGTGTGAAAGTCAGAGAAAAAGAACATCGGGCACTAAGTAGTTTTAGTTTAAAAGAGAGAGTAAGATCTATCACTTAAGAACGTGTCATAGTTCCATCAAGGGTTGGTTACGCATACAAGCATCAATAATTAGTTTAGTCAAGAGAGAGAGAGAACTAATAAGTTTAAGTAAAGTCAAATAATTTACGCATAAGAGATCAATTAGTTGTTCAATAAGTCCAAATACGTCCAAAAGTCAAAGTTTGATAAGTCAAAAATCATAGTTTGATAGATCAAAAGTCAAAGTTTGATATTTTGCAATTTATTTCATAAGGCATAAAATGCATTTAATCTTATGTTTCCCCCAAATTCATGTAAAATATGTAAAACAAGGGGTTGTAACTCACGGATTGCGAAGAGAACGAGAACTTGGAAACTTGGTCGGAATATGTGAGCCGGGAATCACGGATCGCCTATTAATTACCAAGATAGTTTAATTAGTCGTTATATTATTATGTTCTTTATTTAATAATATAGATAAACTTTGTTAAACTTTAAGTGTCAAAGTCAAGTGTAGTTAAAAATAGTCCGAAAGGTAATTGTATCGTTTTTGTCCAAAAGTCCGATTTACCGTTTTAGATTATTAGGCCTTAGGTGCTTTTGCTCGCTGAAGTGACTTACAATTTCTAAGGAAATTTGGGCAGCGCTTCCGCGCCCAAATTTCATGCCCAAAAATTGTACTACCACTTCCGCTCACAAATCACCTAAAACACGATATATACATTTTATAGTTCATTTTAAGTCCAAATGGTCCAACACAAGTCACTTTTGTTATTACTTTCGTTTATCTCAGTCCCAACATGATATCAGTAAAAAGTCCAGAATGTAACATGTTCTTAAAACGAGTAAAACGACGAGTTTTCGGGGAGACAGCAGCCCGGTGCGCAGCACCTGTCAGGGGGTGCTGCGCACCTCCTTGCTGTTTTCCCGTTTTTGTGATTTCCTTTGTTAAAAACGTATTTTCACCCATGGATTTCGACATGCAACCGGTTAAAACTTATTAAAACATCTTTTTAACAGTTTCTAAATATATTTGGTTACAAATCCGTGGATCTAAAGAGTATTTATGTTTAAAAACGTTTTTGACCATAAAAAGTCATAGATTTATGTAAAAATACATTTTCAACCGTTAGATCTTACATGCAATTGAATATTTGTGTAAGAATAGTAAAAATAAAGAAATCTACCGAAGGAAAAGCTTGGATGATGAGTTTTTGTTCGGATTTTAGCTCCAAAATCTTTACAACCGTGGTCCTTTTTCGAAATAACAACACTCCTTGCTTTCCTTGATGATCCAAAACGTTTTTAGTGGATGGGAATGGTGTTTATAAGGCTGAAGTTACTGGAAATAGAGGGGTTTTTGAGAGAAGACTTGAGAGAATAGTGTGTGTGTGTGTTTTTTTTTGGTTTTGTAAAATGAAAAGAAATGAATTAAGAAAATGATAATAGGGTGAGAAAATCTGGCCTTGGGACAGTTAATTTGCAGTAAAGGGTCGTCTCCTATTGGTCAATTTGGGTGGTGGTTTGTAAAAACGAGTAAAGGACTAAAACTGTAAATATTTTGAATTTCTGGCGCGAGGTGCTGCGCACCGGGGCATTTTTGCCCTTTTCAAAATTGTCGTTTTTGCTTCGTTGGACCTTTTTGTTAATTAAAAGTTCTTAAGTATGATTTGTTATGAACTTAGGAAAGTTCAATAGGTATTTTCTTGGTATTTAGGACTTATAATTTGATTCCGGAAGTTATTCCGACACTAGTTCCGACAAAGTACAGACTCAAAAGTTACGAACTAGAATAGAGCGAACGCGATAAAGAAGTAACTAACGTTTCGAACAGATTCAATAATTGAACAAGTACCTGAATTTTTGACGGTTGTCACATGGCTACTCTCCAGTGGATGGAGAAGATGGAGTCCGTATTTGACGTTTCGGGGTGTGCGTTTGAGGATCGATTCAAGTACTCGACATATTTGTTCCAGGGGAAAGCCCTCAATTGGTGGAATTCCGTAGTACGCACTCAGGGTCGAGAGGCCGTTAGCGGGATGTCTTGGGAGAGTCTGATGGTGCTGATGATGAGGGAGTATGTACCAGCACATGAGGTGCAGCGTCTAGAGCAGGAGTTGTGGAGCCTGACCATGCAGGGTTCGGATGTTCGTGGGTACACGAACATGTTCTACGATTTATGTGTGTTAGTTCCTCGGTTGGTCAGTACGGAGGATGATCGGATCACTCGCTACATTCACGGGTTGCCCCAGACTATTCGGGACAACATCAATTTTGCTCGCCTGGTACTTTGTAGAGCGCGATCGACATTGCTTGTCGTTGACTGAGAGCATGATCAGAGGAGGTTTGTTACAGAGGACAGTGGTCCGTCGGGATTTTAGTAGTAGGCATGGGAAGAAATTTAGGTCAGATTCTAGGAAGCGGGGGCGGGGACAGGATCATAGTCCCCAGCCGATTCAGCCATATGCGATAGTTGGTTCTGGTGGTCACGGAAAGTGCCCTAAGTGTGGTAAGTGTGGAGGTGCTCACGCGGCAGAGGTTGCTTGCTGGTTCTGTGATAGGTGTAGGAAGCTTGGTCATACCAAGCGTTTCTGTAAGATTGCACCGGGTTCGTGCTATGAGTGTGGGGAAAAGGGGCACTTCCGTAATAAGTGTTCCAAGTTTGGTTCTTCTGCTTCTCTTCTTTCTTCTGGTACTGGTACGAGTGGTGATACTTCCAGGGGCAGGGTATTTGCTTTGGGGTCTACTGAGGCACGACAGGATCCTGTAGTCGTTACGGGGACTTTCCTTATTGATGATCATCCTGCATATATATTGTTTGATTCTGGTGTGGATAGGAGTTTTATATCTAGTGACTTTTGGCCTTTAGTAGCTAGTTCTCCTAGTCCTTTAGTGCCTGCTTATGAGGTAGAGTTAGCTGATGGTAGTTGCTTACGTGCTAGTGAGATACTTCGAGAGTGTTCCCTTACCTTGTCCGATACTTCTTTCCCCATCGATCTGATTCCTATGAGACTTGATAGCTTCGACATCGTCGGAGGCATGGATTGGCTAGCTACACATCGAGCAGAGATTGTTTGATACGAGAGATTCATTCATATTTCGAGGCCGGATGGTTTGCCGTTGATTATTCTAGGAGACGAGGTTGGGAAGCGCCTCAAGATTATTTCTAGCCTGAAGGTGCGAGAGTATATTCGCTGCGGATGCTCCTTATACCTTGCTCATCTGGTGAAGAAGGATTATGCGACGAAGATTGATGACCTTCCGATTGTTCGAGAGTTTGCCGACGTATTTCCTGATGATTTGCATGGACTTCCTCCCCAGCGACAAATCGAATTTCGTATTGATCTCATTCCCGGAGCAGCGCCAGTGGCGAAAGCTTCATATCGTTTGGCTCCTTCTGAGATGGTTGAGTTATCTAGCCAGATTCAAGAATTGGTTGACAAGGGTTTCGTTCGCCCTAGTTTCTCTCCATGGGGTGCTCCTATTCTCTTCGTTAAGAAGAAGGATGGCTCCATGCGTTTGTGTATTAATTACCGGGAGCTGAATAAGCTGACGGTGAAGAACCGTTATCCTCTTCCTCGTATCGATGATTTGTTTGATCAGGTTCAGGGTTCTTGCTATTTCTCGAAGATAGATCTTCGTTCAGGTTATCACCAGTTAAGTATTCAGGAGGATGACATTCCTAAGACTGCTTTTAGGACTCGATACGATCACTACGAGTTCCTGGTTATGCCGTTCGGTTTAACAAACGCGCCTGCAGCCTTCATGGATTTGATGAACCGTATTTGTCATCCTTATCTTGACAAATTCGTTATCGTTTTCATTGATGACATTCTTATATATTCCTGTAGCCGTAAGGAGCATGAGGAACACCTACGTCTAGCTTTGGATTCGAAAAGAAAAGTTGTACGCAAAGTTTTCGAAGTTTGAGTTTTGGTTACCGGAGGTTCTGTTTCTTGGCCACGTGGTCAGCGCGAAGGGTATACACGTTGATCATGCCAAGATTGAAGCCGTGAAAAGTTGGGTTGCACCGAAATTACCTACTGAGGTTCGCTCATTTTTTGGTCTTGCGGGTTATTATCGTTGATTCATCGAGGACTTCTCTAGGATTGCTTCTCCTCTGACGAAGTTGACTCAGAAGAGTGAGCCGTTTGTTTGGGGTTCCGAGCAGGAGAGTGCTTTTCAGTTATTGAAGGAGCGGTTATGTGATGCTCCTATTCTTAGTTTGCCGGTTGGGACTGAGAATTTCGTGGTATATTGTGATGCTTCACACAAGGGTATGAGTTGTGTTCTCATGCAGAATGGGAAAGATATAGCGTATGCTTCACGTCAGTTGAAGATCCACGAGCAGAATTTCACGACGCATGATCTTGAGTTGGGAGCCGTTGTTTTTGCTCTCAAGATTTGGAGGCATTATTTGTACGGGACTAAGTGTATTGTGTTCACAGATCACAAGAGTCTTCAGCATATCTTCGATCAGAAGATGCTAAATATGAGACAGAGACGTTGGGTCGAGCTACTGAATGACTACGATTTGATATTCGCTACCATCCAGGTAAGGCGAATGTGGTTGCTGATGCGCTGAGTCGCAAGGAGACGGTTAGGCCGGTTCAAGTCCGTTCTTTGGTGATTTCTATTCAGACGAGCTTGAAAGCTCAGATTCTTCGACACAACAGGATGCATTGACAGAGGATTGTCTTAAGGACGAGGGACTGTTTAGTTTAGCTGGACAGTTAGAGCCGAATGATGACGGAGTTCTTCATTTTCTTGATCGTATTTGGGTTCCAGTTAGTATTCGTCAGTTGATTTTGGACGAGGCTCATAACTCCAACTATTTTGTTCATCCGGGTTCTGACAAGATGTATCAAGACTTGAAAGAGTTTTATTGGTGGCCTGGTATGAAACGGGCGATTGAGGAGTATGTTAGCAGATGTCTGACCTGTTCTAAGGTCAAGATCGAGTATCAGAAGCCGTCTGGGCTTCTACAACAACCGAAGATTCCGGAGTGGAAATGGGAGCGTATTACCATGGACTTCATGACGAAGCTTCTGAGATCTTCCAGTGGTTTTGACAATATTTGGGTTATCGTCGACCGTTTGACGAAGTCTGCTCACTTTCTACCGATTAGAGAGACTTATCAGTTGGAGAGACTTGTTCGTTTGTATATTACCGAGAGCTTGTCTAAACACGGCGTGTCCGTGTCGATTATTTCTTATCGCGATGCTCGATACACTTCATGATTTTGGCAGTCTTTTCAGCGTGCTATGGGTACGAGATTGGATATGAGTACAACTTATCATCCGCAGACAGATGGTCAGAGCGAGAGGACCATTCAGACTTTAGAGGATATGTTACGGGCTTGTGCGATAGACTTCTGGGGCAGTTGGGATGTACATTTGTCGTTGATCGAGTTTTCGTACAACAATAGTTATCATACGAGTATCAGTTTTGCACCGTTCGAGGCTTTGTATGGCCGTAAATGTCGATCACCCGTGTGTTGGGCAGAGATTAAGGATAGTTAGGTTACTGGTCCAGAGATTATTCAGGAGACTACTGACAAGATCTTCAAGATTAAGGAGCGATTGGTTGCTGCTAGAGATCGATAGAAGAAATATGCAAATAGACGTCGGAAACCTCTTGAGTTCAGTGTTGGGGATATGGTCTTGCTGAAAGTATCTCCGTGGAAAGGGGTTGTCCGCTTTGAGAAGCGGAGCAAGTTGAGTCCGAGATATACGGGTCCGTTTCAGATTTTAGGCCATGTCGGCCCAGCTGCATACAGACTTGATTTGCCGCCAGAAGTGAGCAGTGTGCATAATGTTTTCCACGTTTCTCACCTGAAGAAATGTCTTGCCGATGATTCACTTTTGGTTCCGTTGGAGAAGCTTCACATCGATGATAAGCTTCATTTCGTTGAGGAGCCGATTGAGATCGTAGACCGTGACGTCAAGCGTCTACGACAGAGTAAAATTCCGATTGTTAAAGTTCGTTGGAATTCGAGACTTGGAGCAGAGTTTACTTGGGAGCGCGAGGACGAGATGCAGAGGAAGTATCCCCATCTCTTTCCAGGTGGTAGTACCCAGTGATGATTTTGAGGACGAAATCCTTTTTACTTGGGAGACTGTAACAACCGCGATTTCGAGGTACCTTTCCGTGTTTCGTTTGTCTTTTATTTATCGATTTTTAGTTTTGACCCAATTGTTATTTCGTTATTATGTTTTATCACCCATTTTATGCGGTCGGGTTTTAGATAACGTTTAGTTTTTGTCCTTCGTGACGAAAACGTTTAGTACCAAAGTGCCTAGTAGATATAAGTATTCTCGTAGGATAAGTATGGGTGAGTTATGCCTTCGTTTATACGATAAAGATTAACGTTAAATATATTCTACAAAGTTATTCCTTAACAAGACTGACGTTAAATTTTTTACAAATTCAGTCCTTTTAACGGAAAAATAATGGTTGTCTGTCTGCGCCTTGACTGCGTCGCGGTCCTTACTGACGGCGCCGCAGTCGCCTCTGGACAGACCATGACAAAAACACTTTTTGGCTTCCTTGTTCCACACACATGCAATCACGTGAAATCTGCCCAAAACCTTCCCAAAATGGTGCTAGATGAGTAAATTGTGGATCCTTGACCAATTTACATCATCTCTCATACCATGAATCTTAAACCATTTTCAACTTCATTCTCACTTCCTTTTATCTTTTTCTAACACAAACTCTCTCAAAGTTCTCTCCATTTCCAGAACTTTCTTGAGACTTTAATCACATTCCAAAGTGATATTTGTGTTAGAAAAGATCATTCAACACCTTCTCTTGGTTCATACATCAATTGGTAAGCATTTTCACCTTTAACTCTATCTTTTTCTACCTTAATTCCTTTCTTTGCTACATAAGAGAGTTCTAACATAACTCTAATGTTTTTGCAAGAGATTCATCCACCACATCTTCACCTTCCCTTCTTGGATTATTCTTGATTATGGAGGGTTCCATCCATTGAAGATTTGGTAAGTCAAATCCATCCTTTAAACCTTATTATTATACCCTTCTTTCCTTAAGACTCTATTCTAACAAGAGTTATCTTTGTTTGGAGTTTGCTTCCTCCTTACTATCGCTTGTGGAGTTCACTTCCGAAGGATTACTAGACGATTCTGGCAAGTTGTAGATTTTGCGGAGGTCTTCGGTACTCCCTAATAATCCCTTCATTTCGCCTTTTTCGTTTTCTCTTTATCACTAAACTATTCACCTAATAACTTATATAAAAGGTTAAAACGGTTAAAATGGTTGAAAACGTAAAAGTTGACATATTATACAATTAATTAACATGTTAATAGGTTATTAGCTAACTTAACCTAAAAATGTCATATTTTGAATTTATATAAAAACGGGATAATTTTCATATAGGAAATATTAGTAAACTCCTACCGAAAAAGTTCTTAACACATTCTTGGACAATTTGGACTTTGACCTAAGTATTAAAGGACCCCTCACAACTCTTTTTTTCTCGCCTCACAAATCACACCTTCAATCAGTTACCTCCCATTAAAACCTTTCTTCACCAGGCATGTATTCTATTTTCTTTATCTGTTTTTGGCTTTGAATTATATTTCTATTATCAATTATATTGATGTTATTTACTAATTTGTCAAGTTCTTTGTTTATGCAATCTTCATGTCCATCATTGATTGCTATTTTCCCCTAATTTCTAAATTCAACAAAGTGTTGATTCTATATCAATTCTTTTTGGCGTGATATGCTATGATTCAATGATTGCTATTTTCCCCTTTTTCTTTTTGCATTTGTTAATTAGCTAGTCCATGGATAAAAAAATAATGCTTAATGAACAAAAATGATCGGTATGTTAAAAAAAATAATGCTTAAGGAACAAAAATGAGCAGCTGCCACATCACTAATGAAGAGGTTATCGGATACATACAATAGCAACAAATTGAAAAGCTAGATACGTATAAAATAGAGACTTTTAAAGTAGGATACATACGATAGTAATTTG
This sequence comes from Senecio squalidus, assembly GCA_910822075.1. Classification (NCBI taxonomy): domain Eukaryota; kingdom Viridiplantae; phylum Streptophyta; class Magnoliopsida; order Asterales; family Asteraceae; genus Senecio; species Senecio squalidus. Next base: position 64,989,719 of record CAJVGC010000582.1, read on the forward strand.
TTTGTATAGCTAGGATACATTTTTGTAATAGTTTTTCTAGATATTAGGTAACCGTAAATGAACTTGATAAAGGTTTAACAGTAGTTTAATTTCGTCATAGTTTTAACTTTTAGGTCTCGTTTTGTTTTTAGTAATTAGAATTTTCTTTTAAGTAAGGCTTCCATAGTTAGTGCAAGTGATGAAAGTATATGTTTTCTCTAGAATTTGGTTTGAAGTTTTATCGTGTTTGTTTACCTTGGGCTTTGTGTATGTAATTATCGAAACTAACGAAATTAATGTAGAATACTGCATATGCAACGTTGATTAAACATACGTAAGAAGACAAAACTTGTAAACTATCTTGATTTGCTTAAATTTGCATGCTCTGCATGATACTTAAGCGACTTAAAAAAGTTGTTATTGTAATTATCTTTTCGGTGTCTCTGCGAATAAGTGAGTGATTATTATAACTAAGAATTCGGCTCAAATGGAGTACTGACCAGATCAAATGTTTTCTAGAAACATGTATCGAAGAAGTAAATAAAGTAGGCCGAAATGGAATGAGTCTACAGAAAGATACATGGGCTAAGTTGGCAAAAAAACTTTACGAAGTGTGTGGCATGAAGGTTACACAAAAGCAAATGAAAAATCAATATGACTATATGAGAGGGAAATATTCTGGATGGGTGTATCTAAGAGGGAAAACTGAGAACATTTATAATCTTCAAACTAACACGTTAAACTTAACAAATCAAGAATGGGTTGATTTCATTAAGGTTTGTCATATCACTTTCTTTTTTAAACAAAAAATTAGTTGACGCACGTAATAGTATTATAAAATATATCTCTTTTGTCTTATCAATTCGGATCTAGGGTCATCCACAAGCAAAAAGTTTGAAAACTTCTCCACTTGCTTTCCGTGAACTTTGTGCGGCTCTTTATGATGGGACTTCTGCCACCGGTGCGAGGCATTGGGCTCCTAGTGCGAATTTCTCGAGGCCTGCTTCATCGTCCTCACATAATTCTCAAAATAACCAAACATTTGAAGTTGAGGACAACACTAGTGATGATGAAGAAGGTGAAAACAGAAACAACATGAGTTGTTCGGTTCCTTTGTCTAACAGAGAAGGACCAGATGTATCTGTTTCCAACACGGATGATAGCAAACCCAAAATAAAGGGTAAATTTCCAGCCAATAAGTGGACTCAGCTTGAAGAAAATATGTCAAATGCACTTGTAGCTATGGTTGAAGGTCCGAAAGCTACTTCCATGAAAGATTGTATTGACAAGCTAAAAAAAGTTGGGTTAGGAACTACAAGTCCACTTTATGTAGCGGCATTTGGCATTTTTGGTGATTCACTAGCTCACAGAGAAGCATGACTAATGTTGGATTCTGATCCAAAAGTGCTTGTAGGATGGATTATGGCAGTAGGGGCAAAGATGGGTTATCTCAATTAGCCTTTTATTAGACCGATGTTTTACTTTTATAGTTTGAGAATTATTAGCATGTTTTAAATAAGTATTTTTTTTGAATAATTTGTTATTGTTTGAGTTTTATTTGGAACCGGTGTTTAAATCAAATAATAGAATTATTGTTTAAGTTTTATGTTCAACCAGTGTGTTTATAAACAAGTAGCATGATTTTGTATTTTATTAGTTTTGTGCATTTCTTTTATGACATAACGATGGTATATTTTTTAGTTACATTAATATGCATGTAGTGTTTCTAATATATATTTTTATTAGTATGTTAACAGGTGAAACATGGATGATAAAAACAAACTTGTGCTCATCATTGTTATCTATTTATATATTCGCTACTTTCGATCAAGATGCATGAAAAGAAAACGAGATAATACATCCGCCATGTCTGGACATCAATTCACTATGGAGTTATTGACAGGAAATGATAGACAATGTATCGAGTTGCTACGTATGTCACATGATGCATTTGTTCGATTATGTACACATTTTCGTACAAAAGGGTGGTTAAATGATAACAAACATATATCAGTCGAGGAGAAGATGGCTATCTTTTTGCTTGTCATAGGACACAATCAATGTTTTGTTGTGGTAAAACGTAGATTCCAACATTCATTGCAAACAATTCATAAAGTTTTTCATGAGGTTTTAGAAAAAATGATGGAGTTTGCTACGGAAGTTATAGTGCCAATATCGTTAATCCTAATCCAAACATTCCTGGCAATAATAGAAGGTTACAAAGAGTTTTTAAGGTAAGTGAAGTAAAAAAGTATTACCATTACTACTAATAACTAAAAAATCGATATTTGTAATTATCTTTATACGACTCCAAACTTTTATGTAGGGTGTGGTCGGTGCACTTGATGGTACTTTAATACATGCCATTATTCGTTTTGGGCAACAACATTTATATAGAGGAAGAGGAAAAGGTGAATGCAATCAAAATGTTTTAGCAATTTGTGATTTCAATATGGTTTTTTCATTTTTATTCGAAGCTATTGATGATCCAGATATTGGATTTCCATTTCCTCCTCCGGGTATATTATGATGAAGTATTTAAGGATTTTTTTTTTTACTATAATCTATTCGATACATATTTAATGGAATATCTAATACATATTACTTTGTTATTTTGTATAGATAAATATTATCTTTGTGATGCCGCATATACACATACTCGAAGATTTATGGCACCATATCGTAATGTTAGATATTGGCTTGGAGACTTTCGTCGTCGACGTGCAATGAGCAAAAATGAAAAGTTCAATCATGCTCATGCAAAACTTAGAAATGTTATTGAACGGGCGTATGGAGTCTTGAAAGCACGTTTCCCGATTTTGAAAAAGATGTCAACATTCTCATTTGATACAGAAAAGGGATGTTGTTATTGCATTCTTTGCGGTTCATAATTTTATACGAAACGAAGGCGTTAATGATGAGTTATTTTCTATGTCTGATCAAATAGAGATACAAGTCGAAAATGAAAATGAAACAAAAAATAATCAGATCAAGAATTCCAGTCACAAGGTAGTGCATCAGATCAACAATTAATGATAAACTTGCGTGAAGAGATTGCTGATCAGTTGATGCACAATGGAGAATGATTTACTTTAAATGATTTTCTCATGTTAGTTTATGGATTTTCATTTACCGTACTTTGTCGGTATTATTGTTAGAGTATTATTGGTAAACACGTTGTCTTTTGATCTAAGAACCTTTTGAATGTTTTTCTTACATTTAGTTATTTGTTAATTTTATTTTTCGTGCAATTTAGCTATTCTAATAACTTAAAAATATGATAAAAAAAAAAAGAATTAAGATATATATGAAAGTATATTTTCCAAACAATCTTAATGATTATGCTTTCAGATTTAAGACACGACCGCTTATTATTCAAACCTGATTTTCAGATTTCAATCTTTAGCATTTAGAAAAAACAAAATTAATATGAAAAATATAACTTAACGGACAAAGTTAGTCTACTAAAAATATATACATTGAAACTTTGTATATTGAACCGTCTTTGAATATTTAAATAGAAAAAAAGTCTTACTTTCCTGTTTTGAGAATATGCTGAACTCGTTTCTTAAATATTCTACTAGTTTCTTTAATCTTTCCCAATCTGAAACCCTTTATTCAATCATCATTTTCAGGGTTTTCAATCAAAATTCATAAACAATTGTATCAAAAATCAGTTGTTAATTGTGTGATTTTTGTAATTTTTCACTTATGCACACCAACTGTTTGATAAAATGCCTTATTGAAATCTACACTGATTTGTAACTGTTTGTGTTAAAAAGTTTGTCTTTTGATGGTAATTAACATGTGCCCACCAAGTGTTTGATGAATTGTCTGAACGAAGTTTTGTTTTTTTAAAGTTATTTTTGTGATGGCGGAAAGTAGTGGGAAGTATGAAGGGGGGCAAATGTTTGCTGATATGTTACGGAATACGCCGTCGAATATAAGGAGATTAGCTGATGAGATACAGCAGTGTGAGGGGAGACAGAAGTATCTTGCGCAGACGAGAAGTCCGTCAGATGGGGGTGATGTTAGGTGGTACTTTTCTAAGATTCCGATGGCGGAAAATGGTAAGTTATTTAGTATTGGTGATATTGTATTAATGAGTTGGCTTGTAATATTGGTTAAGGGAGTTACATTGTTCTTAGCCTGAAACGTAGACATCGAATTAGCAATTGTGTTAGACTTTATTCTTAGCTTTGTTCTACGTGTTGATTAAACCCAGTTTGAAGTATGCTAGGGAACCCAAGATTGATTGGCGAGGTTCATTTAGTTGGCGACTTAGTGGTAGGATGCATAAAAGCTTTCATGATATCGGTTTTGATTCAAAATACAGAATCAATGTCTTAAGGCAGGATTCATGCACTGTCACAATGGTTCTTTATCTGGTATTAAGTATTAGTGAGTTTGCATTAAATTGCACAATAGTCCCTAGATCAGGCGTAATTGATCTATGCTTTGTAACATTTACTTATTTCCCTCAGGGCACAAATGTGCGATCTTTTCAAAGAACACACTTGACACTAACTTCCCTGTATACTATTTACTAAATGGTTTACTTGTTTCTTTTTTTTTTTTATAAAGCCACATTTATTGAATTTCCCATGTGAGAAAATTGTTTCGTAGACCTTCCAATCTGTTTGGTTCACGAAGTTGGACTTTGTGAAGGAAGAGAATAAAAACTAAATAAAAGAAGTGAGCAAGAGTCTCCCATTAAGTCTTATGTCAAAAGAACTTTGAAATCTTGTGTTGACTCTATTGTAGCAAATTGGAACTTCAAATAAATCCTCTTTCCCCTCTTGCCAAAAGGGAAATATGATAATACGCTTGTATTACATATACTTGATTTAGTAGGATAACACACTGACATTTTTGGAAATGCATGAAAAGAAGATATAGAAAGAGTGAACTCTGAATGTCTTCATTAACACATCATAAGGATTCAAATTCCATTTTGAATTCGGTCCATGTGTGGGTCTAGTTTCATAAGCATTGGATACAAAGGGAAATTTTTATATGAACTAGGGCCATTAGTGAAAGAAGGATGATGGGTCGTGAGTAGAGGTGGCAAGATGGGTGTGTCGGGCGGGTAAGTTATGGACAATGGGTTTGGAGAGAGCCGGTTTGGGTTGAATCGCTAACAATCTTTGACTTATTCTATAATATTTTATTCCTCAAGTTCAGAAAACGATATTATTTTATTAATAATCTAATTCCTTGAATAACACGATATAAAAGTGTTTGTGCATCAAAGATTAGACTTTGGGTGGTTTTCAACCTTTTTGACCCGTTCACTAACAAAGCCGAAATCGACCCTATTTTAAGTACATGGGTCAAAAGAGCGACTTCTAGTTGTGAGGAGGGTTTGAAGGTTCATGTTGATCGGTTCTATTCTACTTTTGGTTCTTATTATTATGGTAAGAATTTTTTGTGTAAGTTTTCATTTTGGCACAGATATCGTTATGATCTTATCCATAATTTAATTATGCTATCATGCACAACCCATTGAACTCACTGGATCACTTCTTTTCAGACTTGTTTATTAATAGTTTTTTATATTGAAGCTTTTTGCTGTCATTGCATATATATGCAGAGCTGGCTGCTGCTATTCCACTAACAGAAGTCGTAGGGAAAGGTGATTATTTTCGATTTGGCATGAGGGATTCTCTTGCTATAGAGGCATCGTTCTTGCAGGTATACCATTTGTTCTTGGTGTTTTCATATTGACTTTAGTTATTTCTTTGACATTCGTGGCTCATTTAAAAGTCATTTACCAGAATGTTGTGTTTGGAATAATTACCTTTCCGTTAGCTTGAGATTACTAGACTATGTAAATGAAACATTATTACTGAATACTGATGTACATACTACATATACAGAGAGAAGAAGAGTTGCTCTCTAATTGGTGGAGAGAGTATGCTGAATGCAGTGATGGTCCAAAAGGGTCACTTTCTTCGGTTTCTACGTCAGATCAACAACACACACCATGTGATATACCTAACACTCAATCAAGCAGACTATATGCAGACGAAGAAGAGAGAGTTGGTGTCCCTGTGAAAGGAGGCTTGTATGAGGTGTTGTCTTTTTTCTTCTCTTTATGGTTTTTAACTAACATGTTGTTTTTAGGACCTTTGGTGTGATCAATGAGATTATAAGCAAAACAATCTGTTTCATAATTGGTGGTTTTTGGATATCAGAATAAGATAATTGGATGTAATGAAACTGAATGTAGAAAATAGTGTTCGGATGTACTCTTGATGTTTGAAGCTTTCATAATCAGATAATCAAATGTTTGAGTGATTAACACACTTTTATAATTTTCAAAATTATTAAATAAACTGTCCAAAGATGACTTTTTTTTTTTTTTTTTTTTTTTTTTTTTTAATGAAAATAGACATTCAGCGAAATGGAAATAAGAGTCTTAAATTAGGTTAACATATGGGTTAGGCTAAGTAAGTAGTTATATCGAGTTTGGAGAATGATGAAGTTTTCAGATTAAAACATAAATATATATTTAGAGGTGTATATATTGTATCATTTCTTTATTGTTGCATGTTACTACTACAGGTAGATTTACTAAGAAGACATAGTTTTCCTGTGTATTGGAATGGAGACAATCGGCGTGTTCTAAGAGGCCACTGGTTTGCTCGGAAAGGGAGTCTTGATTGGCTTCCACTCCGCGAGGATGTTGCTGAACAGTTAGAGTTTGCTTATCGCAGCCGGGTAAGTGGTGTATTTCTCCGTTCCTAATTTTCTTTAATATGTAGTCTGTGAGTTGAATTATGTCTACAAAAGGTATGTTACTATGATAATAGTCTACTTTTTTTATAGAACAACTTAGGAGTCTGTATGCGATAAAATACATATTGGGCGACGTTTAACCCGTTCGACCCATTTGACCCGTTAAGAATAAAACGTATCACAAATCAACCCATCATAAGTGAACAGCCCGAAATTGCCCCATCACATGGGTATTTACTCAATGTTTTTAAGCACATATTTGTTTTATTTTCTCTTGTTTTATTACATCAACATAACATTTTTTGAAGGGAAATAAACACCCTTTTTTGTTGCTTTTATGTAATATTGTTCCATGTGGATTAAATGTGAATTTTAATTTACTAGCCTAGTGTTGTGGTTTAACGATATTTTTTCAGGTATGGCACCGTAGAACATTTCAACCATCTGGATTATTCGCTGCTCGGGTTGATATGCAAGGATCTAGCCCAGTATATCGTTTAATTCTGAACTTATATTAAACGCCGCTAAATATTTTATTTTTTCACGTAAAAAATATATTAAACATGCTATTTCCTGTAGGGGTTACATGCTCTTTTTACGGGAGAGGACGCTACGTGGGATGCTTGGCTAAATATTCCATCATCTGGGTTTGCTGGCATAGTTAGTTTTGGAGGGACTGGTATTCAGTTGAGGCGTGGGTATGCTCCATCTCGTTCACCAAAACCGACACAGGTATATTTTCAATTTTTTTAGCATTTCCTGAATGATAGATCTAAAGGTGGTATAATCGGCTATTGGGCGGGCTGGGCAAGTTTGGTAACACTGGTAAAAAACAGATTATTTAGTTGGTATGGGTCTAGCCGAGTCGACGTAAATCACATTTTTTTGTCCATTTTAGATGGATTTTAATATAGTATGTCCATTGTCCAATATGATTACAGACATTATATGAATTATGAACAATTTATATATTTAATCAAATGATTTAGGAGGTCTTATGCATATCATTAAAAGTACCAATCTAGGACTTTTGATCGATCCGACCTGTTTGCTTTTAGCTATATTTTATTTATTTATTTTTGCACATCAAAATATGGAAAATAACCTGAATCTATGTATTTATAAGTAATTGGGTTTAAATTAAATTTTGTTAACGTTCCTTTCGTTCAATTGATATTTACTGCTAAGAATTTTGTATTATAGTTGATAACTTGTGCTTATAGGAAGAGTTACGTCAAAGGAAAGAGGAAGAAATGGATGATTACTGTTCACAGGTAGAACGGGCGGTCATTATCCCACTTTAGTAGTGCTCTGTGATTTATTAGCTGTAAACGTGTATGCAGTAAAATTCTGTTGGTCTTCATTTTTTACAGGTTCCCGTTCGCCATTTAGTATTCATGGTTCATGGTATTGGTCAAAGGTTGCAGAAAGCAAACTTGGTTGATGACGTTGGCACTTTCCGCCAGGTTACACAAAGCCTTGCTGATATACACCTTACGTCTTACCAGCGTGGAACTCAGAGAGTTCTTTTCATTCCATGCCAGGTAATGATTTTGTTAATAGTTCCAAGTTTTAACTACATGTGGCATTTTGGGCTCATTTACTACAAATATGTCGATTACTCGATTTAGGTTGTGTAATATATTAAACGGGTCAAATAAAAAATTAAGGTAAAATGGCATCGTGTCGAACAAGTCAAATGGGTGAAACTTATCAAAGTGTACTTTTATTGTGTACGACCTCCTATGTCGTGTTATTGTAAGATTTACATTAATTATTGCATTTGTAATCATGATTAACTTATAATTGTTTATCATTAGATATTATAAAAAACAAAAAAAGTGTTCACCGCTCAACCGGCCCTGCCTCCGTACTAACATGACTTGTTTCATCCCCAGTTTCTGTATAAACACTTCCGTTTTAGTGGATTATTGTTTCAAAGATGATGAGAAAATTGCATAAATTAATTTTGTCGTTCATCCGTGATGTGAATTTTTTTTTGTACTTGCAGTGGCGGAAAGAGTTAAAGCTAAGTGGTGAATCTGCTGTAGAAAAATGTACATTACCTGGTGTACGTGGATTGCGAGTAACTCTAAGTGCAACTGTCCACGATGTGTTATACTACATGAGCCCAATCTACTGTCAGGACATCATTGATTCGGTATGTTTGTTCATTGGATTGATTGTATCTACCCTATAGGAATATTTGTTTGAAATGATCCATTGAAGTCGTAAGGTCATAAGTTATGTTTGAATAAATGTTCTCATCAATTTGTGCAGGTTTCCGGCCAATTAAACAGGTTGTATTTGAAGTTTCTTAAGAGAAATCCTGGTTATGATGGAAAGGTACACGACTGATAGGGTAGATCCACAAATACATCTTTTGTACGGGGCAATTTGGTCATCTTTCTTAGAATTTATAGCTAGCTTTGTTACGAAAACTATGTTGTTATCTTAAATTTACTAAAAAAAGCGATTCAGGAGACTATAAACATTAAAAATATACCTTGCATGAGTTTCAAACACATTTGAGGTTAACCCAAATTGATCCATTTTTGTGGTTCGTGTTTCTCCAGGTTTCCTTATATGGCCATTCTTTGGGAAGTGTCCTTTCTTTTGACATCCTTTGTCACCAAGAGACCCTATCTTCCCCATTCCCAATGGAATGGATGTACAACGACCATAACCATGAAATTCATCGTGGGCGTGATTCTTCTTTTAATTCGATGGAAAAAGATTTAATCACAAATAAACTGGGTATGGACAGTCAAGCATCAATGTCGGATGAAAATTTGTCAGTTGCAACGGCTTCTGAGAAACATGAAATCTCGGGTCCCACATTAGATGAAGTTGGAGTTGAATCTGATAATAAACCAGTTGAAATGAACTCTGAGAAGAACGACGGTTTAGATGAATGCACAGATCAAACTAATGAGGAAAGTAGCAAGAATGATGAAAATATAGTAATCAAATCACTAAAGGAAGAGGTTATTAAGTTTAAAACTAACAGTGCTCTTCATATAATTGATTTTGTTTGATCCTAATTATTAGTATTTACGCAGATCGATGCCTTGAATACCAGAATTAAAGAATTAGAATCACAGAGAACTGAGGGTATTGTCGAAATAACAATCCTTTTATTTGGTTTAACAGTTACATGCATATTGGTTCTTTTAAAAGATGAAATTGTTTTTTTTTTTTTTTGTCTTTTTGTGCTTATTTTCAAACAGAAAATAAGCACGAAGCTTCAGTTGCAAGAAACGGAAGTGTCTCCGAGAGTTCTCAATCTTCAAAAAACAACACTATGAAGAGTTACACTCCCTATATAAAGTACACCAAGTTACTGTTCAAGGTAACGGTTTATGTAATTTGTGTTTTTACTTGCCTTATGGAATCACTTGGGAGGTTTTCATTCATCGAAACTTGACAGACAGCATTAAAACCACTTGCATTTATCAACATATTTCAACTCCTACAGATAACATTTTGCCAAATTAGATTTGAGACAGTGAAAATGTCTAGCAACCGTTGGATTAGACTAAACTTAAATCTAAACCGTTCAAGATAAGTTTGATATGAGTAAGATTTTAATGCTGTAAAAAAGGATGGGTGGTAAAAAAAACGTTCTTCGTATTTCAAATTTAATTGTCAGGTTTCAAGAAAACTTTTTTCTTTTTTTTTTTGCTATTGATCCTTATCTTACTCCATATCAATGCCAGGTTGATACATTCTTTGCAGTTGGGTCTCCTCTTGGTGTATTTCTTTCCTTACGTAACGTCCGCATTGGAATCGGTAATGCTTTATGATTTTTAATCCTTACAAAAATTTGAACTTTGAAAAACAGAAATTTTCTCCAATTTTCCAACTTTTTAGGCTGCAAGGCCATGATAATTTCCTTAACACACAGGTCTTTTGACAGTGTTTTTAGATTGTTATACAAGATCCTTTTAAGGATTAAGTTTGCTTTGTTGACTGATATTTTAAGGTCTCACTATGTGTAAACTATCAAACACATTGCACCATGATATATGTAGTTTTATGACTTAATTTTTCAAACATGTTTTATATGTGTGCGCTTACCACAATGGTACGATGCTGTCGATGCACATTATGCATAGAAATCCTCATCTCCAACTCACCTGTCGAGTAATATTATAATCTTTAGTTCTTTTGATTATCTTTTCCTCAGGCAAAGGCAAAGATTATTGGGAAGATGAAAATATAATTGAAGAGATGCCATGTTGTCGACGGATGTTTAACATTTTTCATCCTTATGATCCTGTGGCATATAGGTATCTCCGAGACCTTCATTTATGCAGTAAAATTTTCACCTGATAACTATTCTGTTTTGAAACCTGACATGAAGTAAACCGGTCTTTTGCAACAGAGTAGAACCACTTGTTTTAAAGGAGTTTATAGAAAAACGTCCAGTCATTATTCCATATCATAGAGGTGGAAAGAGGCTGCATGTTGGATATCGGGTACATATTATTCAGTTGTAATAATGCTAGGGGTAGAAATATGGGCCCATTGGGCGGGTTGAGACATGCCGGGTCGGGGTGACTTGGAACACTTTCTTTAAAGTTTTTGTTTTGTTAGATAGTTTGTTTGTCTAATATGGCCTCTAAGATTATGTTATTATGATAATAATCAAATTAAAAACACATGGTGGACGACTTTCAACCCACTTCACCATTTCCTTTGTTAGCTAATTTTTTTTAAAATTAATTTACATGTTTGACCCGATGGAGATCTAACATTTTCTTTCACTCTTTTTGTTATATAATTTGGGTGTCGCATATGATTTCCTACATTTTAGTATCTCAATAATAAACTTTTTTTTGAAAAAAATGAATTATGAGGTGTGATGGATTACCTTACACTTTGGACGACTCTGGAACTGTCTCCCTTACTTTTTTATTCCGACTTTTTGATACATTAGAGATAAGAAAAACCCGAACTCACATTAAAAAACGTTTCGAAATTACTACCTATAAATAACGTTGGTGCATGACGGTGCAGGAATTTACGGAAAGAGTTGCCTTACGCTCTCAGGTGGTGGTCGATCATATGAGCTTGGCAAAGGTTATATTTTTTACTTTTAATTGACCTGCATATAATCTGCCATGTTTCTACTTTATAGTCATATGGAATAGGAAGTGTTGTATGTTTTCTAAGCGAGCTTTACTCATTGTAGATTAAAGTACTAACAATATGTCAATCAAGGGACAGTGGTGATGAAGAAGGTAACTGAAGTATACCTAATCTCATCTTACTACTCATGACCCGTTCATTTAATACTTTATCAATCTTTTAGCTGTATACATTTTTTGTGTTTGGATATCGCTTGCAGAAACGTCAGAAGAATCCGAAGAAATAGAGAGATCGTATGGTTCAATAATGTTGGAGAGGTTAACAGGGAGTCAAGATGGGCGAATCGATCATGTGCTTCAAGTATGTGCTTTTATGTCATTTGTTACCCATTTACTTATGAATGGGTTAATCAACCGCTGGGTAAAACTAATCAGGAACCCGATGGGTAGCGGGTTGGGTATGGGTAGGCGTATGGATTTTATAAATGGATGCTGGTATGGGTTTACTGCTAACCCACCCCAACCCAACTCGTTGCCATCCAGTTGATGTCAAGTTATGTTTTATTTCTGAAAGTGGTTAGAGTATAAAACATTTAGCTTAAAAGGAAACGGAATGAAGGTCACACAAAGTGTATTTTTCATGCAAACAACGTCTTAAATCTTGGTTCACAAAATTATATAATTTGTGAATTCATTGTTAAAATGCTAATTGTTTATAATCTTTTTTATGTTTTGGACAAAATCGTTTCAGGCCGTTCAAATATTACTTGTTTGACCTGTTACTCATCCACTCATTTTCCAATATCTAATATGGACTTTCACATGTTACTTTTAATCGATTCCTATTAGTTACCCATCTTTGCAATCAAAGTTTGACTTGCAAACCATGCACATATTTTGTTTGACTTCGATTTCTTTGTAACTGAAAATTATTACGAGTACATGTTCACTCAACTTACGTTCATGTGTAATGTTAATTATCCCATTTCCATGGTTTTGCCCTTGTGCTCTAATTTCTCATGACTTGAATTGTTGATAATGCAGAATAAAACTTTCGAGCATCAATACATATCAGCTGTTGGAGCACATACGTGAGTACATATTTCTTTGTTGAAATGTTTTACAATGATTCGAAACTTTTTTGAATTTTATTGTCTATAGTTAAGGAAAGACGAGATTAATTACGTATGCACACCCTGAGTATTAAAGACCTACAATCAGGCATCTTGGTGTGACATTTCACGTTGTATGGCCGAAAAAGCTCCAAAGCCCTTATATATACTTACAGATGATTTTAACTAATGATATTCATCAAACCATCAGTTCAACGTAGTAGAGTTCATGAACGAAGGGAGTAAGCCTGTAGATTAGAAAGAATTTGTTAAAGTCTCGTTATTAGTGTAATTAGTAAAATTAGCTATAATGGTAATGTTATAAATCAAAATAGTTAAAAGTATATCCATATTTAGACAACCTTATAAGTAGGGGACTGGCAGATATGATTTAGTATGCTTGACATTGATCAAGATTATTTTCCGTCATTTTCTTTATGAAATCAGTCCAACTTTATAGATATAATTTTTTGTATTTCTATTATTTTCTGTTTCGCAGTAAATTTCATCATCAGATTTTTAGTTTAATGAAATTGCGAAGTTCATATCATTTTACTGGCATCTAAATTTTAAAGGGTTATTGTTTTCCCGTGTTGCTTTTTATCTTGCAGAAAATACTGGAGAGACCCTGATACCGCACTATTTATATTGAAGCATTTGTATCGTGATATACCAGATGATCCGAATATTCCAAATAAACATTCAGATAACACCAGAAATCAAGAAAACGATGATTGGGAAGAGTTGTTTGATAATGAAGAGCTCCCTTTAACTTTTGCTGATGACAAGTTTCTCAAGCAGCTATCGATTAAAGTCAAAAAGTTCAGTGAGCAGTAACCAGTGGATCATCTCTCGATCTGTATACTATGTAAATGCAGGTAATTAGTATAAATGGTATCCTAAAACATTAACATGCTTTTAAGCTATTTTTCCGAATGTGACAATTTTATCGAAAACGGGTTAAATTCGGGCATTTTTTTAAGTTACAATAGATCAAAGAGGGTCAAGCCGACCCACTTTAATTTTACCCGTTTAGCAAAAGCGCCACTAATAATTTATTTCGCAGTTGCTCTCATTTGCATTTTTACTCATTTTAGTTTGTTTTTTTTTTGTTTCTTTTCTGTATCAGGCTGCATAAACTTTGAAATTTTGCGGAAGATAAAATACGGAATAGTAGAATAGAGAGCTTTGGTATATGTAGAATAACAGAAAGAAGTTAGTTTTTTCCTTGCTTTCGAACCCCTTTGTACATTTTAGAAATGGTAGCACGAAACCATATGTACCTTACCTTGTGCCAGAAAACTTGTACAGTAGCCTTAAAACGATGACTGTACATACTTACCCTGAAAACTTGAACAAAATGATTGTTGTTCTTTTCCTGGTATTATTATGTTGTTTCGAATTAATGGCAAATTGTTTATCATCCCGCTTTTATGTAGGTGGGTAGAATAACAATTTGATGGTTATTGACTTAGTTCCATGACTTGTCGCTTGCCTGATCACGATCATGGACAAAAACCAAAAAACGAAAACCAACTTTGTTTAACAGACACGACATACATTATATCACTGCAATTAAGTAGCGGTCAAGCAGCCTTTTCCAAAAAAAGTGATCATAACAAACACAATTCCTTTGAAGAAACATAGTTTTTGTAGCAGACTATTTGGTATGAGGATTTTTTTCTCGACCATTTGACTTCTTCAGTGTGGTATTTCAAGTAGCATCACATGAACTTTGAGAACACGAAGACGCTTATATAAAATAGTTGTTGGAACGTATTTTTTTTTTATGAAGATAGTTAACAATTTTTACTTTTGACGATAAGTTGCTCTTATGTAACATTGTTGCTTACTTCAAAACTAACTTACTGGTCGACATGTTTAAAAATTACGATTGGTAATGAGATTATTTGTAAATTCAGAGCAAGTATAACTTGGGTGTTATTTAAACAATTTATTTGTTTAAATTTGAACATAATTTATTTGAATAGGTACTTACTACCCGAATAAAATAGAAATCTCGTCACCTTTAAGGATTTAATAGACGAACTGAAATACGAAGCATGTTAATTATTGAAGTCGGTGTCTCAAGCAATGCGGGGACACTACGCCGGTGTGCATGCCCTCAAAGTAGTCCATATGTATATTGTGGGTGATAAAAATATGTTTCGAGTCAAAACACAGTAGGCAAAAGTTTAACGAGTGGCAAAGCCACACAATGAATGGGTGATACGAGGAAGTTCATCAAAAATGTTTCGAGTCAAAACATTCAAATATCAAATGTAAGTCAAAATGTACACGGAAAAAAAAATGCTCACCAAGACCAAAATCTGGGTAAAGCACGAGTATAACGCTAGTTTTTTTTTTTTTTTGTGCAAACCTCTATATGAACTAGACGGAGAGGGGACTTAGTTTGTTATATACATCCATATTTACCTTGGATTGATGTTTTTTAGAATGGTAAATATTACTACATTACGCAATTATTCACACTTTTTGTTCCTTTTGAGACTTGAATCCATAAATTTTAGGTCAATTGATCACTCACATACTGTTGTCGAACTACAATCGCTTTGGTTTGGATTGATTTGATCATTTTACATCAAAGATCATTAGTATAGCATGGCTTGTTTACTACCAATTCTCAAACCTCCATGTTTAAGAGAAGAACGAACCTTATCCCGTGGAATCCATGCTCTTTTTCTTACCTCCAACATTCCAAGAAACAACCCCAATTATTTGCATTGGTCCTCTTAGAAAAATCGCAGACTGAGAACGAGGCAAAATCACGGACTCGGTCCGTGGTCCGAGCTTTTCATAAACTTATCAAACGTGCAGACCACGGACCGAGTCCGTGGTCCAAATCCGTAGTCCGAGTCTGTTGTGATTGCAAACAGCCCCTTACACCATCCATCCTATTTCTGTTATCTAACTTTTATTTATGATTGTTCCAAACATATATCCATTACTCCAGTTTCTTCTAAAATGATCGAATCTTTGCCGTAAGGAGATTGATCCGTATTTACAAAAGTAAATAAAAGCCTATTACTTTTGAGAAAAACCAAAAATGTAACTTTTAACTTATAAACAATAATTTTGAAACGGAAATAATAATTGACAATTCTTTTTAGTACACAATATTAAAAAAAATTATATTGTACTATTTATTGAAAATAATAAATTAGCATGATCAAGTTGACTTTAGCAACTAAACATTGTTGACCACTTGACCTCACATCTCTAAAAACTGCCAAACACAAGTAAAACAAAATTCAATTAGTTTTGCATTAATTTTTTCTACTTATTTTTTCAATTTACTTGAAAAATGATGAATCAAGCAATAATCGCAGTTTTAATTTCATCATTTATCGCTATTAATTCTTACAGAAAAAACTCACTCGATGTTTCCGGTGCATTTGCTGGATTCTTTGTTATGGCTCTTCATCTATCCGTTAATTACAGGTTTTAATTTTATTTAATTTATGTTTAATTTTTTTTTTTTTAAGATTTGCTGAATTACAGTTTAATTTGATAAATGAATTATTAAATAGTGTTTTATTTTTTGTGATGCATGTTTGCTTAAATATTGTGTTTAGTGACTTTTATTTTTTCGCAAATTATGTAACATGATTTTTATTGACATGTAACTGGTTTAGTAATTAGAAATGTCTCAAAAAGATCCGGTATATTATATTAAATAAGAGTTGAGTGCACACAATACAAGTTATCAGAGTTAATACACACGATTGAGTGTTTTATTTGTTATTGTATGTACCAAATTTTTGGAACCTCCATTGTGTGTATTTGTATGTGTATTCGACTCTTATTTTTTCTTAAATTATGTATAGAGGGCGGATTTATAAAGGTAAATTATCATTGAAACCAGATTTTTGCTGACATGTAACTAGTTTAATTATTTAGAAATTTCTCAAAAGAATCCGGTTTGTTACATCATACGAGAGAAAATAAGAGTTAAATACACATAATAAAGGTTCTGAGAGTTGGATATACATAATAACAAAACGGACAAAGTTTGTTACATTTTCATGTTTTTAGTTACGGACTTACAGGTTTAATTTTATATAAGTTTTGTGTAGACAGTGTTTTTTTTTTTTTTTTGCAATTTTCTTTTTAATAATAGTGTTCCAAATTCTTGAAACCTCTATTGTGTGTATTCTACTCTTATTTTTTCTTAAATTATGTTACAAACCACATTTTTGCTGACATGTAACCAGTTTAATTATTAGAAATTTCTCAAAAGAATCCGGTTTGTTCCATCATATATGAGAGAAAATAAGAGTTAAATACACACAATAAAAAGGTTCTGAGAGTTGAATATACATAATAACAAAACGGGCAAAGTTTGTGTAGACAGTGTTTTTTTTTGTTTTTTTTGTGCATGTTTATATATTTATTTATACTTTTATCTTTTGGAAGATTTGGAGCGATGTTGTTGGCATTCTTCTTTACTTCATCTAAGCTTACTAAAATGGGGGAAGAAAGAAAAAGAAGCATTGATGCCGAGTTTAAAGCGGGAGGTCAACGAAATTGGTAATGATTGAATTTGTTTAGTTTTGGATTATATGCTTGTAATTATTTGTATCAGATGTGTGCGTTCTTAACTCGGAATGTCTACTTTGTTAGCTGCGTAGCATCAATATACTTTAGAGTGATTTGTGTCAGTTGTGTGCGTTTTAGCTAAATTTTCGATAGAGGGAAATGTTTTTAAGCAACTTGCTTAGTGTTTACTTTTAATGCTATAAACACCTTTTTTTCGTTGGTTTTTAGGTAAAAAAAAAAGTAGCGGTTTTTCTTAAATATTCCACATTGTTCGAATTATAACATTTTCAAAAATGACGAAAATGAACATTTTTTACTAAGTGTAATGCTTCAATAAGTTTTGTTTATATTTATGTTTCATTGTGTCTATACAGGATACAAGTTCTATCAAATAGTGGAATTGCTTCGGTCTTAGTTATAGCATATTGGATGTTGAAAACATCGCAAAATACTTGTTTGGACTCGAAGGAATCATATATTATAACATCTCTCGTTGGTGGAATAATTGGTCATTACTCATGTTCTAATGGAGACACTTGGTCTTCTGAGCTTGGGGTACTTAGCGAGGAACAACCACGGTTAATTACTACTTTTAAGACTGTCCGTAGGGGTACAAATGGTGGTATAACAAAAGCCGGTCTTCTAGCAGCTGCAGCTGCAGGAACTGTCATTGGACTAGCATTTGTTTTACCGGGATTTTTCTCTGAGAGTTGCACAAATGATGCGTTTTTAAAGCAGCTATTGGTGATACCTGTTTCTGCTGTAGCAGGTCTTTCGGGAAGTCTAATTGATTCCATATTAGGAGCAACATTGCAATATAGTGGATTGTGTAGTGTTCGTAACAAGGTACTTCTTCCACCTATGAGAATTACAAACCAGATATATTGTTTCAGAAAATGATGACGTTTTCTTAGAAATGCAGAAGAAATTATGTTTGGTTCCTCTACTCCGACCTTAAATTTATTCATTTAAAATACGCGTTTTGCAACTTTGGACCTATTCGCCCCCCATTTTTTCATGTTTCGATTTAAGCATAAAGAAATTTTAATGTTACTGGTTTTTGACCCTTTAGATACAAAACATAAATCAAAACGACCCATTTGAAAGCAAACGGGTCTAAATTGCCACTTCTACTTCTGAACGTTGTTGAATCCCTATATTCCATTCTTTTGAGCAGTATCCTGTAATTGTTGACCACGGAGTATTAGTGGATATGGAATTCAAGATATCGGAGATAACTTTTTTTCGGTCATTTTGTTCCTGTTTGACCCATTCGACCCGTTTCATTGTAACTAAGTTTATATAGTCTACCCATTTGATCCGTTAGAGGTCTAATATAAACAAAATCAATATGTAATTTACTCTTTTTAAAGCCGTTCATTTTCATAAATTATTGTTTCTTGTCAGGTTGTATCAAAACCAGGACCAACCGTGAAAAGGATCTCGGGTCTCAGCATTCTCGACAACAATGGTGTGAACGTTGTATCGATTTTGTTGACCTCAATGCTAACTTCCTTTGCTTGCGTATACATTTTCTGAAGATATAATTACAACAAATGAAACATGTGGTGAGTTGTCTGTAGTTCTGTACAATTTATTCATCACGTTTCTTTCCTAATATTACCATTTATGGTAATCATGTTGTATCCTTAATTAACATATTCACGGGAAACTTATTAATAATCACCACTTCCCACTCGTTTGAGTTACGAGTCTTTTACAATTTGAGTGCCTTGTAAATTGAAGGTTTTAGCTACATATAACTTTTTTTTTATAGTTTTAAGATGATTCTGAAGTTATAGGATTAGCATATAACAATGAGATCGGGGTGTTACGATTTTGCAGTTTTCATCTGTCTTTATTTTACTGAGTATCGATGTATGTAGTATTTGGAGTATGCAGCCGGGTTGTTTACATATTTTTATAACTACGTTTTCTTGAGTATTCAACGGTGATAGGTTTTAATATGTATGTCATGACAAGTACATGGTTAGATATTACATGTGATGTGGGAAAGCTGAGTAGGTTTACTCGTAATCATGGTACTCGAAGCAATTAGGTGCGCGCTTATATGTTTAAGAAACTAGTCATATATTTGATCTTATGTTGGGATATCCATGGGTTATAGAAAGGTATTCTTATACAAGTTAGATCACCAATGTAGAAGATCATTCCTCTACAATTGGTTGGGTATTCTTGTTCGACGAAGGTATTCTTAGGTGTTATACATACCATGATTCGTGATGAGTGGGGGTGTTAATTGGGTCGGGTTAGCGGGTTTCGGATTATATGGGTCAGGTTATTCGGGTTTTGAATGGTGGGAAATATACTCGTACCTATACCCGAATAATAATTTGGGGTTCAAAATATATGGGTCGGGTTATTGATTAGGCAAAAGTGCAAAACCTTCAACGTATAAAAAAATGACCAAATTTCTTCATGGTTGGCCATTTTGAAACCATTTTATCCGATACACACCAATAACGTAACAAAGTTATTTTTTTATATCAACAAGCATTTTGTATTATGGAAATTGAAAACTATAAATGTCTAGTTGTATTGGGCTTAACTTAATCGGGTTACCTGAATAAAAATAAATACACCAGTATCTATATCCATATAAGCTTCGAGTTATTCAGGTTTGACTCATCTAAACCAATTTAACCAGACCCGTTTAACCCAAACTCATTTAGAATCAGGTGGGTTATTCGGGTTCAGTATAAACGATGCCCGTATTCGTGAGTTAATCACTAGCTTAGTGATTTCCATGGTTTCAGTTAGATATCAACAAAATGTAGCGCATTACTTGTTTGAAGGATTAGCCCAAAGACTTGGTGCATAAGTCCACTATATGATCAGGTTTAGAGTCGCAATAACAAAATACGCCAGTTCTCTTTTAATACAATGTTAAAAGTTAAATTCAATGTAAAAAGCTTACCCTTAAAAAGTAGAGTGCACGTAATACATCGTCTCAAGATATGTATTCAGCAGTGTTCTAAATAACCCGCCATGGCGTCGCCATGTCTCGCCATTTCTCAAGGCTTGGAGTAGCCGCCATGGCGCCGCCATGTCTCGCCGTTTCTCAAGGCTTGGAGTAGCCGACACGAAATGATGGATAACTTCTTTGTAAAGCTTGGTTACTATATTTTACATTAGTTGTATATTGATATATGAAATTATTAACTTTTTATAATTTATTGGTGTTGATATAACTTAATAATAGTAAAAATATATATAAAAGTATATATAAAATTATAAAATATATTAATTTTTTGCCGCTTTTTCACGCCTTGAAAAACGCCATGTCTCGCCATTTCTTGCAAAGCTTGAGGCTTGCTCATGCCGCCACGCCACGCCTTACGTTATCTATAACCTTGGTATTCAGACCTTCAAGGCTTCAAGTATTTCTTAGGTCAAAACGTATACGTTTTAGTTTGGATTATAACAAGACGTGTTAGGTTTTGTTAGATCGATTTACAAACGCTTCTATATCCGTTTCCATTTTACTTTCTAATTATATACGTTATACAAACGTAATAATCCTCGCCCATTTAAATTCATACAATCAATACAACATGTTATCATTTTGACTATATTTTTTGTTAGAAATTATAATATTGTTGGTGTTAGTTAACCTATCAACATAACTTATAAAACAATATGGATCACATATGAGTTTTTGTAGATGTCATAAAACATGAGTAGGTTGCCCCATTTTTCCAACTTCTAACAACTTCATATAAATGTTATTAATTTTATGATTTACCTAAGCTAGAGACTACGTCTAGAGGCGGAAAATGGGCAAGGGGCGACACCGTTTGACCTAATTGTATATAACAAAAATTGACTTGCTGCGGGGTCAACGAGTCCAATAGGATATACGTGCAAGTTTCCTTATGGCTTATGATGTGTATATTTAATTTGGTTCATTCTATCTTTTTTAATCATCGTTTAGACAATTAGACATAATAAATTTTGACCAATTTCATTAGTCCGTGTTTATCTTGTAAAAGTGAGAAAAGGTCCATGTGACTATCTACGCATAAAGAGCACTGAATGATAACTATCACAACTTGCCAACTCAAACCATGTCAGTATTTCACTAGCACAAACGCTCGTAGTAATAACTTACACAACTCAGAAAATGGACCTCGCATATATTAATGTATCCTTGACAATGTATGGAAAATTAAAAATAACTCGAGAACGCCACGTTAACCAGTCGACACATGGAGAACACCCCCACAAAGGTTGTGTAGGGTGGGTTGTACCGTTCTCACAAGGCCAGAACACAAGCTGACAACGTACATTATTGCTCGCCAATTAAGAATTAAGAAATGCTCGACAATTAAGAAACAAACCTAATGATTAAAGAACTAAACCCAATACCAAACTATTAACTTCAATCATCATGACCGTGTTTATACTAAAGAAAAGTATATCGTTAACAAAAAAGAGTAAGAAGCATAAACACCATATTAAACACACCAACGAGCTTTTAATGAAGTCAAAAATCTATAATAAAACAAACCAAGACGAAACTGACTTAACAAAATCTATACTTGAATCCCACAGACATGACCAGCAAAGCGATAACTGATTATAAATAATAAAGAATTGCCACATCGAAGTACACAAATCCAAAGACGGAAATAAACAAGAGACAAGAGTTTGTGCAGGAGGGGGTTAATTACAATAGGCTTACACATTTCTCCATTCTCGAACTAAAATGGAATAATAATAAAAAAAAAAAAAAAAAACGAAAAAAAAAAACATACATTTTTAGAAAGGAATATATATATAGATGGAGAGAGATATAAAAGATGAGAGAGGTCAAAACATTGCAAGTAATTTGCAACAACACAACTAGTAGCGAAATGACGATAATGCCACTTCACTGTTTACCCTTAATGATAATCATTAGCCACTTTCGGTTCCAAACTGATTGATGCTTCTGAATTGATTGGCAAATTTGGGCCGCCATTTAGTTCTTCCTTTCACAATCTCACCACCACCGCCTTCTAAGCGGAGCAGGTGTTGGCAGTCAACATTGATGGGGTCTGCAGCAAGCAAACCACCACTGTCGCCACCCAGTAGAGAAGTGAGGGACTGCAGCACGCTGTCCTTCATACACTCTCGACGATACTCGAGAGTAATGCTCGCCAGCTCGTAGTTCTCCACTACGGGTTGAGGAGCACTCTGTAATAATATTAAGTATAAATATTTGAACAAATGACTGATAAAATTATGTAAAACATTATATGCAATAAATTTACATTTTAAGTAATTTTCTACCCGTTTAACCCATTTGACCCATCTCCTTGAAAGCTGGTTTTTGATTTGATATTTTACCCATTTGACATGTAAGAACCATTTTTTTCTTTTTGGAACGGGTAAATTTATCTAAAACAGTTTTGACCACAGTTTAAAATACGAAGAAAAACAAATCATACTTTTTTAATAAAAAAATAATGTTTTTAAATTAATTGATTTAGGCATTTAATTTCCACTTTCCGCCATTTTGGACATGTTTTCTTTAAAGCTGGTTTTTTTTACCCGTGTGGCGTGTTAATAAGCACGATTGACCCATTTGTAAGTAAATGGTCAACAATGCCCATCTCTAGATTGATATTTTTGTATATGCTACGAAACGGAAAAAAAACTATAACTTGAAATTACGTGTCTAGTTTACCTCAAGGATCCAGCCAACATACTTCACATTATTGACATGCTGGTTGACATCCAAATCACTCCACTTCGGCTAACATTTGTCGAAACAAAAAAAATCATGTCAACACCAAGAAATCTAATTTTTATGCCTAAAGCGTTGGATAAAGCCTTTGAAAAGAACAAAATTTACTCACAGTTAGACCATTACGAACATGGTCAGCAGTGGTTTCGTCAAGTTTTGGCAACTTTCTGTTGTCATCATCGACAACAGGAGGTGTGTCGACAAAGTACTGCTCAATTTCAGCTCGAACTTCGTCGGGAATTTTTGATAACCTCCTAGTAACTTTATTCATCATAACCCAGTTACTGTAAAATATAAACGTAAACACTCGCTTCATTAGATTGTTAACATAAAAGCTGAAAGCCAAACAGTAAAATAACACGAGTAAGAGAAGATTTTAACCTAGAAGCTCTTGTTAATATCTCCCCCGTTTTGCAATCACGAATCAGCCAATCACGACGCATTCCGTTTTTCCCAGAGGCGGCTACCCAAGTATCCACTTGAACCACATCACCCCTGAAATAAATTTACAGTTTATCAGAATTACATAATTCGTAACAAGTTCCACTTATTTTATTATATATAAACTATTTATCTTACGACTGTTAAATAGCATATAACTAGCTTACCAAGTCGGATAACGATCTACTAACACTTGCATCTTCGTAACCACCCAAAATAGATTCTTTTTACACATCTCAGGTGTCGAACCAAATCCATCACCAAGCAGTCCGGCATTTTTTACATGATTAAGCGCCGTTTCCTAAAAACGAAAAACCGATAAAGGGTATTTTAGTAAAACCATACACATACCAACCGGTCTTTGGTCTTGGACGGTACCAACAGGTTTTTGCCTTCCCAAACAAAAACGTTTTAAACTATACAAATGTTTTACTAAACATATATACAAAAAAATACCATACCTGCAAATGATTCATTAACGTTTCCACTGAAGCAGTACGATCTGCCCCTATTTCATACGATCGTATAGAGAAGTTCTGACGGAAAACAAACCCATCTTCAACAATTCTTCCTAGCCCAAAAGGATCCAAATCCACAAGCATATCGGGACGTTTAGTCTTCCAATCTATCATCATCCATTGTTTTTCAGCAGCCAAGAAAATAGTAGTAATAGCGGCCAAAAGCATACTCCAATCAGGCAATTGATTGATAAAAGTTCTCGGTGCAGTTGAAGACGAACTATCATCACCTTTTAAACCATCCATTACACCTATTCTAGTTCCGTTTACCTTCGTTGGAGCTTGTGCGTTCGTCTTAACTTGTAAACCGTTAGATGTAGACTTTGACTTAATTCCACGTAAGTCTACACTACCTAAACCGCCTCCATGTTTACCGGAATTCTTAGCACCAGAGTCAGGTTGTGGAGACGAAACCGGAAACAACGAAGCAGTGGCAGCCGTAGCAACCATGTTTCCAAATCTTTCTGATGTCTTAATATATAAAAAATATACGTTTCTCAACAACCACGAGGATTATTATCCAACAACGTATATCCCTGCACGAAAAAGAAAATCAAAAAATCAAAAAAGTTACATAAAAAAAAACTTACACTCGTTTAAACATCTACAACCTTAGATAATCACTTTTTTCAGATAGTCAAAGACTATATGAAAAAAGTAATTATCTAAGGTTCGGTTCCCACCAGCTACATTCATGTTGAGGACTTTTACCAGCTCAAAATAAGTCATTTACCCCATAAAAAAAAACGAGTATCCGTGTTTTCTCTTTTAAAAAAGCGCATTGAGACGTGTTTTAAAAAACGCGGTTTTCTAAACTCAATCTTTTTACAAAGGCAAACTCAAACACTTATGTATCAAGTATTCAAGATGTTTACTAATTGCATGTAGTATAATACTAATAACAATACCAATGTTTTCGAAATAGTGTCGGTTTTTCGAGATGAAATTTGAAATCTCCTAAGAAATGGGAGAGAACTTATGATTTATATATCTATACAAAGTTATATATATAATCAATCAATCAAGTTTTATACACAAATTCAAATTCAACCTACCTACCTACCCCACCACATACATAATAAATTTTTCCAATTTTACACACTATCATAATAAATTTTCAATTTCAATATTTTCACGAAAATAAAAACACTTAATATATTAATTAATTTAATGAAAAATATTTCACAAATCTGAAGAAAAAAAAAATGAAAACAGATCTGAAAAATAAAAACAACAAAAACCTAATTTCTTCAATAAGAACACAAATTAAATCATAAAAATGCTCCAATTAATATGAAACAAATAAATTGATGATAAAAAAAAAAAAAAAAAATGTATAATGATACCTTTTAATCTGTAATGTTTGATTGATCTGGAAACCCTAATTTAACAAAAAAAAACATATGAATTGAAATATATAAAAAGGTTAGGGTTTTCGATCAGATGATTTTGAATATTTGGAAATGAAAATGGATAGAAAAAGAGAATAGAGAAAAGAGAGAGATGGCCAGCGGTATTTTGGTGGTAGGGATTTCCAGCAACTTCCTTTTTTTTGTTTTTAGGTAAATTTATTGCTCTTTGTTTTGCTATTATTTACTATAATGCCATTTGTTTTGTATTATTGAGAGGTGTTATTTAGCTTCATTAAGGTTTTATCTTATCATATATTAAAATATAATGTAATAATCTTTTGTTTTTAATAAAGTTAATTACATAAATCGCCCCTAAGGTTTATCCCAAATTATAGATTTCATTCCTAAGTTTAAAAAGTTGTACAAATCGTCCACTTTTAGAAACTAAATACCTTTTTGTCCCTAAGGTTTGCTCCAATTACGAATTTTGTCCCTAAGTTTTGCCCTAATTACCGATTTTGTACCTAAGGTTTGCCCCAATTATAGGTTTATATTACGAATTAGGGACGAAATGTGTAATTAGTTTCTAAAAGTGAACGATTTATGCAACTTTTTAAACTTAGGGACAAAATTCATGATTGTGAGTAAACCATAGGGACGATTTATGTAATTAACTCTTTTTAATATTATGTGTACTTTTTGGGAAATGACTTGTTTTGAGACCGTAAATGAGATTTGAGAGTGTATTGAATATTTACATGTGTTGTATAGCAGTTGTGAATTTAGAAGGGAGTGTTGGTACAATGGGCAGAGTAATAACGACGGTAGTTGTGATGATGAGCGTTGGTCCAATGGAGGTTTTGGTTTTGGGATGGTTTATGTGTGTATGTTTGGGTGTTGTTTTGACTTTAAATGTATGTGTGTATCTTTGTTATATGATGGTTATGAATAAAGAAGACAGTGATGATACAACGATAGAAACAATATATATAATGGTTGTGATCATTAGCGTTGATCAGATTGAGGTTTTGGTTTTGGGGTGGTTTATGTATATATGTGTTGGTGTTGTGTTTGACTTTGAATGAATTATTTTAGGTGCAATTCGATTTTGTATTGAAGAAAATAAGAATTGATGCATATATTATATAAGGTATACGAGTTACCAATTGGAGAACTAAATGTGAATTGGTATCTTGGAATGGATTACTAGTCATATTTGTTGGTGAAATTGTTGTGGTGTAGCCTAAATGTACATGACACATCACAAGTGTGACATAATTCTAAGTTTGATCATGGTTGAACAATACTTGATCATGGTGATGAGGTATATGTACAAAATGTCTTCTAGAATCGGCACCTTGGTCAAACGCCGTGTGCCTTATTTGGCCCCTTGGTCGTATGTTTAATAACACAAACAACGGTAAAAGAAAAAAATGACGTTAGGTGATATGCATTGTCGTCGAAGGGTGGGGAAACTCAATAATGTAACCTTGGGTTTGAGATGATAAATGTTCGATGTAAACTCAATTCAAAATCAGAAACCGAAACAAGTAAATGTCAAAATATAAGCTTGATTGATTAGTCTTTATATTATACAACATCATATAAATCGATTCGCCTATTTATATATTTTATACGGTGAATCTTAAAAGGTTTAATTAATAAATCGAACATTCAAAATATATATTATTCATCTAAAAGCAACAATAACAAAAAAAACATTGTTAATATTTAATGACAAATACGTAAATAGTCCTATATTGATGTGTGGTAAGTACCATACAATATTTTATAAATTAAGATTGATCTTAAATTTATTTTGATGATATTTTTATGTGGTCAGAAATTTTTTATCCTATGGCTAATATTTTTTATTATGTGCTAGTATATGGTAATTTTACTACTATAAAATCATTGAAGATGTTATATTGTTAAAGTGAAATGTTCTTTATTTAATTGATATGATTTGCTAATGTTATTTGTTTGTTAATTTGTTAATAAATAAATGTTATATATTATTATGTTATTGTAAATGACACGTATAACACAACAAATTAAGGATGCATTCATTTAATGATAATAGCAAATACTTTTATAACTGGATAGAAATACATATAACGAGTTTTTATATCCGTGCGTTGTCACAGGTTAAAAACTTACATTTTAATTGTCAGGATCCATCGAACTATGTTAGTATAAATAAACATGTAGATCTAGATATATCAAAGAAGTTGCAGCGGATCAACACTTTGATATTACAATATTTTGATTAACAGATTGTGTATATGAATATGAATAACAAGAACACAAACAGTTTTCCACCAACTCTCCAATTATATTTTGATAAAAAAATATAACAGATATTTTATAATGATATCAGGATCAATGACACATTGACCTTGGGGCACAACCTAGTTTCTCTAGGTTTACATCAGGATGCATTTTCTATGCATTCACTCCCTTAATCTTCTCTATGCATTCATCAAGGTTTTATAACCTTGTTTCTAATAAAGTCCTACTAAATCGTAGAAATGACAATTACAAAGATTTGATATCTTTGTAACTTTCGTAGAATATCTCCCTATTCTAAGTTAACAAATTCATATAATAATGATAAAGATAATTACAAATAAGAATAAAATCTAATCATATCTTATCCTAAATTAATCATTATCTTCTCGGTAATATTAACTCTTTATAGGGCAATAATAACTAAGTTGCAGTAGTAACCAAATATTGGTAGTAGTAACTGAGCAGTAGTAACTTATATGAGCAGTAGAAACTTCTATGAATAGTAGTAACTTGTATGAGCACTAGACACTTCTATGAGTAGTACAAACTGAGCAGTAGTAACCAACACTTAGTTATATAAATCAGCAACTCCAAAATAACAAACCAAACAATCTTCCACTAAACATATGCTATCCGAATGATAAGCAATAAGTTTCTTCAATACAAAACGTTGTTGAGGATGCTATCAAACCTATTATTTCTTCACTTGTCTTCTCCGTTATCAGTTTAAATTTTGTATCATCAAACCAATAATATGGGATAATATAAAACCAAAAGCAACAACTTATAAAATTAAGAGAAGTTAAAAAATATAACACAAAAAGAAAAATATAAAAACAAAAATCAACATTCAATCGAAATCTATATATAACTACTTTATTAGCTTAACTTAAAAAGAATAACGTAAACCAAAAAAAATTAGTTAAAACACAAAATCAACAAATAAACGAAATAAAGACGTAACTACTTTATTTTATAGTGTAATACAAAAAGTAAATGATAACCAAATTTATGAAAAGAAAAAAACATAACCCAAAAAGAAAACTCGTAAATTAAAAACTAACGATCAGTTGAAATGAGCAAATAGGAACATTGTTTAATTGCTTAACCTAAAAAGAAAAGATAAAAACTAAAATTCGAATAAATAAATAAAAAGTTAAGCAAGTAGGCTAGTTGATGTGAGTAGGTTGTCTGCATACTACACTGTTTATGCTGTCAAATCAGTACTTTCGAAATGTTAGTATATAAAATCCGAAGGGAAAAAAAGAAAAAAAAAAGTTAAGCAAGTAAGCTAGTTGATGTGAGTAGGTTGCCTGCCTACTACACTGTTCATTTTGTCAAATCAGTACTTTCAAGCAAATCAGTACTTTCGAAATGTTAGTATATAAAATCCGAAGGAAAAAAAAAATTAAGCAAATAGGCTAGCTGATATGAATAGGTCTGTCTACTACACTGTTCTTGCTGTCAAATTAGTACTTTCAAAATGTTATTATATAAATTGTTCAAATTTCTAATCCGTTGAATTTGAAGTTTTCTTTTTTCATGATTCATATTTTGATCTTTCAAATTTATTATAATTAAGATGTCATTTCATTGTAAACAAGACACTCGATATACAACAAATGGATTTTACATGTACGTGTTGAGTTAGGATAGTCTAGCATACATTAATCAATTAGGATTTCTCATAGTCTAAACCATTTTGCACAAATTAATTAATGCTACAAATAAAATCTTAAATTAAAGGATATTTTAAGTACTCAATCAAAATACATATAATTGTTCAAATTTCTAAACCGTGTATGAAAGGCGTTCATCATGTGTTGTACATGTTCAACAAATGTAGGGTTGAAAATATGAATTTTATGTTAAATTTTGTTTCATTAAGACTTTAACTATATAAGTGTAAAGGTTGATGACCTATATTATGCATTGTTTTGAGATTTGACTTCTTAAATATTGACCTCATAATACTTAAATTAAACACGTTTCTACAAATTAAGAAAGGTTTTCATATTGGTAATTAAACTAATAACAATAGACAAATATATATTATTTACCATTCACATGTATATATAATCACAGTTATCGATCTTACGATTAAGATCTTAATATCTAACGAATTTATGATTCTAGTAATTAAAAACGTATTAATCTTGCGTATGATTTCTATATACATTGATCCGTAAATGATCTCGATCTTACTTATAGGATCTTAATATCTCAATCCGATTCGATCATATTTGACTTGGATTACCGAGTTATAAAACTATAAGTATGTTAGGTTTTTAAGTAAATATCAAGTATATAAACTTTAAAAGTATATCAATTTAGGTATTACACCTTAATAGTTCAATCCTTTAAAATGTATACATGAAGTAATAATTAAGTTATCACATTATTAGTTTTAATATCATGTTTAAATTAACATTTATTATGAACATGTTATATGTTTTCACTTTTATATGAATTACAAAAAATAATATTAACTATAATTTTTGAATATGATCTTTCGATATTCATCGGATCTTTTTACAGATCTTACGAAAAAAAAAAATTCTTATAAAATTTTAATCTTGACAACCACATATATAATCATAACTAAAACAAATAATTGAACAATAAATTTTAAGGTAAGAAACATACTTTACAACATATACTTAAGATTTTTTTTTTCTTTTTCATAATGTTATTTACCGAAAATCGTAGTGAACATAATCACTCACCGTTTTGATTTGGTTTCAAATCTTGCACTCATTCATTGTTTTGTAATTATTACTACTATATACATTTATAGAAATAGTTTGTCATTTCATGCAACAAATTGTCTTCTAGAAACAATAAAAAGTATAACTATTTTAGAAAATCAAAATAGTCAATAGTATACGCCTGCAAAATTTATTTATATTTTTTTAAATACAATATTACCGAAAATTAAAATAAAACATTATCTTGATAGAGTAGTTATGTCTCTTGCTATTTAATGCGCCATCATGAGTTTGATCCTTGCTCCTAACAATTTTTTTTCTTTCTTTTAACCGGTGTTTACCAAATAAGTTACAAAAATAGGATGTTGTGATGGTAGTTATGGCCAAACCTATGATATTGTCAGGGTGGTTATGTCCAGGTTATGTCCAAAGCAATACAACAAAGAAAGGGCAAGTTTGAATTTTGCTCCTAGGCGTGTTCAAAAAACCGGAAAAACCGATATGTCCCGTTCGATCCGATAACCGAAAAAACCGATACTCGAAAAACCTGAAACCCGAAAACCCCGCTTTATGGAGGGGCGGTTACAGTTTTTGTTTTCAGGTATCCGCGGGTACCCGAACCGACTCGCACGTGTATGTTTACACAAAAATATGTTTTTTCAATATTAATAACATATGTCTAAGTATTATTTTTCATGCAGTTAATCTTTTAATAACTTCAAATAACATTTGTACTAACCGATATATATATATATATATATATATATATATATATATATATATATATATATATATATATATATATATATATATATATATATATATATATATATATATATATATCATCTTATGATAGTAATTATAAACCATAAACACACGATAATTTTTCCTATATAAGTGTTTGTGTCAATATACTTAGTGTAGTTAAATATATACATTTATCATTTAGTATAATACAATGTTATTATAGTTGTATTATATATATTATATAATGTTATACGAATGAAATTATGAAGTCTCAAATCGAACGAATCTACTGAACCTATAATTTAGGGTATCCGTGACTCGAACCGTGGGTAACTGCCTTGTAAAGGGTACCCGCAGTCCGGGTACCCTCCTATTACGGGGCGAGTTAGGGTAATAAAAATAAAAAACCCGCCTCGCAAGAATGGACAAAATTTTCTTACTACCCGTTCCGTGAACACCCTTAAAAGAAGAAAATTTGAGAGGAGCAAGTCTCCAATTTTTATTTTTATTTTCCTTTTGTTTTGTTTTGTTTTTTTTAAAGAGACCACTTCTAGTTGATGTGTATTATGTTTTGGTTTAATAAAAATGATTGGTGTTTTTATTTGTTCAAACTTTTTTATTTGATTTTTTTTTCAATTCAAGTGAAACTTTGTTGTAACGAGTGGATATCCTCATTTAATATAATTTAATTAAAACCAATTTAATTAAATAGGTTGAAACTTAAAACACACAGCAAAGCAAGAACTTTAGAATATTTGTTTAAAGTAAGAATCATACTATACAACATATATACTTAAGATTATTTATTTAAGAGTTAATTACATAAATCGTTTCTAATTTTTATCTTAAATTATGGATTTGGGTCCTAAGTTTAAAAAGTAGGATCAATCATCCACTTTTAGAAACTAATTACCTTTTTCGTCCATAAGATTTGCTCCAATTACGGTTTTGGGCCCTAAAGTTTGTCCTTAATTTCGGATTTAGTTCCTAAATTTTACCCCAATTACGGGTGCAAATTAGAAAATTAGGGATGAAAAACGTAATTATTTTATAAACTTGAACGATTTATGCAACTTTTTAAACTTAGAGATGAAATCTATAGTTTTTGATCAACCATATATAGGGACGATTTATGTAATTAACTCTTTATTTAAATGTATAAATAATTATAATATAAAAAATTGAATAATGTTTTCAAAAGTAAAAAAAAAACCCTCAAAAAAAAGAACATAGGTTTCTCATCCCACACTGACAGGCAAACACGAATTCACGTTTGAACACTTAAAAGACATACAAGTAGTAGTAGGGTCCACTGAAAACTCAGATTTCTTGTGGCTGACTACTTACAATGAGTCAACATTCAAGTTCCTTCTTCACTTTTCTTCTGTTTTTTTTCTCATCATTTTTTATTTATTTATTTATTTTTAATAATAGATTCTAAATTATTTATAAAAATTATAACTTAACTTGAGTTGAGGTTAGCTAACCCAAGGGCACATGTACATCTTTTAATTGACATCTGTTACTTTCAACATTGTTTAATGCCAACCTTTTCTTTTCCATAATTGAGTTATTATTAGTTGGAAAAAAACCGAGTTTATCATACTTCTATTTCTATCTCTATATTTAGAGGAAATATAACATCTTTTGAACGTATTTTTTCTTTATAATTTTTTTCTCTTTAATCATCTACTCAAAAATCATAAAGAAATTATAAACTTTATAAGTAAAGAATTATGATAGAGATTTAACATATTCCAATTTGATTTATTTTTCAACCAAAGACGATATAGCATGGATTCATAGTTTTAATTTCTTCAAATTTTACCATATTATGTAAACAAAACGGGGCTTAAGACATGTTGGCTTTATACTTGTAATTTAGAATCGAATGAAGCTCTTCTAATATAAACTCGATCTACAATGAATATTAACGGATCAAATATATCAATGTTAAAAGTTAGTTTGAAGCTAAACGTTGTGGTTTTTCTATTTAGAATTAATTTAAATACTAGCGACTAACATATAGTTGCATCTAAGAAGTTAACACGGTACAAAAGGGTTTCTAACTTTTAGGTTGAGGGTTAGAGTCTTGCTCGAGATAAAATATAAATAGTAAGTGGATAGTTAATTGCCTTCCTATTAAAAAAAAGGTTGATATGTTAATAAATTGTTTAGAAAATCGCCGTAAAATGTATTTGTTTTAGTTGATAACCGTGATTTACTCGATCTACATAGATGCATGTTTTTTTTGTTTATTAGTTGCATAAACTATCTAAATGTTGGACTATTTATGTAATTTTTAATAACATATCTTTTCTCGGGTGATCCAAATTTTCGATCATTTATTCAATTAATTTTAAAAATATGAATCATCCATGAACCTTTTAATCTTTAAAAACCAAATTTATAGATAGCTAACAAACCACAAGAACTATTTATGTAATTTACTCTATAAATTTATAAAGAGAGGAACGACACGTCCCTCTAAAATTTTCTGATATAAAATCATGGTTTTGCTTCTATAAACGTAAGAATACTATGAATATCGGTAGCGGTTAGAGTCATATATCCAGATAGGTACGCCATATAAATATAAAATCCTATAAAAATACTTATTTTTATTTTTATATTTCGTTTGTGTTGGATACTACCCACGAATCTGAGTATGATGTTTTTGGTTTGTGCAAGTGTCCAACAATGAGCATTAGAGCATATATGGTTTTTATCACGATATTGTTTTCATATGCGTTATTTTAATTATTAACATGTGTCATATAATATGTTTTTTTTTTAAAGTTGACATGCATTTTTAGGTAATAATAAAATAAATTATTAGTTATTCTTTTTAATAGGTAAAGTTATTATTCTTTAAGATGCACTTAAAACAATGAAATATGGTTTAATTGTGGAAAACTATTAGGGGTGTTTAAAATATCCGAAATTCGAAAATTCGATCTCTTTTTTTTGATCCGAATCCGAAAAATCCGGTAATCGAAAAACCTGATATCCGAAAACCCCGAAAACCCCGCTCTATGGAGGGGTTGTTACGGTTTTCGTTTTTAGGTATCTGCGGGTATCCGAACCGACCCGCGCGTGTATATTTATATATAAAATATGTTTTTTCAATATTAATCATATAAAATATGTTTTTTAAGTGATTATGAACCATAAACATACGGTAATTTTTCATATATAATTGTTTGTGTCAATATACTTAGTGTAATGGTTATAATAGATACCTTTATCATTTTAGTATAATATAATGTTATTATAGTTGTATTATATATATATTAAAATAATGTTATACGGATGAAATTATCAAGTCTAAAATCGAACGAATCTATTGAACCTATAATTTAGGATACCCGCGACCCAAACCGCAGGTAACCGCCTTGTTGAGGGTACCCGCAGTCTGGGTATCCGTCTATTATAGGGCGAGTTAGGATAGTGAAAATAAAAAATCCGTCCCGCAAAAACGGACAAAATTTTCTTAATATCCGCCCCGTAAACACCCCTAAAACTAGTATTTAGTTTTCCAAAAGAGATTAAAAGAAAAGAAACCCTTATTTTCACTTTTATAACTACATTATTAAAACTATTCTTTATTGTTTTGAACCTTAAAGTTTTTGAGGATAAAAACATCATTTTTAATTTTTACCTGTTTTCAAAATATTCATATGGCTTTTATAAACGAAAATATTTTTTTTCTTTTTTTTTTAAATATATTAGTCCATCCGAGCTTGAAATAATTTATTCTTCACCATCTCTATATTTCTAGAATTTTTTTTTTCTATTCCTTACCATCTTTACGTTTCTAGAAGAAAAAACGTACTAAACTAACATTTTTAATCCGCGTTCAAACAAAGAAAAAGTATTTCATTATCTAAATAAATATATATATATATATTTCATTATCTAAATGATTATTCTGGTGGTTAATTCTTTTTTGAGCAAATTACCAAAATAATCACCTATCAATTATACTTTACAAAAATAATCACCTAAATCGCGACGGATTTCTCGCGACATTTTTTTCGTCTCGAAAAAACACATATTTTAATCAGACCAATAAAAATTCGACATGTTGTCGCGACACTATTCATTTCTCGCGTCAATATTCATTTCGCGACGACATGTCTGATTTTTATTGGTCTGATTTTGTTTTATGTATTTCTCGCGACGATAAATTGTCGCGAGAAATCCGTCGCGAATTAGATGATTATTTTTGTAAAGTGTAAATGATAGATGATTATTCGGATGATTAATTCTTTTTTATTGTTTATTTATTTATTTTATATTTAATAAATTGTTTCTACTATTAAAAAGAAAGTTTAATTGGAGGAAAAGGTGCAAATTTATTATTATAAACTTCCAAATGAAAATATAAGATCGTGAAATAATTAAATGCTTGATGGGAAACTTTTCATTGAATAAATATGAGAAGCATAAAGTTTTAATAAGTCTAAATTTCACTACATTATAAAGAAAATTGTTATTATTTCTTATTAAAACGTGAACAAAATTAAACAAAAAAGTATGCTTTTACGTGAGACGATCCTTTTTATATTTATTGTTTCTCGTCTGTCTTGATTAATTGAAGCTTAACGAACATAAAGGTATAAAATTGATCGTATTAGCTCCAACGTATTTAGAGTGGTTCGGTTGTGGTTGATAACTGATGTGTAAAATCGAGTCTTAAATTAAACCTACTTTTTCACGCAATTACACACTTATAGGCAGTGGACCTATTCGTATGTAATATAGTTTAATAGTAAGTATAGGTTCGTTCGCAGGGACTAATTTGTTTTTATGTTCGAATAAATAATACTAAGAATATTTGGGGGGTTTTTTTATCGTAACTAAATTTGCAAGTAATTGAGTAAAAAGTGCTTAATTAAAATCGAGCGAAAGATTTATGGTTTAAATCAAATAAAGAGAGATTACACTTGTTTGACACTTCACCTATTTTCAGTTAATTTTACGAGATCGATTGTTGTTTCAACTTCTAATGTATACTAAAAGTCCTTCCGAATCTTTTACTAACTTTAATTATTGCTACTTACACCGTTCCTTCCGAATACAGTTAATAAATATTAATAATTAAGCAATAAGTATCAAGCCTGTTTTTAGTGATTTAACCTTATAGAGTTTCCTTCCGAATAACTCCTCTAACTATCAAGTCCTTCCGAATCTTAATACTTAGACCTACTCACTTAAATTTAATTACCTAAGTTGTTATTACTAAGTCCTTCCGAATCTTAATAATTTTAAATCGATTATAGACCGACCGATTATTTCATAAAACTTATCTAACCTATCTAGATTCCTTCCGAATACCTAGAATGTT
This sequence comes from Senecio squalidus, assembly GCA_910822075.1. NCBI lineage: Eukaryota > Viridiplantae > Streptophyta > Magnoliopsida > Asterales > Asteraceae > Senecio > Senecio squalidus. The sequence goes on from CAJVGC010000582.1 coordinate 65,026,364, forward strand.
GATTAAACAAATTAAATATAAACAACTATGATAACATATTAAAATCTAAGCAAATAAGGATCGACGGTTAAACACAAAAACATAAAACAACCGAAAACGTTAAAATAACATCAAACAGGATCCGTTAATCAAACAAGCGTAAAGAGTGTTTAGCTACTCATAACGTAGTCTGAAAAAGCAATAAAAGCGTTAGAAAACATTCTGGAATAATGATGAAAACAAAGAAAAGAACAAACGGATAAATCGCCGAAAGTGTCGTGATCGCCGATTGCCGAAATTATGATCTTCCTTGCCTTGAAAACTTGCTTCCAAACTTAATAACAGCTCCAGAAACGTATGAATAATACTGAATGATTTTCTGGACGAATTGATGTTGTATTTATAGGCAAACTCAAGGTGGAAATCGTCTTCGACTCAAATACGAATAACTTGTAATTATCCAGACCAGTGCGCCGCACCCTTCACCTGGTGCGCAGCACCGGGCAATTTTCCGTGTCCAAGTCCAATTAAAACTCTCGGTGCGCGGTACCCATACCCCTGGTGCGCAGCACCTCTTCACTTCTCGTCTTTAATATGTCATTTAAGCTCATTTCTTCACTTCTTTCCGCTTCCCGATCATGTAAACCTGTAAAATGGACAAAAACACTTTTCCACACGATTAAATGTAAAAACCTATCCTATCCATCATGTTTACTATGATAACCGACACAATATCGCATAGAAATATCTATATAAATATGCGATATCAAATCCCCCCAAACTTGCCTTTTTGCTTGCCCTCAAGCAAAAACTGTTTTCAAATTAGTTATCAAAGCCAAAAATAAACATAACCAAACTCCTCACGATTTTTATTGGAAGTAAAATCACACAACTCTCAAACTAATCTAAAAGGGTGTGTAACGTATTCTGTAGAATCGCTCAATTGCTCAGTCATGGTGAATATTCTATCATAGGCTTGATAATGTATCACTTCTCCACCACTAGAGTCTAGGTACAACTAAACGGGGACTTTTATTCGGGTTGTAATATACAGGTAAAGGCATGTGAATAAATATATACTGGAGTGTAAACAGGTTAAATAAAATAATACAAACTTAGATTAAATCCGAACTAAATAAAATCTCTAACGTACGGGATTGCTTAATTTCTTCAACTTGTACTTTTTTCTTCTTTTTTTCTCCGAATATATATGTATCGTAAAATAATACATGACTCATAATACACTACTTCGCTTAAAATCTACAACTAATTTTTTTTCGCTTTTCTGTTTTTTCGAATTTTTTCTTTTTCTTTTTCACTATTTTCTCTTTTTTTTTTTTTTTTCTTTCAGCCTAGTACATGCCTTACAAAATAATCTTTTCTCGTAGTAAGTTCACATGCTCAAAAGGCTAGTAATCAACTATATATATATTTTTTTTCTACTATTTCTTCAAATATAATAATAATACAAGGCAATAATAATCGACTTTTTTTTCATGCCTTAATAAACTTCAACTTAACTTCATATATAGCAATCAAATAACTTAGTTCGGAACTAATCTAAAAAGAAACGAAATTAAGGCGAGTGTACAAAATAATATAGTAGTGTTTAGAAACGAAACGGTTTAGGCGCAAATTGGTTTACTAGAGTTTCTAACACTAAAAATAAGTGTTACAAGGGTTAGACGGAAAATATATAAAAATATAAAAAGAAACGAAAAGGCTAATCAAATGGGTTAATCCTAATTTGCCCCTAAGTTGTACCAAAATCACACTAAGTTACCCTAATGTAATTGCTCATATGTGGTCTCGAAATGTATAACAATGTCAAGTTCTAAAGTCATCAACCATCGGCACACTCAAAGAAATGAAAAAGTAGCATTAAAAATGAATGCTTTCAAAGGCTCAAAAATCTCACTATTTTTCTGAGTGGGGTAAAAATGCGTCTGGTTATGCTTACAGTTTAAGGTGTTTACCGACTAGACACGTTATATTTTTTTTTTGGTTTTTTCAATTTTTCAATTTTTTTTGGATTTTTTTTTTTTTCTGACTCAAACATGTACAACAACAACACATTTCAACACGATGGAAACTAAGCTAAGGGTCGAAAAATAAAAGGTAAAATTTCCCGATGACCCCCCCAAACTTAAGTAACACATTGTCCCTAATGTGTTTACGACTCAAAACTAAGGGAAATTTTACAAAAAACTATCCTAAAAATAAAAATAAAAATAATACAAAAATAAAGAAAGGTAGAAAGTATAGAACCCGTTGGTGTAAAGTGGAAATATGGCGGTGGAATGCGGTTTGCTGAACTGAATGCCAGGCTTATGAGCGGGTGCTGAACTTACTGCCAGTCTTAGAAAAAACTAAAAAAATATCAACCACACATGTTAGAAAAGAAATAAAAAAAAATAATAAACATACAGATTACGACGAATATAAAATAGTATAAGGTACATAATAAGTTCATAAATAACAACACAATACATAAAGAGAATACAAATCACTCGTCATCACTGGCATGACGATCCTCCTGCTGGGGTGCTGCGGGGTGGTACCCGGGATATGGCTCCGGATAGTAGTAGGGTGGTGCATCAAAAGCCGGGTACGGAGCTGGATGCTGCTGCTGGTATATATACTCCCAGGATGACTGGTATCTATCCTGGAAGTACTGATCACGGTGCTGGGCATGCGTCCGCTGACGTTCCGCCTGAACGTTATCGAACTGAATCCTGTGCAACCCGGCCAAAACCTGATCCTGAAAATCCAACTGTGGCAGGGCCCATCGCCTCGGTGCCGGAGCTGGAGCTGGAGCTATAACCTCATCAACTCGACCGAATGGTACCAAACGCTCTCCGGATGGGTCAACAATCACAACTCGGATCAAATCAGCTTTCCCGTAAACCTTGCAGGGAACTGGTGGTGAGCACATCTGGATGTTGGCATGAGTAGCCAACCCTAAGGACCGGGCAATGCGGGTGATGAAGTGCCCGCAAAGTAACTTGCTCTGGTCGGTTTGCCCTTCCCCCTTGTCTGCCATGTACCTAGCTAACGTCCACGGGACGTTAGCATACCGAGATGGATCCCTAAAACTGAAAAGCCGCAGCAACCACAAGTCCTCCATGTAACATTTATCGTGGTGGGTGTCACGATGGAGGAATGAATACGAGATCATCTTGTGGAGAAGTCGCAGCATGGGATCCCGAATATCCTTTGCCCTGCTAGAATTGGAGTGATGCTCCATCAGTCCCGACAAATCATACCAGGCCTCATTGGCCCCGAACCCTACAGAATCCCTCTCGGCATCCGAGAGATATGCCCTCATCACATCCTCATGACCTGCCTCAGCATTTGTAAACAAACCTGTTAGTCTACCAAATTCAGCAACAGATACCTGGTGGTCTTGGCCGCCTAAGCGGAAGGATATAAGAGGTGCGGTCAGGAAGGTCTCGTCGGTGAACTCCTTTGAGACCTCCAGGGTGCAATAAAACTCGAGCATCCACTCCCTGAGGGACGGCTCATCTGTCTTCCAGGCTTTGCCCCAGACTGGTATGCTGCGCTGGGCACTCTCGCTGCGGGTAGTCATGAACCCGCGCACATCTACATTAATGCTGGACAGGAAATTCCAATCCATAGTGCGGGGAGCCGCAACTGGTCGTCCCCGTAGTGATGCAAGCTTTTTGTTGTACTTGATCTTCCTAGCTGCTGAGCAACCCGGCCAATGTAACCAAGGGTGACTCTCGGGCGCCATAATCGCCGCGTTAAGTGTAGCTCGTGGTTGTGCACGAGCCCGACTCCCTTCACCCTCTTCGCCAGCCACTGCTGCCCGCTTTCCCTGCACACACAAGAATCAACAACAACAGCAACAAACACGTTAAAAACACGAAAACAGCCGGAAAACAGGCCGGTGCCGCGCACCTAGGCGGTGGTGCCGCGCACCGGCGCTTTTTCCGGCCAAAAATCCGGTCAAAATCTGGTCGAATCCCACAATAAACACTTCAAACCTGCTTCATTCATCAATCTAAACCTTATTATGCAATCAATTCCATGTTTTAGGTCGGATTAAAGAAAACCCTACATTTTCCCCAATTCGATTTTAACCTAATTAACCTAAGAATCGAAAGAAATAAAGGATTTAGGAAGAATATACATACCCGGCGACTCATTCTCAATAGATTAAACGAAAAAAAACAAGTAAGAATCGAGGTTTTAGTGTGTGGTGTTATTGTGGCTCGGCGGCTGCTGCTGTGTATTATGTGTGTGTGCTGTGTGAAATGTGAAAGAACAAATAATATTAACCTGAACAGACCTGCGGTGCGCAGCACCAAGGGGGGGGGGGGGGGGGGGGGGGGGGTGCTGCGCACCGAACCCCTTTTTTTTTGGATTTTTTTCGTTTTTGGATTTTTTTTGTATTTTCTGGTGTTTTCTCGGTACCTAACTAAATAAACTGCAAAAGAAAAACGTTAAAGAGTTCTAAAAAAAAAAATAAAAATAAAAATAAAACTAAGAAAAGGAAAGAAACAAACTCGGGTTGCCTCCCGAGAAGCGCTAATTTTTCGACCGAGTCGTTAGCTTGACTCGAGATGCCTCTTTATTAGGCGTTGATGGAATAGAATCCATCCTCAATCATCAGCCCGTTTTCATTATCTTCCTCGTGATATAATTTGACTCGTTTCCCAGAAACGATGAATGGTTGACCGCCTTCTTTCCACAACTCGACATATCCGGAAGCATAAGCCTGTTTAACGGTGTACGGTCCTGTCCACTTCGAGCGTAATTTAGGAGCCTTGAATTTGTACTTTGATTGAAATAAAAGTACTTTATTGCCCTCCTTGAATTCTTTACGACGAATTTTGCGGTCGTGGAATTCCTTAGTTCTTTCCTTGTAAAGGCAGGAACTTTCGTAAGCCTGTAACCGTAATTCGTCCATCTCGTGAAGTTGTAAGAACCGCAAATCTTTTGCTAAGTCAATGTCAATGTCGCAGAGCTTCAATGCCCAATACGCCTTATGCTCGATTTCCACCGGAAGATGACATGTTTTCCCGTAGAGTAGTCGATACGGGGTGGTTCCAATTGGTGTTTTATACGCCGTCCTGAATGCCCACAATGCGTCCTCCAGCTTCCTTGACCATATATTGGGATTATTGTTGACCGTCTTTTCCAAAATTCTCTTGATTGCACGGTTTGTATTTTCCACCTGCCCGCTAGTTTGAGGATGATACGAAGTTGCAAATCGGTGATTTACTCCATATCTTTTCAAAGCTTTTGCAAGCTGAGCGTTGGCGAAGTGGCTTCCTCGATCACTGATTAATGCCTTTGGCACTCCAAACCTGCAAAATAAACTTTTAAGAAAATCAACAACCACGTTAGCGTTGTTAGTCGGCAATGCTTTAGCTTCAACCCATTTAGAAACATAATCTACGGCAACTAGAATGTAAATATTTCTATTTGAGGGTTTGAAAGGGCCCATAAAGTCGATTCCCCAGATATCGAAAACTTCACAAACTTGGATCCCTTGCTGTGGCATTTCGTCCCGCTTCGTGATATTCCCTTGGCGTTGGCATGCGTCACAAGTGTTTACGAGAGTATAGGCCTCCTTGAAAATCGTTGGCCAATAGAATCCTGCATCATAGACCTTTTTCCCAGTTACCGTTGGTCCGTAATGTCCTCCGGTGGGTCCATGATGGCATTCGTTCAAAATTTTGCGAGTTTCCTCTCCGTGTACACATCTGCGCACCATTCCATCAGCACATCTACGGAACAAGTATGGCGAGTCCCAGTAGTAGTACTTTGAATCCGAAATAAGTTTCTTCCTCTGTTGATAGGTTAGGTCTTTGTTGATGACTTTTCCGACTATATAGTTCGCAATGTCCGCGAACCATGGGATGTAGCTGTCCGTGTTACTGATATAGGCCAGCATTTCCCCCGGAAAAGCGTCATCTATGTCCTCTTCCTTCAACTCCCCCAAACTTGGGTTCTCCAATCGGCTCAAATGGTCCGCAGCGACATTTTCAGCCCCTTTCTTGTCCTTGATTTCGATGTCAAATTCCTGCAACAATAAAATCCAACGAATTAGTCTTGGTTTAGCATCTAATTTAGCAAATAAGAATTTTAACGCAGAGTGATCCGTGAAAACAATTGTCTTGCTCATCACTAAATATGAGCGGAATTTATCAAAGGCAAAAACAACAGCCAAAAGTTCCTTTTCCGTAGTGGTATAATTCTGTTGGGCTTCGTTCAGTGTTTTACTGGCGAAGTAGATAGGTCGAAAATGTTTATCGATCCGTTGCCCCAAAACAGCTCCTACTGCGAAATTACTGGCGTCACACATTAGCTCGAAAGGTTGAGACCAATCCGGTGCTACCAAAATAGGTGTATTGGTGATCCGGTCTTTGAGTATCTCGAAAGCTTGTAAACAGTCCTCCGAAAAGTTGAAAGCTACCTCCTTCTCTAAGAGTTTTGTCATAGGACGAGTAATCTTGGAGAAATCCTTGATAAATCTTCGGTAGAATCCGGCATGTCCCAAAAAACTCCGAATTGCTTTCTCGTTCGTCGGTGGTGGTAGTTTGGCAATAACCTCGATCTTTGCTTTGTCTACCTCTATCCCAGCTTTTGAGATCTTGTGTCCCAATACGATTCCCTCTCGAACCATGAAGTGGCATTTCTCCCAGTTGAGGACCAAGTGTGCTTCCTCGCATCTTCCCAACATCTGATCTAAATTCTTCAAACAGTTGTCGAAAGAATCTCCGAAAACTGAAAAGTCGTCCATAAACACTTCCATTGTCTTTTCCACCATATCTTGAAAAATGGCTAGCATACACCGTTGAAAAGTGGCGGGTGCGTTGCATAGACCAAATGGCATCCTCCGATATGCGTAGGTTCCGAACGGGCATGTGAATGTGGTCTTTTCTTGATCTTCGGGATCGATGGGGATCTGAAAGTATCCTGAGAATCCATCCAAGAAGCAGTAGAACTCATTTCCTGCTAGTCTCTCGATCATTTGGTCCATGAACGGTAGTGGAAAATGGTCCTTCCTGGTGGCCTCGTTCAGCTTGCGGTAGTCAATGCAAACTCTCCATCCGGTAACTGTCCTTGTTGGCACGAGCTCGTTCTTCTCGTTCATCACCACGGTCATACCTCCCTTTTTCGGCACACAGTGAATGGGGCTAACCCATGGGCTATCTGAAATAGGGTAGATAATACCTGCATCCAACAACTTCACAACTTCCTTTTTAACGACATCTGTCATATTCGGATTTAGCCGCCGTTGTCTTTGAACAACGGGTTTTATATTATCATTAAAATTTATTTTATGTTTGCAAAAATCGGGGCTAATTCCGGGTATGTCAGATATGCGCCAAGCAAAGGCCTTTTTATGACCCTTAAGGACTGTCAATAATCGAGCTTTTTCGTCACCCGAAAGTGATGACGAAATAACAACCGGTAATAAATTAGTACCTTCAAGAAAAGCATATTCTAAATGTACCGGTAATTGTTTTAGCTCCAAGTCGGTTGGTGGTGACTCGATTGAGGATTTGATCCTCATGCTTTGGTCCAACTTCAGTTCTTCCGTAACTTCAACCTCCACTTCATCGATCTTTTCGTCTTTCAACTCCTCCTCCAAGCTAGTTTCTATCTCGAGAATTTCCTGCCAATCTAAATCATCAAACACATCAATCCGAAAACAGGTTTCATCAGTAGAATAGGAATGAGTCATAGCTCTATCTAAATTAAAAACAATTCTTTCATTCCCAACCCCTAATGAAATTTGCCCATTCTTAACCCGAATAATTGCGTCAGCAGTGTTTAGGAATGGTCGTCCAAGGATTAGTGGAACGGAGACATCCTCATCCATCTCTAAAATCACGAAATCAACCGGAAAGGTGAATTTTCCCACGTTCACTAGTATGTTCTCAGCAATTCCTAATGGGTACTGAAATGATCTGTCTGCTAGTCGAATGCTCATCCTGGTTGGTTTTAACACTCCAAGGGCGAGTTTAGCATAAAGTGAATACGGCATCAGGTTTATGCTAGCTCCTAAGTCTGCTAAAGCGCTGCAACTGTAGGTATTACTGAAGTTGCACTGAATCAGAAAGCTCCCTGGATCATCCAACTTGGGTGGTATCGTGTTCTTCACCAAGGCTGAACATTCTGTGTTTAGGAATGCGGCTTGCTCCTCCGATGGCTTTCCTTTGTTTGTGACCAATTCCTTGATGAATTTAGCGTAATTCGGCATACCTGCAATCAAATCTACAAGAGGAACGTTAATATTAACAGATTTGATCATGTCACAAAATTTACCGTAATGCTCCCTCATTCTTGCTTTTCGTAGTCGTTGAGGATATGGAACATGAGGCTTGTAAGCTTTTATTGGAACTTCCTCTACTGGTTCAGGTGTCGTGGTCTTGGTCTGAACTGGTGGTGCCTCGTCCTTATCGTCATCGATCTCGAAATCATCAATAACGGGTTCAGCAGACAGGTGCTGCGCACCAGGACGGTGGTGCTGCGCACCGTTGTGATCAGGGGCCCGGTGCTGCGCACCGTTGTGAACAGCAGCCCGGTGCTGCGCACCAGTGGGTTGGTGTTGCGCACCGGAGCTCTGTTTTTCTCCATTTTCGGCTTGATCTCCTCCATAAGTACGTCCCGAGCGTGTATTGATTGCATTTACATGTTCATCTCGATGTTTTGGACAGGGTGGCATTCCGTCTCGTGTTCCGGGATGTTGATATTTTGGTGCTTGATTATTGGAGGTGTTTCCTTGATTCTGTGGGCGTGGATTCGGTTGAGTATTGCTTGGTATTTGGCCCGGTGGTCGATTTGAGTTCCGTTCGTTCATCCTGTCGAACCTTCTCTCTAAATCTTGATGTGCTGCCTGCTGATTTCTCAGTCCTTGCTCGATTTGTTCAGTCAAAGTTTTAAATTGTTTCCGGGTATCGTCATTGGTTGATTTCTGGGTGTTGATGAACGATTTCAAAAGATCTTTCATGCTTGGATCTTCATCTTCGTCGTATCTTTGTCGTGGTGGGGAGCGAGTGTTATTTCTTTGCCATCCGTTGTCTCGATTGTCACCGCGGTTGTAGTTACCTCCGCGGATTTGCCAGTTTGACCCCCGATTAGGATAACCATACTGTGCGTAGCTTGCATCCTCCACTTGATTACACTCACTAGCATAGTGAGGTCCTCCGCATCCTTCACACCCATTCTTCACCAAGTGCATGTCCTTCTCTATTCGTCCCATGCGCTTATCAATTCTATCCGCTAGCGTCTTGACCTCTTGAACTACCGAGGATATTTCATGGCTACTCTCAGCTTGAGCAACTTGTCCCCTGTTTCTTCGGCCTCGACCATCATCCCGATACTCCCTTGATAGGCTAATGACCAGCTTGTCTTCCATTAGGTTGTATGCTTCGTTGGTGGTTTTGTACATGAAATCTCCTCCTCCAGCTAGATCCAGTTCGTTTTGAGACTCCTTGGTTAACCCGTAGAAGAAAATTTCAATGATATGGTCCTTGCCCAGTCCGTGACCATAACAACTTCGCAACAACTCCTTAAGTCTAGCCCATGCTTCAGTGGAAGTCTCTCCATCTTCCTGTCGGAATCCTCTGATATCTCTGAGTAATTTCCTACCCAAGGCGGGTGGGAAAAATCTTTTGATGAAAGCCTCGCGCATTTGCGTCCATGTGGTTATTGAATTTTCGTTAAGCTCCTCGAACCAAACCTTCGCATCTCCGGTGAGAGACGAAGGGAATAACCTCAGTTTGACAGGATCGCCCTTGCCTTGGCCATATTTGAACATCTCACACAACTCGTTGAACTTTGCTATGTGTTTATGTGGATCTGAATTGTAACGCCCATCGAATGTATTGTCTTGGATCATCTTGAGATGGTGACCCTTGACAACAAAATCGTCACCCAATTCCGGGGTGGTGATTGCCGACCCGCGGGTGGGTGGCACTGCTACAGCTGCGGCCCGTCGGTTCATTGGTGTGTCCAAAGGATCCATAGCTGGTTGCGGTTCCGGTTTGTCTTCACAAAATACTTCTTCGACCTCGGGTTCTGAATCGCTTCCTCCGCTTTCTGACGACGCAATGTCTTCAAACTTTACGGGTGAAACTTGATCAAAAGTTGGTGGTGTCTGAAGTGATAAATTGCCTCTTCTCCTGCCTCGCCTCTTTGATACTCCTGGATTTGATTTTGGACTCGCGAGTGGTAATCCCGAAGCCCTTGTGTTCATCAACTACCTGAAATACCTGAAAAGACAAAAACAAGAAAAACGTAAAACGTACCGGTGTAATAACAATTTAAAAGTAACTTCTAAATAAATAAATACTCAAAAGGATCGTATCACAAATTCGAAACAAAAACGAAAAATTAGTCCCCGGCAGCGGCGCCAAAAACTTGATGTGTAAAATCGAGTCTTAAATTAAACCTACTTTTTCACGCAATTACACACTTATAGGCAGTGGACCTATTCGTATGTAATATAGTTTAATAGTAAGTATAGGTTCGTTCGCAGGGACTAATTTGTTTTTATGTTCGAATAAATAATACTAAGAATATTTGGGGGGTTTTTTTATCGTAACTAAAATTGCAAGTAATTGAGTAAAAAGTGCTTAATTAAAATCGAGCGAAAGATTTATGGTTTAAATCAAATAAAGAGAGATTACACTTGTTTGACACTTCACCTATTTTCAGTTAATTTTACGAGATCGATTGTTGTTTCAACTTCTAATGTATACTAAAAGTCCTTCCGAATCTTTTACTAACTTTAATTATTGCTACTTACACCGTTCCTTCCGAATACAGTTAATAAATATTAATAATTAAGCAATAAGTATCAAGCCTGTTTTTAGTGATTTAACCTTATAGAGTTTCCTTCCGAATAACTCCTCTAACTATCAAGTCCTTCCGAATCTTAATACTTAGACCTACTCACTTAAATTTAATTACCTAAGTTGTTATTACTAAGTCCTTCCGAATCTTAATAATTTTAAATCGATTATAGACCGACCGATTATTTCATAAAACTTATCTAACCTATCTAGATTCCTTCCGAATACCTAGAATGTTGATTAAACAAATTAAATATAAACAACTATGATAACATATTAAAATCTAAGCAAATAAGGATCGACGGTTAAACACAAAAACATAAAACAACCGAAAATGTTAAAATAACATCAAACAGGATCCGTTAATCAAACAAGCGTAAAGAGTGTTTAGCTACTCATAACGTAGTCTGAAAAAGCAATAAAAGCGTTAGAAAACATTCTGGAATAATGATGAAAACAAAGAAAAGAACAAACGGATAAATCGCCGAAAGTGTCGTGATCGCCGATTGCCGAAATTATGATCTTCCTTGCCTTGAAAACTTGCTTCCAAACTTAATAACAGCTCCAGAAACGTATGAATAATACTGAATGATTTTCTGGACGAATTGATGTTGTATTTATAGGCAAACTCAAGGTGGAAATCGTCTTCGACTCAAATACGAATAACTTGTAATTATCCAGACCAGTGCGCCGCACCCTTCACCTGGTGCGCAGCACCGGGCAATTTTCCGTGTCCAAGTCCAATTAAAACTCTCGGTGCGCGGTACCCATACCCCTGGTGCGCAGCACCTCTTCACTTCTCGTCTTTAATATGTCATTTAAGCTCATTTCTTCACTTCTTTCCGCTTCCCGATCATGTAAACCTGTAAAATGGACAAAAACACTTTTCCACACGATTAAATGTAAAAACCTATCCTATCCATCATGTTTACTATGATAACCGACACAATATCGCATAGAAATATCTATATAAATATGCGATATCAATAACTCATAAATAGTATTCGGTTTTGGAAACAAGAGTATTATAAACTAGCAAGGCGTAGAAAACAAAAGATTACAATAGCAATTCAAGACTTTGTTACGTTGCTAAACTAGATTATGTTTTTTATTTCAGTAGATTAGAATATGTTTTTTATTTCAGTAGAGATGTAATAAAAGAGAGAATGTAATTATGTATTATAAGAGGGTATAAATGAAAATAGTCTTTGATGACATCATCAATATGATCTAACGGCTGAAATCAAAAATATTAACCCATCCAATGGACCTTACTTCGTCAAGTGACATTTAAGTCCACTCTTTTATTATATATTAAAATAACGATCACCATTGCATACAAGATATTCTTGAATGACAAATTTAGGTAACCTGACGGTTTATGAATTGACATATTAATCTATTATGGATACAAGTCTCGTTAAGGATAAAAATGAATAATTATATGATATAATGTTATATTTGTCGTTTTTCGTTTTTCGTTTTTCTAAAATGAAAACTCCTTTTCTACTAAAGTTAGATAGAGTAACTAACAATATTAATAAGATTGTGAAAGAAATAAATGATTGATAGGAAAGTGTTGCTTTCAATGAACAAATATGTAGAAACAATAGGCTTTGACACTACAAATTTCACATGATGCTTAACTTTATAAAGAAAAAATTGATCATTTTTCTTTATTGATACATGAACACAAGTTATAAAATTTCCACTTTAGGCGAAAAGTATACTTTTAGGTGAGACGATCCTTTCATATGCCCACGGTGTTTTATACCTTCAATGCTATCAATCTCGTTTGTTGTTAACTAATGAACGATAAACAATAAGAAAACCATCACAGTGGAATCGATACGAGAACCATGACCTTATGCATATAAACATATACATTTCGTTTTTTGGTGTTTACTTACTATTTAACACGAACCCTAAAAAAGATTGTAAATGCTTGTAGGCATAAAACACTGTTGTTAGGTGAGACGATCCTTTTATACCCAATCAATGTTTTGTACTCGTAAATTATATTTGATTGATCATTGTTTCTAATACAGTTATACTTCACATCCACCTCGTTTTATAGGGTGTTGTCCAATCTTCATTACTCAAACGATAAGGACCCCTACTCTACATGATCATAGCCATTTCTCTATCGCGTTCCTACCAATAATTTGTTGCAATTATGTATACCGATTAATAATAAGATAACTATCTTCTATTATTGAATCAACATGAAAACGATGATCTTGTATAAAACATATACATATAAGTTATTATATTTAAAATTTTATAATAGGTGTTTATTTTTGCTATTTGGCAATTTTGGCTTTTATCGGTTTATGGGTATCAATTGGGTTTTTTTTTTGTGTTTCCGGATAACAGTTAAATTAACTTATCATTAGATCAAAAACACTTTTAAAAAAGAAAAAAAAAAAAAAGACAAGTATTACAAACACGATTCAGTTTGGACCGAATAGATCAGATGGTGCAGAGCAGACACATGTGTGAGCTAATTCTATTACTTTAGGCACGGAAATTAGCTAGGGTAAATGGGAAGCCATTGCACTTTCCGACCCATAAATGCCATTCGTTGTACCTTTCTTTCTCGCCAACAAAATTAATGTTTTTTCCACCGTAAAAAACCAACAGGTATTCAGCCAAACAAAACGATACCATCCTTTCATTCCAAATGTTTTAACCCACTAATTGTCGCTTTCTATATGCGAAGTTTTTTTCTATATTTTTTCCTCTTTGATTTTTGTGTCTGGAAACTCGACTACTAGTTAATGAAAATAAAATGTGGAATAATATGACATTTAAATACAAATGTTCTAATTAATCAATAAAACATGAAACTTATCACAAATTTTTAGTAGTCTCTTAATTCAATTTAATGATGAAATTTACTTAAATTACTATGTATCCATCAAGCACAATAACTCTTTAAATCTATGGGCTGCAGCTTCCGGTAAGCAAATGCACACCACCATGGCACCACTCGAATTAGTCACGCCTTCGGGAAGGAGAACACAAACTTGAGGCGTTGGAGTCAAGTCGATTGGGCCTGCGTAAATGGCTTGACCCCAACCAAAATCTGATGACTCGTACATTGAAAATCTGGTCCATTGGGTGATAGTTAACTTCCCTCCAAATTCGAGCTTATTGGGCCTATCTACCTCAACATAATCAATTGTTGATTTCAAATACTCTTCTGAAATCCCTAAACGGGCTGCACGAACCAAACGGGTGACGTCTTGAAGTGACCCGTTTACAAGGTTGGAAACGGTGCTAGTGGCACATGCTACACACACGACATTTCCGTAAAACCCGTCTTTTAGAGGCGGGTTTTTCACCTTTGACCGAGCGTTAACGGAAAAGGTTAAACGTAACCCAAAGTCCAAGGGCTTTACGTCTAGTGCTTTCACCCATGACCTCCAAACGTGAGCGGCCATTGCATCAAAGGTTGTACAACCCAAGTTATCATTGGGCCGAGCCGCGCTCTTCAAATGGGCTTGGAATTCTTTGCTTAACCAATAACACTTTTGAAGTGGTTTCACTTCCCATAGACTATCGGTCAAGTTAGAACCATCATCGATCTTCATAAACTCGACATGAGGATATTTAACCATGGGCGGATCACGAGGGGCAAAAATGTCACGATCCCAACACGGGATGGGATCCACAACCAGAGAGCCCATTTTTGCCGTGGAGGCCCAAGCTCCAACAAATTGCATGGCACCAAGCCCATCACAAATACAATGACAAATCCTTAGCCCCAAACTAAACCCACCACAACTAAACCTAGTAACTTGAGCTATTAACAAAGGCATGTCAATAACCTTATAGTCGCCTTCATCGGAGAACTTGTAAACCAAACTGGACCAAGCAGGATTAGGAACACTAAGATCGCCTAGTTGGTCTAATGACAAAGAAGTATGAGCCTGAACTATGAGAACGCCTTGGTTAGGCCCAAAGAAAACTTCCAACTTTCCATTTTCGGTCCCCCTTAACCTACCCGAAAATGGGTAGTAGGGGACCAAAACCTTAGAAAGGGCATCTCGTAAGGTACCCACAACATCATCAAAAGAATTATGACTTTCACTATAAAAGTAAATTGTGGGGGTGAAAACACGGGCTCCAATTATGTCATCAAGATTCGATAAATACAAAGTATCCCCATCTTGAGCCTCGATTGGTCCATCAGGAACCACTATGAATGAGCGCTCTATAGAGATGGGAATGTGGAGGTCGGGAAAATGGCGCTCTTGAACCCATGACGATAACGGGGCCATTGGAAAGTAAAATGTTTAGGAGAAGTAGAAGATTGCCATGAAAATGGCATTTGTATGCATATTTGTGAAAGAATTTAGGGGTTGATGGAAAACCATGCCAAGATGTTGACCTACAAATAAATAGAGGTTCTCAAATGG
The DNA here is from genome assembly GCA_910822075.1 of Senecio squalidus. NCBI lineage: Eukaryota > Viridiplantae > Streptophyta > Magnoliopsida > Asterales > Asteraceae > Senecio > Senecio squalidus. The sequence goes on from CAJVGC010000582.1 coordinate 65,041,602, forward strand.
TAGTTGAGCATGAATATTTGCATGATCGAAGGATATAAAGAGAGTTAGTTGAATTAGACGAACATATTTTTCAAGTCGATATAGTTTTTTAATGTTTCACAAGACACCTATGTGTTCTTAGTCCGATTAAAAAAACACATAATCAATTTGCAAAACGCTCTTTACAGATTATCCTGTTAATCTGTTCAAACATTTTAAACCGGTTTCAAACATGACATAAGAAAATCTTACACTTCTAAATGCATTTCAACGTCTAATGATCAATACCATGTTTTTGCACCCTCTCTACTACAAGTAACACCACCAAAACCCGCCCTCTCTAGCAACCAACTTTAGCAAAAAGTCTACCCTTTCGCACAATATAAGAACTAGAAAACAGACTACTCAAGGTATCACCTAAATGGTCCGCCCTATTTAGAGATGGCAATTTTAACGGTTTATAGACCAAGAAATAAGCTTAAAAAGGATAGAACGGATCAACAAACGTCCAGAGCGTGCTTTTGATACACAGTTTTATAAAACATCTTAATTCAAGTTTTTTGAATATATCGATTATCATTAAAAAAAAAAACGTATGTTTTTATGATCCAATTTGAAAATTAATTAAAAAAATAAAAATTACTCTAGGACTCCCAATTTGAACCATTACCCAACCCCTCAATCCGTCGATTAAGGCAAGTCAATCACAATGAAAGCACAGAAATTAGCAAGAAAGCCGAGTTGTATAGCAACAATCATTATACTTCCCGATTCACATAACTAAAAAAAACAAAATGAAAGAAATCATCATCATCCAGTCTCAAAAACAAAAACTAAAATTTAAACATCGAGTATCATCCAAGGAAGGGTGTTCTCTACTTTCTACGAAAGGCACAACGATTGATAATGTAAAAGTAAAACCCCTAAAAAAGTTTTAAGTAGCTTTTCAAGTAAAACTGTAAATGTCGCTATGTGAAGAAGAAGAAGACACCAGCATCTCAAAATGTAACCAAAATACGGAAGGTTTTTAGTTTATTATGCATTCCACAGCATATATTTATATATTTTTTAAAATACCTTACCGAACGGGCTGCTGGTTGTAGTGGTTCTTCTCCTTCTTCTTGGCAGCAGCAAGTCTTGCATTCCTTGCAGCGGCTTCGTTGGCAGCTGCTTTGGCGGCAGCATCCATTTCTTTGCCGGATTTCTTCTTCTTCACAGACGCCATTTTCTTTAACTTCTCTTTGACATCAAGTCCAGATAAGTCTTCGGTCTTCTCTGATCCAGCGGCTCCAGTTGAATTCACAGGCTCGGGTTCATTGGAGACTTCTTGTTCTTTGGTTTCCTTTTTGTCCTTCTTTTTCTTCTTTTTTGCACTTTTGCTCTCACCAGCTGCCATGTTTTTCTCCTTTTTCTCTTGATCTCCGTTTTGATTATCCACCTTCTCTGGTACAGCAGCTGACAAACAGATATACAAATTTAAAAGATTGCAGGGAAAACAGAAAACATTACTTCATAATTCATATATTAAAAGAAGATAACGTGACTATTTATTTCCAAAATACATTGTTTACTCAATTAAACCGTTGCAACAAAAAAAAAATGAACGTAATTTTGAATCTTAAAAATGGATAAACAGTTTCTCAGTGTAACCTAAAACAAAAAGTCGGAATGGTCAAAGGCATTGACATGCCATACACATTAACCCCTTTCGTTCTTTTCACAAAGGTTATTTGCATAAAAGAGATATCTAACTTTGATCAAATTTCTATTCCGGCACGCAACTTCGTTTAAAATACAAAAAGCCTTAAATAGAAATCGGATCAAAGTAAATTATCTTTTTAATGCACAAGGACCGAAGGGTGTTAGCCTAACGGAGCAAACGAACTTCATTCTTGCAAACAATGCAAGAATAAAATAAATGATTACAGACAGGTGCTGAAACAAAGGTGTTTGTGTATCAGTACTAGAAAGATGTTAGCTAAAAATGAAACTGGTCAAACAGGACAAAAGTGTACGTCATTATTACATAAAACTTCTAAATCATTTTATTCAGAAACACTATTGTTGAATTTAAAAAAATATTTGTTAAACCATAAATGACTCAATAATTACGAATAAAAAAAACCCCAACTCTTTTTTGGAATAAAAATGTTTATCTAGTCAACCCGACTTCTCTGAACCATACAAAAAACTAGCAGTTTTGAACCGAACACATATTAACCGGCCAACTTTACCACCGCCAATTAAAAAAGTAAAGCACTGGTCTAGAGATAGTAAAAAAATATAGGTTGTTCAATTTTTGTATAGGAAAAATATAGAAACTAGCTTACTGGTGTCCTCTTGGCTATTGTCATTCAAACCCAATTCAGCAAGCACTGCATCAAGTTCCGCGAGCTCCTTTTTCTTCAGTTCCTTCTTTGAAAGCTGCCTGTCGGTATCCTTGGGAGGCAAAACTTCAACAGGCTTCTCAACAACCAGCTCCTTTTGTTCCACTTCTTCTGCTTCATGATCATTTTCCTCATCATTGTCATCATCGACTTCATCAAGGCCTTCATCTTCAGATTCACTTTCCTGCAAAACAAATATTAGGAAGAAAGCAATCAGATGATATTTGCAAGATGCACAAGAACGACTGCAATTCTATATAGGTTGCAAAACATCCGGGTCAGGATATTTGGGCAACTTTTAGACCGTTAAAGTGTTGGACCCGTTTCCTTTTTTAGTTACTTTTATTAACCATTAAGGCATTAACAATAAATATATCCCATATTCACCTATTATACATGAGATAAAATGCCCCTTCCGTATTACCACATAAAGGGTGTTCCCTGGATCCAAATATAAAAAAAACATAATAAACTTGAATATTCCGCTTCTTGTATGACAATGTACACTGGTACATAGCAAATATGCAATTAACCCAGTAACATTTAGCAGAATCTTATAACATTTTTACAAAAGAAGCAGGGAGCATATTCTAAATAGAATATTACGCGTAAATGAATCAACTCAGCAATGAAACTAATTCACTTAGAAAAGCAGTTACAAGATTTTACTAGAATAATTGCAGTTTATGATTAATAAAAAGAACATGAGTTGAAAACCCGAAAAAGGCGAGTACACTAAATTAAAACATCAACAAGATTGTTCATTAAATTATTATTTTTTAAATTCAGCTCGAGCCTGAAGAAAAAGTCAGAAAACCAGTTTGTTTAACATAAAACTCATGAGCTGACCAAGCCCAAGGGAATACTTTTAGAAACAAATAAAATATAAGGATCTTTTCTGATAAAAAGATCAGAGAATTAAAGTCAGCAAATAACGACAGATCCTAATAATAAGATTCAGTTTAGCAACGACGTAACCTATAAAGTAACACATGTAATAACAGGCATTTATAAATTAACTTCCTATAGAAACAACAGAAACCACCATGCATAACTGTCATCATTTAGAGATAACGCCATTTGCAAAACAAATGACTAAACGACAAAACTTAACGATTGCATAATAAATGACAGCATTTGAAACATATATCCAAGTTCAAATACAAGCTCAGCTGCTCAGGCGAATCAAGATAGCATAATCATTTGTCATATTGCAATTAGGCATGTGAACAATTAGATTTTTAGCAGATAAGTAACCGCATTTATAATATTTACACACCAAAGTAGTCAAATAAGTTGATTCAGTCAATCTCACCAAATTAAAATAAAAATCGTTTGTTATAGCAGAATTGGGGGCTTAGCTGAATTTAATGTGTTTTTTACTTGGAAATCACGAGACAAATAAAAGAATAAAAAAATCTTATTTTAGAAAAGTTGTCAATTAGATCCAATAAATAACGACAAACCCTAACAGAATGATTGAACCAACCAATGACGTAACAAACCAAGTAATGCATATAAAAGAAGCTTTTATAACTTAACTTACAATAGAAACAACGTCACCTACCATGCAAATTTTCTAGACTTAGAAACAACGAGAATTGCAAAAGAAACAACTCGAAAACAAAAGTAAACAAATCACCCCCAGCCATTATCCCTAGTAACCTCGCAAAATATAATGAACATTTAGGAAATATAAATATAACAATTAACAAACAAGGTTTCTTTATCCACACCATATCTATCTATATCTATTTTAAACAAATACGGGATTTAAAACAGATATCCAAGTTAAAATACAAGCTATGGTTACTCAAGATAACATAAACTTTCATCAAACTACAAAATAGGAATGGGAATAATTAGATTTAGCCAGTTTAGCACAAAGAGTAATCGCCGTTTAAAAATTTTACATAACAAAAACCATTTGGGAAGTTTGTGTGTTTTTCCGGACTTCACATAACAAATACACATAATTTATACCAAGCAAGCCAATTAGGGAATTTTCAAACCAAACAAATTGCTCTGCTTTAACCACGTGGAACAATGCTTCTGTGTCCGCGGAACAATGCACGCGCTTTAATCACAATGACATCTACTTTAATCACATTATCCATGATTTTTGATAAGAAAGCACATAACTTTATAAACCTTTAATCAAGTTAACCATACTGTAAACCGTAAATCCAAATGCAGTAAACAAAATAACGAAAAATTAAGAATTTCCTCACCTCAACAAGAGTCTCACTTTCTTTCACCTTATCCTCCTGATCACCACCAGCAACGCCACCACCCCAAACCGGTGGCGGAGCAGTAGTCGCATAATAATCATCCTCATCCTCATCATCCACATCGGCCCACGATTTCACCGTCAAAGGCGCCGGAGCCCAAAACACCTGTTCCTTCTCCACTTCCCCTTCCTTATTCAATCCTTTCCTCGAACTCCCTCCCTTTTCCTTATCCGATTTCTTCTTCTTCTTCAAACTTCCTAATGCAGCAAACACATTCGAACTGCTAATCGCAATCGAATCATCCTTCCTATTTCCACCTCCAGCCATTCTCTCAATCTCGAATACTCAAATTATCTCAATTACTCCTAAAAAAAACTCAACCACTCGAAACAGAACGAAAAATCGAAACACTTGTAGTTTCGAGATTTCGAGTTCTCAATACCTAACGTTTTTACTTTTTACTTCAAAACAGATATACTTATATATATATTCTTCTCTCTCTATATATATATATATGTATATCTGTATCTATATCTATATATATATATATATATGTGAATTTCGGCAGATTCAACGATTTATTCAATTCTGATAATATCGTCAAATTCAAAAACGATAAACAAACCTAAAACCAAAATCGATCAAATTAAACCGAAAAAAAAAACTACAATTACGATCCGATTACAACAGATCAAACAATCAACTTATAGAATAGATTGATTGATTGAATTTTTGATGAAATTGGGAACGAAAACACACAGTAGTAGTGTGTGATGAAAATTAGGGTTTGGGATGAAGAATGAAGAAGATGATAATGAGCAGCTGCTGTGAGATAATTTGAGGTGTGTTTTTTGTGAGAGTTTTTAGGTTTTTATTATTGTGTGTGTGTCTGTGTGTATATAGAATTAGGGATTTTTGATCTTGACCGTTGATTTTAATGAGCGGTTGAGATTTAGACATGTGTGTGTGAATATAGAGATATGATTTTGTATCTATCTTCAAGTATGATTATTATGTTGATTTATTTATTTATTTATTTATTCATTTATTTGTTAATATTTAATAGTAGATTTACATGGTTCGAGTTTGTGTTAGACTTGTCCGAGATTTATAGAGAGATTTAAAGAGTTCGAGTTGGTGTTGGGCTCGTCGGAGATTTATAGAGTTCGAATTCGTATCCAACTTGTTTCTAACCTTATATGTAAAGCTTGATCTTGATTAATGAGAAAACTATTGAAAGTTTGGATTGGGCTTGTTACGAGCATTACTTATAAAACTCGAATTTGGCTCTTAAGGACTCGTTTAGGTTTAATCGAATTGAACTTTTAACTAATCGAATTCGAGTATTTCACGAGTAGTTTGGTTCAGGACAATATCTTGTAGTATTGTAACTAAAATTAGGCAGATACAATATTTATTATATAATTCAATTAATTCATCTAAAGTAAAAAAATTCAAGTCCTTTTATAATATATAAACTCGTTCCCAACAAGTTAAGGAATAACAAAAGGGTTTTCGATATAAGTCTGACTCACTAATCTTTATGTTAGATTTCTAAAAAGGAAAAAGATAACAAGTCTTACAACTGTTAACTTATAATGCAATCGAGAATTAGTGATTGCGACTGTTAAAATATTAAACAAAAGTTAAATAACTAAGTGTAACTATCGTGTTTGTAAGATTGTTATAACAACTTACTTAACAATTGTCCGGTCATGTTAGTTAATTGTTAGGTATGCTTGCATTACGTACTTTTTAACAAACACAAAGTGATCTATAATTCCCATGTGATTGTACATTTACGATGATGGTGATGAGGGTGACGGTGACGACGATGATGTCAATAATTGTTTTGATTTTAAATTACTAATTCAAGATGTCGTGGGTTCTAATCCCGATATCACATTAATAATAAATATAAAAGTATTTATCATTTGAAAAAAGATTAATCGAGTTGTTTTAGAAAGGTTTGAATATGATAATGTCGTGTTCAATTTTGATTTGAATAAGTACATTATAAAGTCAGAAGATGTACAAATGTAGCTAAGGAATCTAATCCAATTTGGTTACATCAAGTAATCATTCGATAATTATCAACTTAATCTTAACAAATCATACATAATCCACAAATGCTAAACCTTATTCGACAAGTGTGTATTAGGACATAATCGACATCGAATGCGTTTACTAATTAATCAAAAAGTAATTAGGTTACCACTTATATAAATGTAATAATTGAATTTTCCACATTAGGATTAGAATGTAATCAAAAGTTTAATGATTGTATAGATATGTCATCAATATTAGTATTGTGTTACTTATCATGATTAAAGTTCATTAAAAAGTGAGACTTGAAATAAGATAATATTTGGTCAACATCATATGTTTAGTTGCTTCTTTTTGTACATAATGGTTTGTCTCCTCAAACACTCGACTTAAAAGCTTAAATTATAGAATTAATCACCAGAATAATCACCTATTACTTACAATTTACAAAAATAATCACCTGATTCGCGACACTTTATGGTCGCGAGAAGTACATAAAACAAAATCAGACCAATAAAAGTCAGACACGTCGTTATGAAATTAAAGCTAGATGACGAGATTAAAATGGGATAAAATAGTCACTTTACAAAGATCAATGTTTCAGGTACAATCAAGCATAAGTGAGATACAACAAATAATTGCAGAAATAACTTCATACGATTGCTCCTCAACGCAAATGTGTCCGCTCTTACTCGACTTCACTTAAGAAAGATATCCGTATGTGCATAATGAAAACAACAAAATGTTTATATAGAACGGGCTTGTTTTTTGCATTATATATCTTTCTGACAATAAAATACACACTCAAATATGAAATATCTTTACGCGACAAAAAAGAGAAAAATCATGAGGAATGCTATCAGTACAAAGAATATTTTTATCATCAGCCACCGATTAGATGATATGCTGTTGAGGTACCTCATGAGTTGTCCTTGTGCGCCTTCAACATTTGCCAAAGTATCTTCCATATTTTCATCGATCCTGTAAACAAATTAACAAATCAAACATCGTTCATTCATCGATCTTTGTCAAAATTGCAGGAACAGGAAACTCAAGAATGGTATCCATGATTTGGTAAAAGCGTAACTAATTCATTAGTAATTGGTCGACATTCTCAACTTAAACGACTTTTAATTTTGGGCCAGGATTCAAGACGTAGCTATTAGTTCCATTTTTTCTCTTTTTAACATATTGAAAGATCAAATCCCCTTCTTATATGTATCTTATGTTTTTTGGTATTTCTTTTTTCAAACGATTCCGAACTAACGAATGATATCAATAAAGAGAGCAAAATGTAACTGATATGGTTAAATGTCAACGTTGATTAACAGAAAATGCTTGTTTTCTGGCAAATTCTTACAAGAAGGTAACATAATTGTCTAAATTTCCTAATACGGAGAACGAAACATGATTTTGTACATTAACAGGATTTGAAGTTTTATTTTGTCGACTTATAGGAAACCAAACTGTTTTCAGGTCATAATATAGTGGAACAGTTAAAGCATGCTAATTGCTAAAAGGTAAAAAAGGTTACATATTACCCTTTTGTTGATAAAATTTAAACTTTCACTCCTTAAAACGATCTCTTAACATTCCGATAACTATGTTACTCTTTTTTGAAATTTGGCCTTTAATTTGTTTTTCACAAACAGAAGGTTTACAGATGGGTCAGATTTCGGTTATGTTTAACTTAAATGGGTCAAACATGTAAACTTCAAAAATTACCGAAAAAGAAACATGTTACCCAAACTGTCTTCGAATGAAAAAAAACTTCCTAAACCGGTTTATTAGAAAACAATTTGATTATAATTGAAGTGATAAAAATTTTGTAATCATGTTTAGCACATTACTCATTTATAATATTAAAAGGAATAGTTAAAAAATTGACACGTCTCACGCAAGAATTATCGTTATGACACCAACCTTTTTCATCGTAAACTTTGACCCCGTATCCAACAATTAAAGAACTCTCTGAAACTATGCAATTTTGACCAGAAAAAAACCTCGCAAAATAAGAATCTATTTCTTCCAATATTGTTCTAATTTTGGGGGATTTCTGGAAAAAATAATTTTGAAAAAGATTATTGTTTGGCGAGGTAGACTCTATATCTTGCGATTTCCCCTCTAGAAAAACCAATTCATCAGAACTTCACCAAATAAGAACAATTTAGTGATAAAAATTCTTACTTCTCGAAAAAAAGTAACACTTTTTTATGTTGGTCAAAACCTCAAGATCAGAGTCTTCTTTGCGGAATACGGGGTTGCAAGTTTTAATGGAAAAGATTCAGGTCAAAGCGTCATTTTAAATATGGGACTGGGTAACTTTTGTAACTATTCTTATTAAAAAAGGGTTTTGTAACTTTTGTTAACCGTAGCCTTTAGGACTACGGTTAAGGTTAACAAATTTGAAAATAAACATTTAATCAACATAAACCTACCATATTAATAAAGAATTATAGTTCATTAACTCGTCAATCTTAACCAGAAGTAGGTGAATATATCAAACTAACCTAATTGCAAGCTCCCCTTGTTGAGAAACCATGGTTGCCAACTGTGTGAAAATGCTGCCTAATTCATGAATCGTTGACTCGACATTATGAAGAGCCTCGGCTCTGCTTTGCATGTAACTATCTTGTAACGGTACCATTTGTTGTTGCTGCTGCTGATTTTGTTGTTGTATCAATGGTTGAGATTCAGAATCTCCGTGCTTCCTGAAAAGTAAACATGTGAACAAAATCAAGAGCCGCTCATTGTTTAAACTTTAAAGTTCATATTTCAGCTGTCAAAATACTTATATAGACGGACTATCTCGAATGTTACACATCTCAAATGTAAGGACTATCAGTGTAATAAAGAAACCTTTGGGATGAAAACCATAACTTGATATATATCACAACGATCATTTATGAAATTTACTTTTATCAATAATTTATATGGATCAAAACTCACAACGTTTGGGGAGTGTTGATGGATCAAAATTTAAAATTTAATATATACTGGTACTGTAAATTACCCTGTAAACCTCAAAGTTTATGACATTATAAGAAGGGAAATTACCAAATGTCAACTTTTAAAAAACATATTTTGCAAGATGTCGGCCTCTTAAGTTATCTAACAAATTCACCTATTTCGGTAATTGATTTTTTTTGCCGGTATTGGCTGTTTTGGATTTTTTTTTTTTTTTTTTGTGTGCCGAAATGTGCAAAAAAAATGTCAACCAAAATAAAGTCAAGTTTTGTTAAAATAAAGTCGAATTCCACCAAAAAAAAGTCTGATTACAACAATAAAAATGACAAATTTTACCTATAGATAACCATTAATTTCAAAAGCATTTTTCTAAAAATTTAGTCAAAAACATTCTTTTAACATTCTAAAAAGATATATCAAAAATGAATTTGGCGACATTTTTTTTAAAAGCCTGAAAAAATGACATCTTGTAGAATAAGTATGTTAAAAGCGACATTATAGTTATAGTGACTTTCCCTTATACACATATAAGTACAATAAAATGGACAGCATGTAGTCTTCTTGACTTTACCTTTGGAACATGGGAGCTGAACTTGAAGAGTCACTAGCCCATGGAGGAGGAGCATTTGATGAGCTGGCAGATGATTTATTAGCTAAGGGACGTTGGCGAACAAATGGGTTAGCGGTTTCTTTTGAGGTAGTTGCAGAAAATAACTGCCTTCTATTTTCATGAACCTTCAAATTCTGCAATAAAAGAAACAAACAGTTTATCATAAAGAAGGATACATAGTTACAATTAGGTGTGCGCAAAAATCAACAAAGACTGTATGGACCGAAGAAACTGGTAGTTTATGACGCTATAAAAGGAAAAATTAGCAAAATTTCACGTTTATACGTATCTCTTACAAAATGTCACTTTTTAAGGGTTTTTTAAAATGTCACCTATTTCACCAATTAATATTAAGGGAAATCTAACTCTTTTTTATGGCAAAAAAAAATGACTCTTTAAAAAACATAAAATAAAAGAAGGGTCAAATTTCACTTTTTTTATAAAGCCAAATATTTGTACTCATTTCTTTGACAGTTTTAAAGAGATTTCGCCCAAAATGAATTGGGCGAAATAGATGACATTTAAATTTGGTTCTCGTCACGATCCGACAGAACAAATTTTTATGGGATTTTTTTATGTTTCAAACTTAAAACTGCTTCGGTTTATACCCCCTTTGTCGAAAAAATAACTGACCACTAGAGAATAGGCATACAGCTTTAGAAATACGTAATTATTGCATTACATTATAGCTAAATACCAATTCACTCTTACTTTTTTAACAGACTTAGGAATCTAGTTTTGTGAAAAATTTGTTAAGGGTAAAATGGTAAAAAAAAAGAGAGAATAATATACTATACTACTTTTAGAAACAGACTTTGGGACAAAGTAAAGTAGAAATGTTAAAATTTATTTTGGTATTGAGAAAGCATTATTTTTTCAGAGTATGTATTCTCTTTACGACAGGTCTTTGACCCATTTAAAGATTACCAATAAACCCTGGTAGTTTATGACATTAGAGAGAACCAAAAATGTCAAATTCATAAGAGAAAAAGGACAAATTTGGCTAACAAATTAGAAAATATGGCCAAACAGATAACGTAACGACTACAAACCTCGGTCCGCATTGTAAGAACTTCCTTGAACTCTTTTGTGGTGCTCATTAAACGGTTCTTTAGATTGTCAACAACCGTAGTCGAATGAGTAGTTGTGTCGCTTGAAACATTTTCATTTGAGTTTTGGGAATTGCAAACCAGTTGCAAATCGACCACAGCCGAATTAAGGGCTGTAATGTCCTGCTTGATGACAGCTGTCAGTTCTTGAATCTCCATAGTTGGATCGTCAAACACAGATGTCCTTTTAGCCACTGAAATGACAAAGATGAAATCATCAGTATTGTTACTATTATTACCATTGCGGTTCAGTTATCAGTTATAGTGTTTTCAAAAACAGCTTCATAGTTTGAGATACTCTCAAAAATGGGTTGTCCATTTGGTCCGTCCGGTGCGGAACCACAGCCGAAAAATATGTTCTTGTTTTAAGGTAAAATGCCACATATGAATTTATCACCATGACTTATAAATAATAAAATAACTATTTGATAAATACAAACTCTCCTACATATACGAGTAACACAGAAATACAAATAAGCACAAATACACATTAGCCTAAAGCGTTAATCACGAGAGGTTAGATAAAAACAACATTTATCTAAAACTTATAAGTAACCCAATACCAAAGGGGTGTCACAACTTCCTCTCCCTAGTCCAACTCATTACAGGTTAAAGTTCTAATGTCATTTTAATATACCCTAAGCTTAAAGCCTAACATGCTAAAAAAATATCATTGATGTCAACAAAAACCGTACTGAGAATTTATAAGTAATCCCACTACGCATATATGAGGCTCACAATTCTAACTTATAGTCAACATGTGCTGGTTCTGTTTTTCAAAGATATAAATGTGTTATTAGGTATCCAAAATTCATGTGTATGAGCCGCAGATTTTAACGTGGGTAATACTTTTGAACAGAAGGGGGAAATTTGGCACATTTTTTTGAGAAGGGGGGGGGGGGGGGGGGGGGGGGGGGGGGGGGGGGAATGACTCTTTGAGCCGGTAAATGTCCCCAACAAGATTCGAACTTAGTAGCTCTTACCTTTGGTGCAAGATCTGGGTTATCCACATTCCCTTTTCAGGTAAAAAAAAAATATGTTCGAACCAATGAAGATTATAAATAATCCAACTCGACACAAATCTCGCAAATAAACAGGTCAAATTATCACTTCTACTCAATAGTATTACGGGGGTGTTTGTTTGAGCTTATATAAGGGCTTATGAGCTTATTGAGTTTCGGCTTATGTTTCATAAGCCCGAATTTTATGGCTTATGTAAGGGCTTATGGGCTTAACACTGTTTATTATGACTAAATAAACAGTAATAAGCTCATAATCTCTTACATAAGTCATAAAATTCGGACTTATGAAACATAAGCCGAAACTCAATAAGCTCATAAGCCCTTATATAAGCTCAAACAAACACCCCCAAAGTAACATTCACTCACACGTGGTAAGTTCTTAACAATATCGTATTCGCCACTAAAGAGAACCTAATTAGTTAAGATCTCCACATTACACTATCGTATTCGAGTCAATTACGTTCACCGAGAGTAATAATCCAAACTACAATACTAACTAAATCATATCATATGAAGGTAAGTAACTCACATTTTGCAAGCTTAGCTAGCTTTTGTGAAGTATGATGAATACCATACCCAATTTTCGACGCTCTTTTATTAAACTCCGATTGAAACGCAACCGTAGACCGCGATCCCCCCGATCCCGATCCCGATCCCTCTACACCACCAATGGAGCTACTGTTACTGCTACTGTTAACAACTGTTACAGCTAATGATTTCTTTAACCTATCTTTTATACTAGAAAACTCGTTTGTACGGTCCCTAAACGACGACGTTTGAGATGATTTCATTATCTATATCTAAACCCTGAAAAATAGTGTTTTTTTTTCAGGGGAATGAATTGAATTGAATTGAATTGGGGGAATTGGGAGAATTTGAAACCCTAGATTGGATTGAATTGGATTGGATTTGCAGGTTTTTGATAGGAATATGAAAACCTAGATCTGATTACAGAAATCATGAATTGTCACAAGGTAGATGGAGATACTTCTTTGTCTGTAATGTTACTTTGTTTCGTTTACGTGTTACGTTGTTAAAAAGTTCAGACATGTATATAAAAACGTTTAATTGATATATCTTTTAGTTTTGTTAACGAGATTATATAAAATTGTTCTTATTAAAACTTGTTAATTTAATCTTATTCGTGTTAATTGTAATAAGAGAAATTAAAAAGTTATTGAAAAAATTAAGATAAAATAAAAGTTTTAGTTAAATACATAAAGTGTAGTGAACATCAAAATGTACGTGGTTGGTATATTTTGACGTACCGGTTAAAAAGTTCAGACATGTATATAAAAACGTTTAATTGATATATCTTTTAGTTTTGTTAACGAGATTATATAAAATTGTTCTTATTAAAACTTGTTAATTTAATCTTATTCGTGTTAATTGTAATAAGAGAAATTAAAAAGTTATTGAAAAAATTAAGATAAAATAAAAGTTTTAGTTAAATACATAAAGTGTAGTGAACATCAAAATGTACGTGGTTGGTATATTTTGACGTACCGGTTATTTGAACAAATGTGTGTTGTGAACCTATATTATTGCGTGTTTTTTACATGAGGATGTAATTATATTCTAAGTTAGAAGGATGAGGAAAGATTTAGTTTTTTTTTTATGTTAAAAGCACGGATTATTTGTTCTGATGTAAACAAGAAGTTCGAATTTTGTAATTATAATCTAAATTTGATCTCACAGATTCATAGTTATCAGTTACTTTAACATGACGATGTTATTACTTAAAACCGGCTACAACACAAGTTTGTACTACAAAACCATGTCATTAACGTCGGATTTTGAAATCGTTTAAACCTTTTGCCTTATTTAACATTATATCACACCGAAGACTGTCTTTACCCCAAAGTTTGTAAATATCCGCGAAATCCACCTAAAGCTTGTAAACTTTGGTTGAACCCTATATTTGTTTTACGCTTTACTCTATCTGGTATATTGTATGAACACAATAACTTATTATCCATACATACTATTAATGTTCTCATGTGATTCTTTGTCATGAAAACAACGACTACTTGATGAGAAGCCGAAATCACGAGTTACAAAAAACATGGGATGCAAAAATAATCACGAAAAGAAAAACGGATAAGTTGCGCGTTACCTTGCTACGAATTATTTTATTTCGATTGGAAATGAATAGATCGTTATGTTTATTGAATTGGACTCATTTTTAATTTACTTATCTATTTGGGTATTAATAGATTAAACATTGGGCGTATTGCAAATATATAGATTGAATGGGAAAAAAACGTTTCTTACTCGTTTTTGAGCAATGTATGGTCATCACCCTTCTGGCGCTAAATATCTCGTTCTTCTCGAGTACAATCAGTTTGTAAATTTTTTCCATAGTTCATCTCATATATATGGTACAACTAACGATGGTCGTCACACTTTCTTTTACGCATTTGGACACAATAATTGATAAGATGAACAACATATATGTAGTTTTAATCAATTTGTTCACGTTGTCAAGTTGTCAAGTGTAGATATATGAAAACAATTTGTCACCCGATTTCTCTTCGCATAAGTGGAAGTGTATCAATTTTTCGTGTGTTTATGAAACAGAGGCATGAAGAACGTGTAGAATCAATGAATTTGGTGTGGTTATTATAATCTAACACAAAACACCTAAAAGCACTTGAAAATCACCATAGTAAAATTGCTTCTACGAATATATAAAAAATGCCGCAAATCATGAAATACATAACACTGATCATAAGTACCAAAATTATATTATAATCAAATATCGATATCAAACACCATAACCCTACCCCGAACATGAGAACAAATATAAGGGAGAAATGACAATTTATATGTTGTTGACTTGTTGTCGATTTTCTAATTTGTCTAAGGGGTGTTTGAGATTGCATATTTAAAAAGTGCGTTATCAAACAAGTGTCTTTTTCTTTAAAAAATAACCTAAAACGCACTTTTACCTAAACACTTAAAACTGCGTTTTGCGTTTCAAAATATGCACAATAATGCACTATACAATTACTATAGAACCCGCGCGATGCAGCGGCGACGAAAAGTTGTAATGCGATAATGATTTCTTGTAGTTTCCAATTCGTCTCATGATTTATGTCGTGAGTGTAATGGTTTATGGGGCGGTCTTTGGGGCCAAAACAAATCACGCGGTAACGATTTTCGGCTCACTTTTCGGGATGGAAAAGAATTATTGATATGGCAATGAGTTTCGATAGTTTCTTATTTGTTACTTCTGGTTTTATATTACGTATAATACTTTCTAATTTGATCGTTCGTATTATAATATGAATTTTAAGATAACAATTTTAAGTTTGACAATTTGAGGCATAAAAAGAGTTGCTATAATTGTGTCTCGTTCAACCATTTCCTCTACTAAGAGTGGCAATATGGGGTAACATTATCTATTCTGACCATTTTATCTTTAGTAATTCAACTTATTTGAGTAATTCGACTTATTCTACGCTATTAGCTAATTTGGAAAAATCATATATGTATAACAAAATATAAAGTAGAGATAATTACAAATATGTTTCTTATAATTTGATAAATATGACATGTTTAATCCTCTTGATTTTGAAAGTACACCACACACCCTTTATTTGAAAATATTATACACTCGCAATCTTTTAGTCCATTAGGATTAACTTATTTCAGTAAGTTATATCAATTGACCATTTTACCATGCTCGTATTCAAGTGTTCACGTTTTATGTTCACTATCTCAAATGTTTATTTAAGATTGATGGGTTTTGAATTGTTATATGCTTTATAAAGATTATTGAGATGTCTATTTATCTATGCACTTTCTTTTAATACGTATCAAACATAATACAAAATCCGTTTTATAATATAAGTTTCTTGGTAGTTTGAGACATAAATGATAAATATTTACAAATACTTTACTATACAACATAAATAAAAAATAAACATATTGTTATCATTTTATTATGTACTAGATTACTGTCCCGCGATAACGCGAAAAAAATAAAAATTGAATCGTAAATTTTATGCTTATATAGATGTTAATTTATTATGAAAAAATAATTTTATATGTATAATAATATATATATATAGTTTTACGTTTATACACATGTTGTTTATAGTTATAATAACATATATACTTTTACGTATATACACATGTTTTGATATTTTGTATTATGAGATTTTAGAATAATAATAAGTTAAACCATAGTCCAAATTGAACGACTCTATAAGTAATTACAGTTATGTTTTTTATTTTAGTAAAGATAGAATGAAAGAGAGAATGTATTTATGTATTATAAGAGGGTGTAGAATGAAAATAATCGTTGATGACATCATCAATCTGATCTAACCGCTGTAATCAAAGAAGTCAACTCATCAAGGGGACATTAATTCGTCATGTGGCATTTAAGACCTCTGTTTTATTATATATTAAAAATTTGTATTGTATTTTTTTTGTATTGTATATCTACCTTTTAATTTTTTCACAAAAAACTATATAATTATCACAGATGACTATCAACTAACCCGTATAACTAACACTAATACTTATTAAAGAATTAAAACTTAAAAAAACCCGAAAACTTGTTTAATATCTCTTAACAAACATTTAAACGTAATCTGTCTACAAAAGCAACATAAACAACCATCATAACAATTTCTAGCAAAATAAATATAACAAATCTTGCAAATACTACAAATTACAAACAATTTATCTTTGAAATAATATGGCAAGAATATTATTAGTAGTTGTTCGGATTTTAATTCAATTATCTGGAAATTTAAAATGTTAAAACAATAGTTCTTACTTCTTAGTGTTAACCTCGTCCAATCTGACTTGTTCCGAAGAAGAAGAAAAATCAAATACCAAAAATTAATTATGGATTCAAATATTAATTTTTTTTTTTATAAAACTGAATATTTTAAATATATTTCTCTAAATATAACTTACTTAAAACAAAGAATCCAAAAAAACCTTAATGTATTATTATGTAATAAATAATAAAGATATCAAATTTAATGAACAAAAGGTAAATAAGTAATTCAACTTAACTATTATTTCTATTTGTTTGAATTAAACAAAGGTAAATAAGTAATTTCAATTAGTTAAATTTTAAGGGATTAAGAGTATAGAGGGATTCTTTATAATATAGTTAAGATACGCATCTAAAGTATGCTTTCCAAACACCCCCTAAGTGTAGTCTATAGTCTCAATCTCACGTGCTAGCGACCGACAACTAATACTAAACTACTTGATTAACTAATAATATATTTTTCGCTTCACTACTGCGACAAGTCACATTGATGAACAATACTATGATGGAAAATAAATACAAAAATCAATATAGTGTCGCATAGAAGCGATAAATTCATAATGACTATGGCACTTGGAGTCTTGGAGATGTATGAAGCAAGTACTTTATGACTAATTCTTTTGCTTATGTGGCATATTACTTTATTCGTTCCAAAAGTATTGTTAACAGACAAAAAATACAAAATTTTAGAAAAACATAATTATTGATGCTTTCAATTTTCTTTTTGTTAAATAGGGAGATGGAAGGCCATTTTGGAAGCTTGTTGTATCTCGCTGTTGTATCCAACTTTGATTCCCGCTTGAGAAAGTTGTGACAGGACCTTAACGTTATAGACCTGTAGGTATCAACAACACCATCAGTTATTGGTTGAGGTGTCAATTATGGGTCGATTTCTGTCTAAAAGAATAGCTAACATGAACGGATCAAATAGGTTAAAAGTTGCCTAAAGTTTATTTCTTAATGTATAGAACCTCATAAGTCGCTTTATGAAACATTTTAGGTTATAATTGTCATTAAATAGTTTCTGTAATCATATTTAACAGATTAATTATTCATAAAATAAGAGTAAATAAACAGGTATTCTATCAAAATACCAAATCCATCCATTCTTGGATATGTTACATAAGAAAGTGTTTGTAAGTCAACCCAAGGACCATTTCAACTCATTACGCGACCCACCTATTTGCCACCATGTGGAATTATTGAATTCGTAAATCATGTCAACTATCAATAATACCATCAAACTTGCCATTTCTGGAAAATGATTTAACATGATGTATGCAGTAGAAATACTCTTTGAGCAACTTTGGACTCATTTGACCCGTTCTTTTTTAGCCGCTTTTTTATTTTATTTTTCCAAATTAACCCAAAACTTCCACCTCTACCTAGAAAGTTATAATTATAAACACTTGTATTATTGATTGTTTCTTGATATCCATGATCGCATTCTTGTTCCTGGGTTATAGCTTTTACGAGCATAACTTGTTCTACAATATCAGATTTTGAAACTAATCTTATAAAAGGTGACCCAAGTGCACTTTTTTGTGAGAGTCGAGTATTTGAAACTGTTGTATGCATCTTTCTCTAATATCTTGAGATTTGATTATCGCAATATTTACATAATCTGATTGACGGTCTTAATAATGAGCACCTTGCTAAATATCGAATTGTTGTTATTTTCTTGTTTATGTTGGTTATCAGCTTGTCAGAATTATTGATAGCCTTACAATTTTTATACTATGAAACCGGAGAATTCTGTGATCTTCAAAGTAGTTATAGTAGGTTAAACGAAGACTCCTTACATAATTCTTTAACTTGTTCCCCGCTATCAGAATATTAGAACCAACTTTGAAAACAGATTCATA
Organism: Senecio squalidus; assembly: GCA_910822075.1. NCBI lineage: Eukaryota > Viridiplantae > Streptophyta > Magnoliopsida > Asterales > Asteraceae > Senecio > Senecio squalidus. Next base: position 65,060,616 of record CAJVGC010000582.1, read on the forward strand.
CTAATTACGCTACAAAGTACAAACTAAAACAACAAAAGATAAAAATGGTCTCCTTTACAAAAGAATTGTATGAATGTAGTTTTCTTAATCCGCTTGTTTTCATATATCATTGTGCGGTTGGTCCTGTTCTCTCATTTTCTCAGCTAAAGATATTGGTTTATGACCGTGTTTATGAATTGTGTATGCCGTTAATAGTAGTCATGGTAGACCCGTTCTCAAATTACAATCAAATGGTTTATAAACTGCATACTTAAACGAATGATTATAGAGTTTGAGTACTCTCAATCAATTACAGAACCATTTACTTATCTGTCTATACAGCGTAACTGAATGAATAACTACACAGACCAAAAATCTTAATATTTATCGTATAACCCAATTGTTAGACCAGAGCGAAAAATACAAGAACAAGAGAGAATACGGTTTTGTAGAATTGATAAATGTAACTATTTATCTTCTTCAGAAGCTTTAACATTTGCACACGCACTAAGGATGGGAAAGTACAAAATTTGATACCAGACTTAAAGACGTCCTAAAAGACGTCAGTCTTACGAAAATCAGAATTGTGTGAAGTGGGGTGTGACTGCAGGAATAGCCACGAGCTATGAAGTTAAAGAGGATATAACCCCGGTGAGGAATTTATTGGCTAACATGTTTCATTGAGTAAGAAGTAAGGTTAAGTGTGCTTTGATTAATCACCTTGACGACCGAATCCATACTTCAAATGAGACTTTGAATCATGGAGGATTCGAAAGTTACATGTATAATCATTTGGAGATTCAGAGGAGGAATTTGTTGTTGTTGTTGTTGTTGTTGTTGTTGTTGTTGTTGTTGTTTGACTTGTTTTGGAAACGAGTCTAACTCCAAACCAAGTACATTATTCACTTCTATACCCTTTCTTGAAGGAAAACTCAACGTAAGTGGATTTTGAGTCCCACCATAGTGTGTCTTTCAATGACCCAAACGAAACATACACCACACATGTTGCTACATCTTCAACACTCTCCTCCCAAACCACGTCATGTTGAGAATCCATATGTTTCGTCGAACCACCTTTCTCGTGTTTCATACTTATCAGTTGAATCCAATTGAATGTTCCTATCATAGCAGCACAGAATAAAAATCCAGAAAAGTGATTGTACCAATTCTCTGGAAGTTCCAATCTACATTTCGACCCTTTACGCAGACGAGGTCTAAATCCCTTTGGGATCTCATAGCCATCAAGTTGTAGACTCATGCAACCATTTTCATTTGGATGTCCCTGAAGCATGGTTTGCAGTAATCTGTCCCCACCAATCACACGTTTCCCATGCCTAAGTGACACTTTAAATAACCATTTACAATTTCTGTGAATATCTCCAACAACTTCAAGTGATTGACACCAATCTGCTCTTAGAATAGCTATACTTGTTGGGAGTTTCGGCAATTCAACAAGATTTCTACACCAAGATAGGCTGAGGAGTTTGAGCCGAGTAAGTTGTAAGAGGCTGAAATTTAATCTTGAAAAGTCATTGGAACTTAGATCTAGCTCTTGTAAATTGGATAACTCACCGATATCACACGGGATGTCTCCATCTTTTAATCCACAATTACTGAGACTCAACCTTGTTATGAAACGAGGCAAGTAAAAAACAGAAGGTTGGCTTGTATAAAATAGATGAAGTTCCTCTAGACAAATATTTACGTTGAATAGATCTTTAGGCAACATAAGTTCTCTATCGCCACGAATTTCACATTTCTTTAGATGTTTCAAGGCACGGAAGTTTCCTTCTATGCTTCTGAAGTTCCAACACTCCAAGTTTAGTGACCTAAGCTTGGTACAATATTTTCCAACTGTCGAGGCCAGAGATTCTATCCCAACACGTATCAAAGATAAGTGTACCAAGCTCTCCATGTTTGCTTCAATCTGGAACTTACTTAGCGCTTGGCATTTAGATATATCAAGAATCTCCAGTTTTCCCATCTGGACAATGGTTGGAAACTCTTTAAGCTCCACACAATTGTTTACATAAAAGGAAACAAGACTTGTATGATTTCCATGTGATGGATGAATCTCTTTTAGATTGTCACAATGCTCGAGTGTCAACTTTTGAAGACATGAGGGGAGACACTATCTCCCAGTATATCCCTTACAGGTCTAACTATAGGTGGGCTTGAAATATCTGGATCTCTTTGGCGATCAGGAGATCTACCTTCAACCTTAGAGCCTGTATCGGAAAGTTTCCCAAATCTATCTTCTCGTCTCCAGTCATTAACAATATCTGTACGGGCTGGACTTTTCCTGAAATCTTGGTCATATCCAGGACTACGTCTTTCATCATAACTATTTCTGGAACTTCCGTCACTTCTTCCACCTGGACTAGGCCTATCACTGTAACGCCGTTCATTTTCGTATGGTGGGCTTCTAGAACCTTCTACGTCCCCCTGTTCGATATAAAGTTGCATCCAAAAATAAAATCATCAATAATTACCATAAGTGGTAATTTTAACCCATTTACATGTGACGTGTCGATTCAGTTATGTTCTACTTTAACAGGTTGTGAGTAAAATAGAAAATAGCTTCAAAGGAAACGGTTGAATTGGTCTATTTGGTCAAAAGTCGCCCAAAGTGAATTTTTGATTAACAATTTATTAAAACCTACTAAATCCTTTCATTCCAGCCTTAGTATAATATTAGTATACTACGGGGACGTTTAGTTGCAGAAAATGCAGGTGTTTTATGGAAAACTCAAAAAACAGAATACATCAAATCAGGATTCTCCAGATAATATTTCTACGAAAACTGAAAACACGTTTTTTATTTTCTTGTTACAACTATGAAAACTCGCTTTTTTTTGTTTTCTACGCGTTTCCTTATACAACTTTCAAAGCTTCTCTATTATTCTAAAATGGAAAAACATTTGAACATTTTCTTTTGATTTACAACACTTTTCTACAAACTGCAAACTTGTCCATTCTTCTATAAAATTACATATACAAACCCTAAATTTAGAAAATTAAAGCCCATCACTAAGTAAGGAAGGAGGGAGGTGGGAGGACAAAAAAGAGAGAGAGAGAGAGTGGGTCTATGGTGAACTCCACGAGTGATGGATCGTCAACACGTCTGAGGGAGACCACCTGTTTAAAGTCGGGAAGATGCCAGGTTTCTTTGGGACTATTATACCCTTTAATTTCGGTGTTCATTTAGAATTTTCTTTGTAAATTGATAATAAGGATAATTTTCTACTTTCTTATAATTTATTATTCATCCCATATATTCTATTTTAACGAATTGATTCTAGCAGAAAATGACATCAGTAGTTGAAAGCATCGACGAGACTCAATCAACTAAGTAATAGACGACACCTTAGCGAATAGAGAGCATAGTGTCACGAGGTTAACTTTCAAGACCGGCATGGTACTTAAAACCACTACTATCAAGCGACTAAGTAAGCCGAAATGTAGGAAGAGGTTACTCGTTACCACTTAGAGAGATTGAACTTGGACAGGAGGTTGGAAAGCTTTGTTTTACATTGCTTAAACTTTCTTGATTACAAATGAGGTGTGTAGGCCTATTTATAGGCTCTTATAGAAACATTTGGAATAATCTAAACATTAGACTAAACTAGATCTATAATGATCTTTTTAGTCTAAGTAATTCTAGGCTAATCTATGAAATATTTAGTATTGAGATTTCTAGAATAATCTAACTTTATTTTTCTTTATTATGTTATGAAAAATGGGATGAATTAGGTTGTCCTTAATTAGTTTACATGAATCTGTCAATTGTTCAGTAACACGAGAGAGCATATGAGGGGATCGAAAATGTATTGAGCTTGGCGAAATAACTCTAGTCCGAGCACGATTGTGTCATCATCCATGGTTGTGACTATAAACGTGAGATTATCATACCAATTCTTAATATATAAATTGGTGTTACCAATAATTTGTTTAGCTTTTAAGTTAACTGCTTTGATCTTGCCTTTATCATGTTTGTACCAAATCCCGAGTCTCTTGGCTTCTTTTATGTCAAATGAAATTATGAAAAGCTCGGGTATCTACAAATGCCAATGTATCAATATATCCGTGTTGTTGAGTTTTATGTCAACAAACAATAATCCTTGTCCTCTCGCCTTGCTTTTAGGGATGGATTTTGTTATTAATCCAAGATGCCTCATTGTACTGACGTGGGCTTCCGACTTCTCTGTTCGATTGTTTTCTCTTTCCGTAACCATGTCGTTTATAGCCTTTCGAGTAGGCCAATCACTCGGTCCAATGTGGTTTCGTGACATATAAAGCATGGCTTAGACGGTTTGGTTACGTTACGCCTAGGGTGGGGGGGGGGGGATTTTCTAGTTACTTGGATGGGTTCTCTCTCGAACATCTGGTTTCTTAAGACATCCCCCCTCACTTTCTTCATAGAAAGATTTTTGTGGGTTTGAGACCCATTTGACTGGAGATCAAGATTTGGGTTCGATGGAATAACCTAGTTGTATGAGTGAACGGAGGTCACTGGGGGATAGTTTACCTACCTCCTAAATCAATTTAAGGGAGTTTACAATACTTCATAGTCCATCCCTAATAGTTTTAATAATTTAAAGAAATAATCATATGAGTCTAATGATTTCTAATGAATCACCTATGCGAGAGAGAAGTGGGGTCGCTTCGAATTGGAATTGTTGGGGCACAATTCCTAGAGCTCTCACAGAACCAGGCTAATGTTCATGACATTTAACGAACATGACTATGAGGGCTTGACCATGTCAGGGAGAATCTTGTGTGAACTATATTGTCGTCTACACAAACGAATTCAAAGACATCGCGTTCTACTCAGAGCCAGTAGTCTAAGTATATTTCATAAGTGGAGGTTCAAAGGGTAACACCTACCTAGCGTGGGTAATATTTAACTGTTGAAATTTTGTCGGAACATGTGTGTGATTCATGAGATCGATATCCATTCATGTGGGGGATTGTTGAAAATTTTGGTGAATTTTTTTGATTTTTTGCCAACTTTTGACACAAACATAAGTATGCTCGAATAATATATTAGAATGATATATTAAGAGATATATGTCGAAAATAGGTATGAGGTGAATGAGACGTCGACTCTAAAAGTGAAATGTTTTATGTAAAAGAAATTATGTTTTCTTTTATTATTTGAGTTACAAAAACGTATATTGATGTGGTCATAATGAGTTAGTTTCATTAATCCATTTTAACTCGCATACTGCCCAATTGGATGTCACTGTGGCCTCGAATCACTAACTACTAACTTTGTCGTTCAAAAAAAAATAATGATCAAATAATGATCATTAAATGGAATTAATAATCTTCATTAACATTTTCGGTTTTGTTTTGCATTTTAAATGTGGTTTTGGTTATTCATTATAATGATAAGAAGAAAACCAAATACAATACACACACTTCACTTATTAAGCACACATAAAAGTTTGTTCATCATATTGTTAACAAATAAGTAAATTTCGACGAAGTTTCGGGTATTCGGGTTCAAGTCCGGCAGTACTACTGCTTTAGCCGTTGTACCATGGGAGACAGACGACCTGTATAGACGACGAATATGTTTTAATGGAACAATGTCCAACACGGGCCTCGGCTTCTTTTCGTAACATATCCTTAGTCGATATTTCTTTATATTTTGATTTCGTATTAAACATAAGGTATGTTTCACTCCAATGTAATTATGATATGTTAGTTGTAATTATTTTGTAATTTGTTTTATTTATAATCAAAAGATGTTTCGGATACAATATATTTTGCCTACACTTACATGTCAACAAAAATCACAATCGGTCAAATGCACATCAAAAGGATAAAGAACATTAATACTAAATCAAGAAATTTGGGTTTCTTGTCTGATCCATCTAGAGCTTTATTGGAAAGTGCCTCTTAACCCCCACCAATCCCATCATACAAGGGACCTGATCCTCTAAATTACCCACCATGAGAGAGTCTCGAACCCGAGACCTCCCACAGATAGGAAGCATGCTATAACCACTTGGGTAAGTCCTAGTGGTCATTGTCTGATCCATCTAACAAAGAAAGGTAATGCATCTAGGAGTTGTACATTATGTAATAGGGAGTTGTATATATATTTTTTTACCGGTAAACAACAAGTTTCGAGAATATAAAAATAAAGTAGCCAGTTTCAGTATTACTTGAATAAATTTAGACAAGTTAGTTGTTATTTAGTAGACTTAACATTTTATTTATTTTAATTTTATAGAGTTAAAAGCAAAATGTTAAAAGTTTTGATAATTAATACAAGAGAGTATATATAATAGTAAAGATATATATTATTCATATTTTCTTTTCACTTTGTGCATTTTTATTTGAAAGTTTCATTTTAAGCCATTTGAAATAAAAAACATGAAAGTTTTGTGTGAATGTTAATTTGTTGGTCAAAACTAAGAACATATACTATCTTTTTATCCCGATGTTTAGTAGTTGCTTCCGAGAAAATTATAATGTCATTGGTTATGAGGAAGCTACTGAGACAATCAATCATTTATACGGTTAGTTGTAGAATCCCGACGATAGTGTGGTCGAAAGAATATGATAACTTGGATAATGCGGGTGTGTAGAAAACGAGCGGTAGCTAGCTAACATTCTCAGGTTAGATGTAGAATCCCGACGATAGTGTGGTCGAAAGAATATGATAATTTGGATAAGAGTGTTTGCAGTCATAACCCCGAAACACTCGGTGTTATGGCCACGTCAGCATAACTCAACACATAACATAACACCAAAAATACTCCCAATCATAACACGACCATTTATGTAATTAACTCAATATTAAACTTTCTAAATATTAATTAAAAAAAACAAAAAATACACATAACACGCATTACACGTTTAACGCACGGCTCGATAACACCACCATAACACGCCTGCCCAACTATAACTCAAGTATAGAGGCTTAACACCGGATCATAACACCATGATTGGGAGCCCTCTAATGCGGGTGTGTTGAAAACAAGCGGTAGCTAGCTAACACTCTCATAATCAACACGAGATATATGTTTCAAAATTCAATTATCCACGTTTTTCTGGATCTCATATCGAAACAAAAAAGTTTCGGCCCCGGTTTCTGCAGTGATAATTTATGAATTGGCTCTTGGGTGTGCCAAAAGTTACGTTACTACTAGTAATGGATGCACTTAAGATATTTGTCTAGAGTTGGTTGCTCGTGATTAATTAGTTAGATGGATATCATGTGATCCTTTCTTCCTCACGAAATGGACCAGACAGGATACTTTCTTTAAAAATATATGCATGAATTACACCCATACAAACTATATATTTAAGTTTCGTGAACATAATAAACAAGTTATTAATTTATAATATTTGTTAGTTACATTTTGATTATTTTTTTAATAGTGATCAATGGTTTTATATTGAAATGGTTAATAAGTATTAAATATTAACTTCTTTGACCATTGTATATTGAATTTTTCATAATTTATCAAAATAATTAATAGTTAAGATTTAACGGATGATGACCCTTGATTGAAAATGGATGGTCTAGATTGATATTCTTTAAAATTGAAAAAACTTAAAATAAAAAGATGAATAGGGTTTATATAGGAGTAGGGATAAATCAGTGTAAACCATCCAAATTTTGAATTGGGAAAATAAAAAGAATTAAATACATTAGTATTATAACACTTAAATAAATTATTAAATTTCATCAAATGCATAATATAAATAAACCAATGATGAAATATTTAATACAAAACTTATTAAAATATTACATAAATACTTTAATTTTGATATTAAATAATATTATTAGTAGAATATAAATAAAAACTATCTCGTAAAAAAAATTACTAATAATATAATTCAACAATGTACTTAAAATGTTAATGCGAAAAGAATATGTAACTATTTTTATGTATAAGTATTCCATTATATTAAAAAAAATTTCTTCATATAATTAGTCTCAAAACTCAAATATATTAGTAGCAAAACTAAAACATAATCGTTTTTCTGAGATAAAAAGTAAAACACATTTTCGTATTACAATTCATCGTAAATAGAGACCAACAACAATTCATTATGGGCAAATATTGTTGATTACCGTGTTTAACTACCACCGTGACTTCCCTATTCACCCAGAAATATTGCGCGGGTATACTTTTAGTAAGTTTTTATTAATGTACAACATATTAATGTAGGTAATAAATTATCAAAGGCAACTATGTTATTATTTTCCTAGATATAATAGTATTACTAAATATAATAGTATAACACTGATTCATAAAATTTTGAGGCATAACTTAAGAGTGTTACTGCGCGGTCCCGAAAACATAGAGGCCCCTATGAAAAATGGACCCCTCATAAACAACCTTTTTACATAGAAAACAATGTTTTCAATAGAATCATCGTATAAATATAATTTTTGTTAAGTTGTTAGATAAATATATACACGTATTCGAGAAAAATGGAACACTTACAACCTAAAGTCATATACGATCATATATTTCACACATGTTTCAAACCGGCCTGTAGTGTCAACATCATTTCCCCAAATATAATAACTGTCTGGATTATGTGGTCGACATATAACACATTGTATCTTTTTTTTTATAACTACTGATACTATGTTTTTTAAAAGAAAATACAGTAGAAACCTTGGTTAACCCGACCTTGAGTAACCCGGGTCGTTATCCAACCCACCCACCCACCCGGCACCTCTATTTATTAAAGCCTGAACTGAACTTTTTTGCAAACTCTAACTTTTGACAGCCTAGCTAACGTGAAGATCTTCTTTCTTTTTACAATGTCGTTTGCTTTTCTTAATTTGGTACATTTCATTGATATATATATAACTTCTCGCTAATCATCATCTATCGCGCATGACTTAAGTCTTTCTTTGAATTAATATTCATGCAGAACCTGTTCAGGTGTAGCAGCATAACACGAGCATGTATTTCTAAGGTAAAACTGCGAGTTTTATAGGTCAAGATTTTCTACATTGTCGTCGAAAGTTTTAATCGTTTTGAAGTAGTAATATATAACTTCTTCGCGAAATCTTGTGAATTTTTAAGTTAGGAGAACAAACCATATGAAACATAGTGGGAGATCGTTTTGAAGTAGTATATGCTATTAGCATTCTGCAAATTTTATTTTTCGTTTAAATTTAAATTAGGCTATCAAAGTAAGTTACGCCTAGTTTTGTATAATTCTCATATAAATTGAGATGAAAACTTGTTATGACCTTACACAAATAATGAAAACAAACGGAAGTCGTTATAAATGATAACCAGTTTTAAAACACAAATCCAAACACCTTACATCCTTTAACTTGAAAAGTCGAGTTATCATTGTAACTATAGCGGTACCCTTTATATATCACCTATACATAGGATTGTTGAACATGTCATGCTAATGGTTAGATGGCTCATAGGCACAAGATCCATGAAACGAAACCATGACCTTGAAGAAATGTGCATGTTATTTGTGATGAAGATATTGATCATGTTTCGATCTTCTACACTAGTCATGCCATGGTTATAGAACCAAGTAACCCATTTTCCCTCACTAACAATTATTTAGGCAATGGGCTGAGGCAGGGTCGGTCCGAAGCATGTGTAGCGTGTGAGACCGCATGGGCCCTCTAGGGCCGGAAGGGGTCCATTTCCACATACGTGTATATTTTTGTCTAACAACTTAAAAAACATAAAAAATGTACTTAGATGACGATTTTATTGAGAAAAGGTTTTCTATGTCAAAGAAAGTTGTTTATTAGGGGGTCCAATTTTAATTTTCGCAAGCAACCTCCATATTCTCGGGATCGGCCATGGGCAGTGGCGCTGAGCCACGCGGTGATTAGGTGGTCTAGTTGTGCCCGCTTAAGAAACCAATTATAAGTTTTTTCTTTATAACCATACTGATTTTATTTTGTCTGAAGTTCTGAACTCTAAGATACTTGATTACGCATGTCACTTTGTAGGAAATAAACCATGGAATGCCAAGGAACAAGCAAGAGAGAGCGGGGCTCCTAAACAATAAAATATATGTCGATAATAATATCGTTGTTTCTGATACTCAAGATTCAGGACACCATAAACAGCCTCCACTGGTTAGTACATTAAAGGCTTTAGCGCAGCAAAACGTTGCCAGTTTTTATTTTCCCGGTCATAACAGTGGGCGGGCAGCTCCATCTTCATTGACTGACGTGATTGGACCAGAACCTTTCCTTCATGACTTGCCTGCGCTTCCAGAGCTAGGGAAGCTATTTGCACCCGAGGGGCCCGTTAGAGATGCACAAAGGAAAGCGGCTGAATTGTTTGGAGCTAAAGAGACATGGTTTCTCGTTGGGGGTACAACATGTGGGATTCAAGCTTCAATTATGGCTACTTGTTCTCCAGGCGATACATTAATTCTTCCACGAAATGCTCATATATCCACCTTTTCCTCTATGGTAATATCTGGTGCAATACCAAAGTACATCACCCCCGAATATGATTTTGACTGGGACATTGCTAGTGGCATCACTCCTTCACAGGCAAGTAATATTATCTTTGTTAAATTGATATAAGTCGAAATCTAAAGGCACAAACGACCTTTCTAAGATGTACGTTTATAACTTAATGTGAGTATATAATGAACAGGTGGAGAAAGCAATCAAAGAATTGGGTAGTCTAGGCCGAAAAGCATCAGCCGTTCTCATCACCAGTCCTACTTATAAGGGTATGTGCAGCAATCTGGAAGAGATTTCACTTTTGTGCCATTCTCACAACCTTCCCCTCATTGTCGACGAGGCTCACGGTGCCCACTTAGGCTTTCATGAGAATCTGCCTCATTCAGCTCTTAGTCAAGGTGCCGACCTTTCAGTACAGTCGACCCATAAGGTATTATGCTCTTTCACACAATCGTCCATGTTACATATGTCGTCCGGAAATCTTGTAGATAGAGAAAGAATAAGTCAATGTCTTCAATCTCTTCAAAGCACAAGTCCAAGTTATCTACTTTTAGCTTCCTTAGATGCTGCAAGGGCTCAATTAAGCCAACACCCGAAAACCATTTTCAATAAAACAATTGAAATAGCCATGGAAGCGAAAACTCTTATCAAAACAATTCCCGGAATTACACTTCTTAGCTCTAGTACATTTAAGATGGATCCCTTACGAATCACGGTAGGAGTGTGGAACCTTGGTATATCAGGTTTTGAAGCTAACGATTTTCTATATAAAAATTATGGAGTAGCGTCAGGACTAGTGAGTACCCGATCTCTTATGTTTGCAATTAATCTAGGTACTAATAGAGATGATCATGTTATGAGACTTGTGTCGGGGTTAAAGCATCTATCACAGATACACAATTCCTCAATTCGAGTAAATGATAGTACTATTATACAATCTTTTAACGGAACCACTAGTAGTATGAGATTGAGTCCTCGCGAAGCATTCTTTGCAAGTAAAATAAAAGTGAGTTTCAAAGATAGTATTGGAAAAGTCTGTGGGGAGTTAGTATGTCCATATCCACCGGGAATCCCACTACTTATACCCGGCGAACTAATTACAGAGGAAACATTAAGCTATCTGGTGGAAGTGAAAACGAATGGTGGCTTTATCAGTGGAGCTGCTGATCCTAGTCTTTCTTCCATTATCGTTTGCAGTTAATGACGAAGTTCATGTGTGACCGGTTCAATATACATTGTATTGCTAAATGTATATCGACACTTAGACGTTATTGTAACAAGTTTTATGCTGTATAAAATGTACAAGTAACAGACACTGTTTATACTTAAAAAACTCTCGCGGCTTTAATAGATTCATTCGGTTTGATTTCATATATACATATATAACCACAAATATTAATATTTACCCCAGACGGGGATTGAACCCACAACCTCTAAGACAAAAGCGAAATTACCAAAAAAAGCCGTTAACGCAACATATTTTACCGAACAAAATTTTTCCTCGTCGTTGCATCGTGCGAGCTCTATACTAGTGTAATTAAATAACACTTTATACAAATATGTTAAGAGTTTAAAAAGAGTTAACAACCTCATGCAAGTGTATGTTTTCATGCCTTCATATCCTCTGATTTAGCCATTAGTTTTTTAGTTAACATATTAAGTTACGTTTTAGTCGTTCGGGAATATTTAAGGCTTGATCGAATGCTCAAAATCGTAACCAATTCGGATACAAAACCATTTAGGATTCTTTACATGTACTTTAAAGGTGTAATTTTGTTGAATAGTTCGAAAACATTATTCCCATTGACCATAAAAAAAATACCCATTTAGCATAGAAAATGTACACCGTATATCCTAAAAGAATTTCTCAAAATATAACTTAGTATATTAATTTAAATCGTAATTGTAAAGTATAATAAAAAGTTTGAAAATAGAAAAAAACATAACTTACAAGTTGGTTCGACATTAAACTGTAATGGTCCCATAAAAATAAAGAGTTAATTATCTAAATTGTCTCTAAGGTTTATCTTAAATTATGGATTTCCTACCTAATTTTAAAAATTTGTATAAATCATTCATTTTTAGAAATTAATTACCTTTTTCGTCCCTAAGATTTTCTCAAATTACAGATTTTGTCCCTAAGGTTTGTCCTCAGTTAGGGATTTGGTCCCAAGATTTTCCCCAATTACGATTGCAAATTAAAAATTACGGACGAAAATCGTAATTAATTTCTAAACTTGGACGATTTATATGCAACTTTTTAAACTTAAGACGAAATCCATAATTATATAAATCATCCCTATGGTTTATCCAAATTATGGATTTCGTCCCTAAGTTTAAAAAGTTGCATAAATCGTCCAAGTTTAAAAATTAATTGCGCTTTTTGTCCCTAATTTCTAATTTGCACCCGTAATTGGGGCAAACCTTATGGACCAAATCCGTAACTGAGGACAAACCTTATGGACGAAATTCGTAATTGAAGCAAATCTTAGGGACGAAAAAGGTAATTAGTTTCTAAAAGTGAATGATTTATGCAACTTTTTAAACTTAGGGACGAAATCCGTAATTTAAAATAAACTTTAGAAACGATTTATGTAATTACCTTAATATGCAATAGTCGAATTTGTCACGAAATTTCAAGTTGGTCTATTATGGTGTGCTTTTTAATTATCATGCCAAAGACAGAGAACCACTTGTTGTTGTCATATCTATCACAAAACTTCTAGATTCCAAACGTTGTTGCTATGTAGCTTCATCTATAAACTAACGTTTTAAACATAGTTGCTCAAATTTACCACATTTTTAATTGTGAATTGTCGAGACTGATAAATGTAATATTATTAATTTTATAAATCATATAAAAACTAACGAGTCTTGTTAACAACAAGTATTATTGTTGTGGTTAACAGGTTATTACATATAATAAAATTTATATTTTCATAAATAAAGAGGTGATTTCAAATATTATTATGAGAAGACAATGTTACACGTATAACTACATATATAATTTTACTTTTATGCACATGTTGTTTATAGTTATAATAACATATATACATTTACGTTTATACACATGTTTGATATTTTCTATTAGGAGTTTTAGAATAAAAATAAGTTAAACTATAGTCCAGATTGAGTTATTTTATAAGTAATTAGGATTATATTTTCAATTTTAATGGAGATGAAATGAATAATTAAGTATTGTAATAGGGTGTAATATGAAAATAGTTTTTGCTGAAATCATCAATTTGATTTAACGACTGAAATTAAAGAAGTTAACTAATCTAATAGACCTTACTTTGTCATATGGCATTTAAGGTCTCTCTTTTATTATATATTAAAGATGTTTTAAACACAACACTTTACACTTAATTAGAGTCATGTTTATAATTTTCCAAAACTAAAAAAAGGCTAATTTCCAACTTTGACACTTTATAATACTTTATAATATTTTATATTTTGTTTCTAAATCGCAAATTATTACAAATACTAGTTAGCTGAATGATTGGGAGTTCACTAGGTAACGATAATTTCAAGTTTCAAAAGTTTAACTTACCATACGAGAAAGGTAATAAGAAAATCATCTATTCGTGTTTTGGCCTCTGCGGGTTGGGTCCTAAAGTTTTGGATTGACGTATATCGTTTTATTACTAAATTTAAAAGTAGAGAAATGTAAGTTATAACTAAAAACAATACGTTTACTCAACATATAACCTAACGGATATGCTAACAAGTTACAACAAGGAAGCGGAGAATATTTGAGCATAAAAGGGTCGACGGAGAATAAGAATCACTATCTAGATTGATGTTAGAGAAATGTCTAACTCAATTTATTCCCATATCGCTATATCATATAGTAAGATTCGTAAAGTACTACCTCAAACTCAAGCATATAAGTTTCACTTAAAATGTGACCTTTGATGTGATGGTCGATAATATACTCGAAAGGTTATATAATGCAACTCAAATGAAATACAAGCATGTTTATATGCGGAGTATATTACATAAATCGTCTTATATCTCAAATAACGGATTCTTTTTTAAGATTAAAAAATTTACATTATTTGTGTAGTTTTTTTTCTAAATTTGTAGACGAAATCTATAATTTAGTGTAAAGTACATTAACCATTGACAATCAATATAATTTATTCGTATATTTAACAAATAATATTGAAGTTTTGTTTTAACTTTGAAGTTAGGTATTCAACAATGTAGTTAACTATACGAAATCCCACAGTATTCACTATGGTTCGATATGTATACGAAACAAATTTATTCCTATGCAATCGACATGTTAGGCGAGTTGCTTAAACTCGAGCAGTTTTTGGTAAACTCGCTTAACATATGAAATTTTTAAAGTTACTTCTAAAGTTAAAATATGAAGAAAAATATATTTTTCGTAATAAATTTTATTTAATATTTTCGTAAAACCACTAATTATTTACAATTACATAAGTTCATCTATAAACCTAATTTAACAACCAGTCAACCACCGTACGCTGCCATAACACCGCCATAATCCGCCATCGGAATTTATTCTCTCAACGAAAAAACTCATAATTCACATCGAAATCATCTCCATGTTTCTCGATTACTTTCGAAACTTATCAATTCAAATTTTTTCATTATATTCCAAGATTGTTCAATAAAAACTGAATCTATATCCACCGTTATCCTCAGCCGTAACTCCGCCGTGATCTCTTACAATTCCGTCGTAACGCCGCCGTGCTATCTCATAATCTCTCCAATTCAATGCTAAAATGGATCAAATCAGACCTCAATTTCACAAAATCACCTCTAAATTCATCGATTCAACCATAAAAAACGATCAATCCGACGTAAATTTCACAAAACTATTCATTCAATCAGAAACGGAGTGATTGTTCCAGCATAACAGCATAGAAATACATCGCCTGAGAATATAGAATCGCGTTCGGTGTTGTTTAGCCATAGATAAGCACCGTTTGTGAAAAGTATCTTTCCGGCGAAGTCTCCGGCGATACTCCGATGATCGGAAAAAATATGAAAAAGTATCCATAATTTGATGGAAAAGTGGTTAGAATGAATTTGTTAATAGTGGAAAAGTAGCGTGAAAATGGTTGGCTTTTATAGTGTGAATGAATCGGAGTATTTTAATTACACCAAAACTCTAAAATCATCTATTAATATCCACACAGAAAAAATAAAAATGAAACATTTGTTAAGCGTATTTCACTTTTATATCGAGAAGTTGTCGAGCAATCCGATAAATATCGCAAGATGTGTCAAGGAATTCGTATGAAGGAGCTTTTGTAGGAGTGAAAGAAGCAAAAGGGAAGGATGACTTGTGAGAGATAACATGACGTGAAATGATGATTTTCTTGGTGTTGAGATCTAGGCACCGATATCCACGGTGGTTTAGTAGGTAGCCAAGAAATATGCATGGGGTTGTGCGAGGAGCTAGTATGGGAAGCAAAGACATCCAAAAGCTCGAAGATGAGTATATTTTGTCTCTCTGTGAAACAATTTGGTGAAAGGAATTTCATTTTGGATAGATGTGGATGGAAGGATGTTTAGAAGGTGTATGGCTATGTGTAAAGCTTCAGCCCAATATTCAGGTGGAAGGTGGGCTTGGAAGAGAAGGGTTCGAACAACATTGTTGATGGTACGAATCATGCGTTCCGACTTGCCATTTTGTTGCGAAGTACGCGGGCAAGTGAACGAAATTGGATGTTATTAGTGGCAAAGAGATCATGCATGGATTTGTTGACAAACTCACCACCATGATCACACTGAAAAGCCTTGATTTCACACTTAAATTGAGTGTTCACATATGCACGAAAATGAGAGAATTTTAAGAATGCGTCAGATTTTCTATGAAGTGGGTAAACCCAAAGAAAGTGAGAGAAGTGATCGAGAAACAAGACGTAATATTTAATGCCACTAATGCTAGGTATTGGAGATGTCCAAATGTCAAAATGAATTATGTCGAAATGTGACTCAACTACAGATTAAGATCGATAAAACGAAAGTTTAACTTGTTTTCCAAGTTGACACGCACGACATATAGACACGTTTTTTTCTTTATGACAAGAGATTAGGTTGTTTGACACGGGAGATCTCAGAACATTATCGTCGGGGTGACCCGGACGTTGATGCCAGAGGGATTGACTTTGAATAATAAATACAACAACGGAAACAGTGTGAGCAGATACATGATACAAATCACTAGTGTTGTCACATCGAAGAAGAAGTTGGCGGGTTTTGAAATCTTTTACAGAAAAGCATATGGATCAATTCAATTGAACATTTATTATCGGTTGTAAATTGACGCACAAAGATTAAGTTTTTGATTATGTTTGGTGTAACGAGAACATTTTTTAAGTGTAGAGGGCGATAAGGGCTAAGTAATTTAATATAACTTGTTTGAGTTACGGGTATAAATGATCCATCACCGACAATAACAGATTGATTAGTGCTAGAATTAAAAATGGATTGCAGATTACCTTTATCGAAAGACACGTGTGAGGTGGCCCTTGTATCCATGAACCATCTTCAATCTCGAAAACACATTTTTTTTTTCAAATTCGCTAAAGGACAAAATTGTTGATGTCAGCATACTGCATTGATGACGTCAACAATTGGTAGGGTTGACGTCAGTGATGATGTCACATTGGCTTGGTAGCTTAATGGCTCAGTGGCTCGGCTTGAATAGCAGCTCGGCTTGGCTAGTGCGTTAGAGTTGACCCGAAGGTGACTCAGCGACGGCGACTCGGTGGTGACTCGGTGGTTGTTGCTGGAAATTTCCAGATTTGGTCGGAATTTGATGACGAATTCAATGGTGTCGGCGGTGTGACACGAATCGCCTTAAATTTGTCTGAATATGAGATTTCAGAGAAAAATGCAGCGACGTAGATCGACGCGTGAAGGCTCGGACGGGCTTGATTTTTGTTGGGTTTTGCTCGGTTTTGAATTTCGAATGTTTTAATATATGATGTGATTCGTAATTTGTACAGGAGATCTAAGAATCGAGATAGCAGATGTGATTAGAAGGAAAACTAAGAAGGAGAAATTAGATAGGAGGAGCTAGGTTATTTAACCCACTCTGATACCATAAAGATTGGTGGACTCATTTGTTAATTGATGCAAAACCATACAGACGAAACGCATATAAATAGAATAGGAACCCTAGAGTCCGTGATTCCATTGAGCTACACGTGGACTGGGCTATACATAAACATGTATATACTCTAATAGACAAGCCTAATTGATTGGGGGGGGGGGGGGGGGGGGGGGGGGTTGGGTATTTCAATCGGATAGTATAAACTAATCCCTAACAATGTTTTACTAATCAAAAGCAGACTTTATAAACGACAACTAGTCGGAATCTTGCTCTAGAAACTAAAAGCCACCCAAGATCCTTGAAGCGATTAGTTTTAGAGTATTTACGCTTTAGAGGCATTTTGGGGGTTTCTAATGATCTTTTTACACTTTTCAACGTTTTAGAGTTTTCAAGCATTCAATATGACTGTCGGTCCAACTGTTCCGCGAGGTCAAACAAGGGGGTTGCCACTTCGATATGAGGGCCGATAATGTTGTCAAAACGATGGGATTTTGTAATTTCCATTTGTTTACTATATTTTTTCAATTTTAACCACAATATATTAATCGATACTTGATTATTGAACTCATAACATTTAATAACATAAATATTTAGATATTCATAAAAAATCATAAATATTTTTCATTTATATTACAAATTTCATAACATAGATAAAAATAACGACGTTTATAGTTTCTCGTTCTAGCATACTTTAACGATTTATTCAACAAATTTCATGTACGATTTCGAGTTTGAAAGTCTTTCAATTATTAATAGTCTCAATCATTGAGATAAGCTCGATCAGGTCATTTAATCTACTCTTTGCTCGTGAGTTTGTATTTTTTAAAATATTTTAATATCTCAATTATTCTATAGTTAATTGTGACCATGTAATGCGTCAGATTATATTAAAGAAAATAATTTTTCAATAATTAAAAAGAAGAAAATAAGGCCACCTTAGCTATATTGAGTATTCAACGCATTAGTTTATTTATATTTTTTAATAATAAAAAGAAAAAAGTACTAGAAAAAATGCAAAATAATAAAAACTATTTAGTCATTGGAGAAAATGATATTTTAACAAATTGTTTTCTAGAAAACAATAAATAATTATATTATATTATATACATATAAATTTAACAACTTAGTTATATACATATGACATTTCATATAACATTTAACAACTTAGTTATATACATATAACATTTAACAACTTAGTGAAAAGGACATTAGGAACGGTGAAACATGCATGATGTCTGTTTATAGCAACTGGTTTGTCTGCTTTAATAATTATTATATATATATATATATTTTATTAATTTAATTTTCGGCCTATCTTTTTGAGTTACGTTACGAAATAAGGTATATACCTACTCATTATATTTTTTCCAATTTAATTATCGACCTATATTTTCCCTATATTTTCCGGTTACGCTACAAAATAAGGTGTATGCCTACTTATTTTGATTGATTATTATTTTTTAATTTAAGTTTTTTTCTTTTTAACTATTCGTTTTTACCTTATTTTTTTACTTTATTCTATTAAATATAACACTACATCTTTATTTCGATTATAAGTTGATTCCTTTTTTTAGTTACTCTATGACATATCGTGTATACATACATATTCATTTGATTTATCTTTGATGTTATTTACTTTGCAACGTTTTTATTTGTGTTTTTTTAAACAATCAATTGTATAAAATCAAAAAATTTATTTTTATCTTGTTTTCACAACTAATTTTACACCGGATAAAGTTTTGTCCCATCCCAACGCGCAGGTCAAACTCACTCGTTATTAAACAATAAAAAAAGTAATTAACTTATTTTAATATGACCAATTTAAACCCGGCAAGTATCTCAAATTTTGATATGATTCCGTGGATAACAAGTCATTCAAGAAGGCATTCATTCGTTTTATTAAAAGTTATAATTATATTCTTGTTAGATTTTACATAAAATTTGTGTTATCGATTCGAGATGGTAAGTCTCCAAATAATTAATAAGAGAAGAAACATACTTTTGAGTAAGACTCTTGAATAAATGGTTCATATAGTTTATTAGGTAAGTATGAATTTAATCGAACCGCTACATAGGTATTAACTCGGACAAGTTACCAAATATTTATGTTTTCGTTGATCTTATAAATTAGGATTGTGCTTAATTACAATTAGTTGTGAATTGAGTTGCTTACGAAACATAGCACTGCAAAATTGGCAAACAAACTTTTGAGTTTGTGTATGGTATGTAGTACGCAGCACTAATGGAGTTGGAGGTTTACGAGAACTATACAACTTAGTTGCAATTTACGAATTGTTTTTGTATGATGAGGGGTTAAAATTTTAAATTTACGATTTTACAACAAAACTTTCATCAAATTCTATAAACTTTTATTTCTAAAAATTATTGAAGAAAAAAAAACACATCGGGTAACCCCTTATACAACTATGGCCAAAAGAAAATTAAGTTTGTTTATGACAACTTTTGATTCCGACGTTAGAAGATGACAAGATGACGAGAAAATGAATGATAAACACTTCAACTAACCATAATCGCCAAACCCCTATTATTAGTTTGCATCAAGACGAGCCTAAACACCAAAAACTCGATACCAAATCTCTCATGTGTCTGTTCTTTTATATAAGATTAATTATATCTTGACGAATTGGTCCATTTTACTCAAACTTATATATATCAAGTCACTTTCTTTATTTTAACTTACACCTCATTACTTATATGTATTCGCAGAGGCATTATCGTTTTTGTTTCTGGAGGAACCGTGCGACCGGTTCTATCGACGGTTAGCCGTGAAAAGATTTTTCGTATGCGTTTAAGGATATATCAACTTGGATTTTTAACATCATGGGTGAGTAGTGTTGGTAGCCTATTGATTAAAGGCATTGTCCCCGCCCCTCACTCGACCTGACGCATAACAAAACCATAATAAATCCAAAATACGATTCTTTTGAGAGTCGATTTTTAATGGATAAGTGTATGAAAATGTATCAATCTTTATTTCGAAGTCTATTGTATGTATTCAACTTTAAATTGGTCTATTGTGTGTATCTAACTTTCAAAAATCGTTGTTTTATGTATTCAACTAATAAAAATTTAACAAACCGATGATGTGACAGTTTACGTGACATCTTATATGGATGCCACGTATTTTTTAATACTTACAATAGCATATTTTTGAAAGGTAGATAAATACAATAGAGATATTTAAAAATTAGATACATATATATTTAAAAATTAAAAACATATATTAGACCAATTTAAAGTTGTATATTTATCAACTAAAAGATAATTCTAAAAATTTAAGTAATCAATTTTATTAATATATAATAAGATATTAAATTGTATGATAAGTTATCAGAGACAAATCAGTGACTTGCCATTATCATTTTAGAAACTAAAATTTGATTAAATAAAAATAACATGGTAAATAGTTGCAAATTCAATTTTGGCATTTGCCATCCATACGAAAATGACATATTGTCTTATATTTTCATATTTTATATTTTATTGTCTTATTTTTTCATATTTTATATTTTGATGAGGAAAAGTGCAAAATCATGACTAAGACAATACATTAACGGTGTCAATACTTGATATGATCAGAAACCTAATCGGAAATCGACACGAAAATAAATAACTTAGGTTTTATAATCTTGACATTCTAACCCGACAACCCGATAATTCTTAGGTTAAGTTTTAGTTAGTCATTTAATAAACTGGGTCGACCTGACAACGTGAAATTTTATCAGTAATTTTTATTAAATATATAAATTATATATATATACATAAATAATAATAATAATAATAATAATAATAATAATAATAATTAGTCATAATTAAAAGATTAACCTCACCTACTTCCCATGTTTTCTTTTTTACTCGAATTATATATGGTAACTTTTTTAGTTTTATTACCTATTTATATGTTTTTCTTTCTTCTATGTGTGATAATACTAATTTTTTTTGACAAAATTCACATTTTTAAATAGGTTCAGTTGAATACAGTGACTACAAACCGACATATTAACACGCCAACCTAATTGACCTATTTATTAATCAGGTTACAGGGTCGGGGCGGATTAAAAATAAAAAGAAAATAAAAAAAATAGTTAAATAATTAATGAATGCATAATATATTGAATGAAATGAAAATTTAGCATGAATAATAAAAATGTTATTACCAAAAGAGAAAAACATACACTTTATTGAAATTATCCTTTTAAACTAATAACAAATTAACTGAAATTTATGAAATAAGATGAAGATGTCGATTATGTCATATTTCATTAACAAAACGACGGATTACTAATGAAAACCTAACCAAACACTACGTTTTTATTTCCTTAATCTAAAACAATAAAATAAAGTTCAACACTAACAACGTCAATCACATACGCTGTTTAGTATCTCGCCGCCGCATAGTACAGGTACGCTACCAGTAACTTAATAATGAGTAAAATACAAACAATTAATAGTAAGTAAATTAGTTAATGATTTAAAATAGGTATATTTACATTGAACGTGTTATATTGTTAATAGATAGATTATATTGCCATGGAAAGCGATTCCATATTAACAACCACCGTTAACCGTCATAACGCCACCGCAATCCATCACCGGAATTTATTCTCACATTGAAAAACTCATAATCACATCAATTTGTTTCTCGATTTCTTGCAAAAACTTATCAAGCGATTTTACTCAGAATTTCATTCAATCAATCATTAATTCTGAAAACCTGAATCTATCTCCACTTATACGCCACCGTGATCTCTCACAATCCTTAGCCGGAATTCATCAACGTTCTGCTGAAAAGTCAATCATTCGATTACAAAACACGATCAATCGGACGTCAATTTCTCATAATCATCTCCATAATTCTCCAATTCAATGCTGAAATCGATCAAATCAGACTTCAATTTCTCAAAAAACACCTCAAAATCTATCAATTCCGATCTATCAAACGTCAATTCATTCAATCAGAAACGGAGTGATTGTTCCAGCATAACAGCATAGAAATACATCTCCGGAGAATATAGAATCGCGTTCGGTGTTGTTTAGCCATAGATAAGCACCGTTTGTGAAAAGTATCTTTCCGGCGAAGTCTCCGGCGATACTCCGATGATCGGAAAAAGTATGAAAAAGTATCCATAATTTGTTGAAAAGTAGTTGTGATTTTATTTTCTTTTCTTTGGGATGCTGAAAGGGTAAATATGGTTGGGTTTTATAGTATGGATGGATTGGAGTGTTGTGGGGTCCACACGATATTTTTATACGTGTTTTTTTTTTCATATATTCACCCTCTCATGTCGAGTAATTAAAGTAAGAGAGTGTTTGTTTCGGCTTATATAACGGGTTTATGAGTTTATGTAAATTTTGATAAGTTTATAATCCTAATTTTTCCGGTTTGTGAGTTTATCAAGTTAAGTTTATGATTTCTTTAAGCTCATAAACTTAATTTGATAATCTCATAAGCTGGAAAAATTGAGCTTATGAGTTTATCAAAAATTATAAAAACTCATAAACTTATTACATAAGCCGAAACAAACACCCCTAAATCAAAATACAAAATTTATTAATTTCCAAAAAAAAAAAAAAAACTTAAATTTTTTGAGAAATAAGTGAGTTGGGTAAAACTTATTGTTAGATTTATGATGTTTGTAACATTGTTTAAATCGAAAATGATAAACTGAATCTCGTCTTCATGGCTTTTTTCGTCTGACTGGATATAGGAACTGATTATGAAAAACTCGAACTGAACATGCCTAATTGTATGAAGAAAAAAAAATCCAACTCAAAAATATGTATACATCAAATCAAATATGTTTTTTACACATTGGAAGTTTAGGCTATGTAAACACGAGTCAGATTCTCGTGCTTCAATTTAGAAAACCACTAAAGATACCTTAAAACGACTAGTTTAGGTTATAGGCGTGTTTTAGCGATATGTTGGGGTTTTCTGATATGTTGGGATTTTCTAACTACTTTTTATAGTTTTCGGCAAAGTTTTGGAGTTTTCAAGTTGTCAAGTTGATTGTTGATCTAACAGTTCTGAAAGGTTGAATGTGTGAATCGATGCCCACTTCGATACAAAGGCCAATTATGTTGTCAAAACTTTGGACTTATATATTTTCATTTATTTGCTAGTTTTTACTACATTTTCTAGTTTATTAGCGACAATATTAATTGAAACATGAGCTTGGGGCATAGTGATTAATACACACCTATATATCTTAAAATCAAACATCTCTTTAATCTAGTGTAAGTTCGTTACCGATTTCATATCGATTGGGATTCGGTCCCTCCAAAAGTTCGAATACTTGTAAGTATTTTTCCAATTTTACAGGATTTGACTATTTTTAATTTACAACTTCGTTATTTCCAGCTTTTTAAACAAATTATATCAAACAAATGTCAAATAACCAAAATAACAAATTATCAACTCTCTTTCCAACGTGCTTGACAATTGATTCGACGAATTTCATGAAAGACTTTAAATTTGAAAGTCTCTAAATTATGCTATAAATAAATAAATAAATAATATCACTCATTAATTAATATAAGAGTTAATTACAAAAATCGTTTCTAACGTTTATCTCAAATTACAGATTTCGTCCTTAACTTTAAAAAGTTGCATAAATCATCCACTTTTAGAAACAAATTACCTTTTTCGTCCTTAAGATTTGCTCAAAATACGTATTTTGTCCCTAAAGTTTGACCTTAATTACGGATTTGATCCTTAAGGTTTGCCCCAATTACGGGTGAAAATTAGAAATTAGAGACGAAAAACGTAATTAATTTCTAAACTTAGACGATTTATATAACTTTTTAAATTTAAAAACGAAATCCATAATTTTTTACAAACCATAGAAGCAATTTATGTAATTAAGTCTTTAAGATAACCTCAAATAGGTCATTTCAATCTACTCCTGGCTCGTGAGTTTGTTGTTTAAATATATTTAATATCTCAATTATTAGTTAGTTTGTTTACAAACAAAATTTAATATATTTAAATAAGTTAGTTTGGTTTTCTTAAAATACATTCATTACGTCATATATACATACTATTTTGTCGTTTATAAGAAAAAAATAATTCGTCTGTTGAATATGTGACCATGCAATGCGTAGGATAATATTACAAAAATATATTTTTATAATTAAAAAAAAGAAAAAAAATAAGGCCACCTTAGCTATATTGAGAATATTCAACGCATTAGTTTACTTTAAATTTTTAATAAAATAAAAATTATAAACTTAAAATATGATAAATAATAAATAAAATAATAATATAATCACTGGAGAAAACGATATATAAACAAAATATTTTCTAAAAAAATAAATACTAATAATTAAACAATAAAATTGTTATTTGATGTATTTGTTTTAAATGGTTAATTTAAACACCGGCAAATATCTTAATTGTAATATGATCTGGTTACATGTCATTTAAGGGGTCATCATTTTTGGAACGGAGGGAGTATAAGTTTTAATATTACCAAGTTATGATTAAATAAAATTAATCAATATCATATAAGCAATACTCGTTATTTGTACTTAAATTATTGTTAGGTAATATGTAAAACTCTAACGTTCGGCATGGATGAGAAATTAGTTATAAAGTAAATTGGATAAATGGTTCATGTGGTTATCGGATGTTATCAACATCATAGTTTATAATTATATAAGTGTTAACTAGAAAATATACTTCGTTCTTGTTGGTTCTATAGACTAGTGTTGTGCTTGCGGTACGTGGCTTAAATGAATTCAATTGCTTACGAAACATAGTACTCCAAAATAGGCAAACAAACTTGTATATGTGTTGTGTGTGGTATACGATAACACTAACAATGTTAGAAGTGTACGTCAAATATACAAATTAGCTACAATTCACGAGTTCTTTAGCATGAAGAGGAGGTTTTAAACCACAAGTTTACAGTAAAAACTTCCACACGGTCTAACCCGTGTACAACCATGGCTAGAAGACAATTGTGTTTGTTAATGTTAACTTTTGATTTCGACATCAGAAGATGACGAGGAAATGAATAATCGACACTTAAAACAAACGTCATTGCCAAACCTCTATTATTGATTTGCATCAATAGGGGCTTAACTATGAAAAAATCGATACCAAATCTTTCATGTCTTGTCTTTTAGATAAGATTATATCTTGTTTAATTGGTCCATTTTAATCAAAATTAAATCTACCAAATCACTTTATTCTTAATAGCTTTTAAACTCCACAAGTCCACATACTACAACTTGTATTGTTTTATACATTCAAAGCACCGTCTAGATGAACTAATGGTTAGACGTCATAAGTCTTTATAATAGGTTTAATGTTCGAAACTCTTTTATATATATATATATATATATATATTTCGTGGCATCCAAAGTAAGAGTTTAAAATCTATCACGAACATATTCTAATTATGTTGCATAGATATAAATAAAATTTTTTGTCGTTTTCAAATTATATAAATAGAAAAACATCATTCATTTATCGGTAATTTTTATGTAGAAAATGATATTTTGTCTTATTTTTTCATATTTTTATATTTTTATGTAGAAAAGTGTAAAATCATGACTAAGCCAATATTTTGGATTTTATAAACTATTCATAGGCCTTGTGCTTATATTATGTATCTTCTAGATTGTATGTATAAACATCACTATCACACTCCAAATAAACAATAAGACAACTTTTCCATTGATTGAAAGGTTAGACATTAACTATAAAATATATAAAAGTTGATCATCAAAATTTAATTAAGAGTTAATTACATAAATCGTTCTGGTTTATCTCAAATTATAGATTCGTTCATAAGTTTAAAACGCTGCATAAATCGTCCAGCTTTGGAAACTAATTACGCTTTTCATCCCTAATTTCTAACGGACATCCTTTTTAGGGACGAAATGTGTAAACAGTTAGCGATGATTTTAACGGAAAATTTTAACGGAAAATTTTAACGGACATCCATTTTAGGGACGAAATCCGTAATTAGTTTCCAAAAGTGAACGATTTATGCAACGTTTTAAACATAGGGACGTAATCTGTAATTTTAGAAAAATCATAAGGACAATTTATGTAATTAACTCTTTAATTAATTAAGTTTGGATAATAATTAATCATAAGTTAATACAAGTATTAATAGTAAGTAGTCAAAGTAGTTGATGGTTTAGGATATGGTTTAAAATGAATATATTTATCATTAAACGTGTTATATTGATAATAGATTACTTAAATACCGATTTGAGTTTGGAATAACTTTTAAAAATGAATTTGTCATAGTCACACAATTTAGTGATTGTTAGTCGTATGTGTCGCTGGGAATCATTTAGGAAACATTTCAAGTGGCCGACGAAAGCCAAGTTGTGTCATGGAAAGCGATTCCATATTTGAATTCACATTTGCTTTTCCAGCACGATCACTTTCAGTTTCATGTTATATTTTTTTTATAGTTTAGTGATCGAATTTGCATCCTTGTCGCGAACGAAAAGGTTGATAGGGTTAAAATGTCACTCTTCATGACGAGTTAACTTATTTATAAATTACAGATAATCATAACCAT
This sequence comes from Senecio squalidus, assembly GCA_910822075.1. NCBI lineage: Eukaryota > Viridiplantae > Streptophyta > Magnoliopsida > Asterales > Asteraceae > Senecio > Senecio squalidus. The sequence goes on from CAJVGC010000582.1 coordinate 65,087,704, forward strand.
TTGTTTTTCGATAAGTAATTTTGTACATATTATTGAGTGGATGTATTGGTGGGATTTGTCTATTGTGTTGACATGTCATTGGATTGTTATATATAAATTAAGAGAAATTTTGTATTATTTTTCTCAAATAATTTTAAATAATAATGCATATAAAATTTTAGAGTTAATTACATAATTGGTCCCTGTGTTTGTTCCAAAACAACGGGTCCAGTCCCTGGGTCGCAATTCGTTCGGGTCCAGTCCCTGGAGCCTATATTTGGTTGCACGTTTGGTCCCTTTGTCACTTAAAATGACTAAAATACCCTTAATAAATAAATATTAATTTATTTTATATCATAAACACCCATCTTCTTCCCCAAACATTATTTCCAAAATCAAACCTAAATAAATCAAATCAAATCTTTCAATATCATAAATTCATATCAAAACAAATCTTCCAATTTTTTCCTCAAATCATTAACCATAACCTTATTTTACACTTTTCCCTTCACACCCACCACACTTCACAATGAATCATCACCTAACAACCGACAACTTACCGCCACCGCCGCCGCCATTCCAACCACCACGTTCCTCCTTCACCTGCGAACGCCACCACAACGACACTTTCACCGGTTTCTTTTTAAAGACCCTGATTAATCTTTTTGAAAACCCTGATTAGAAATTTATATCTTTTAGATGAATTCGGTTCGAAGAGTAGGAATGCAGAGATCGGGTTCGAATAATAGTTCTGATAACTTCATTGATACTAATTTCAACAATAAGTGGCTTCAATCAGCTGGTTTACATAGTCTGTATTCATCAAACCCTAATTTACCTCCACTTCAGGTATGTTTAATTTTCCCCTAATTTTTAAATTTCATAGAATTTGAATGTTTATGTGTTTCGATTGAATCGGTTCTTGGGTGCAGGATTTTGGGTTTTATGGTAATAATGAGGGTGAGGGTTCAAGGATGAATAGGAATTTACAAAGGAATACTTCAGATTCATTGACTCCTTCGATTTGTTCTCGTTCTTCGAGTTTTTCAAAGTACGGTAATGTGGAGCAAGTTTCGCCTGAATTTAGCCCTGGGTTGCTTGATATTCATTCCTTTGACACCGAGCTTTTAACAGATGTACGATCTACTTAATATCACATCTATATGTTTACGTAAAAGTTTGAATTATAGCGCTGAATTAGTTGAAAATGATATGAATCTGCAGGTTTTTTTTGTAATTTGGTTTTTTTTTCTTTTTCTTTTTTGGTTGTTGTATAATTTTTTTTTTTTTTTAAATTAATAAATAAATTTATATTTATTTATTAAGGGTATTTTAGTCATTTTAAGTGACAAAGGGACCAAACGTGCAACCAAAGATAGGCTCCAGGGACTGGACCCGAACGAATTGTGACCCAGGGACTGGACCCGTTGTTTTGGAACAAACACAGGGACCAATTATGTAATTAACTCAAAATTTTAATATGTAAGGATGCATTCACCGATAATCACATCGAGCTACATCCCATAAAAAAGATGTGAAAATGAACTTTTTCCCTAGGATCTACGGAAATATAATAGAAAAGATATGTTTTTCGTAAGAGAATGCCTTCACTCCACTCCATCTTGTGACGCCTATGGAGAACTAAGGTAAGTAGTTTTCTTTTTATAAGTTCATAAACTCATTATATAAGCCGAAACAAACACCTCCTACTTCTTTTTAGGACATAAACAATTTAAATTATGATAAGATAATGTGTACTACTACTACGAGCCCTTTGTCACGTATTTAACTAATTCGTGTGGTTCAACGGTTGCATTGAAGAATCTTCTTTGACAGTTCAGGAACTTGAAAATAAGCTAAAACATATTTGATTTGATCGTGTAGAGTACAAATTCTTAAATCATTGTTGTATCTTATTTGTAATAAGTTTGTTTTTATTGAGTAAAAAAATTCTTAAAACCTTATGTTATTGTCATATAATAGTGTTAAAACTTAGAAACGGTTACTTATACTTATCAATACTACATATAAAGCATTTGAGGTGTTTTTCTTAATGTTGAAAATTAGAAATGAAATGACTAAATTACCCTTTCATTTTCTTTTTATTACTAATTTGCCAACACATCTTTTCATATCAACTATTTAGCTTTCCAAAATATATTAATTCATACTTATTTGCTACATATATTTAATTACAGTTTAATTTAAATTCAAATTTAAAGTTATTTTCTATTTATTAATTTCGTGTCCAAACCGACATAACATAATTTAATATAATTTTATCGTTTGTAAACTTTTTTACCCCGCTGCATCGCACGTTTTTCCGGCTAGTGTATTTAACAGGACTGTACTTTTGAAATAAGTACATTTTTACAAAAATATGGGCTAGAATTGAATTCTTTGGCAGTATATTAAATGGCCCAATAAGATGTTGTAAATGGACTTCTTTTAGATATGATATTACAACCCAAAACAACCCGACCCATGATTTCAGCGAACCTGATGCATTATGGAGAAAGACAGTAGGAAAATTTTATAGACCATCAGACGGAGGGCTCGAACCCAATAACACAACACTCATGGGCTCAGGTGTATGGGCCTTAATTACAAAAGTCATCAAGCTAATGTTTGTATGCACATGAAATCAACAATGAAGCTAGTGTGAAATGTATATTAGTTAAGTCATACGAAGTTTGGCATGAAAAGTGGGATTGAAGGACAAACATTCACGGAAGAACGAAGGATGAACTTATAGAATTAAATTCGATATTGTCTGATGAATCACTATCTCCTAACAAACCGAAGCTCTCTTTTTAATCCAACAAAAGATGGTATGGAGAACGCAATGTATCCGGTTCTAAAGTGGAGCTTGTTAGTACCAATCAAAGTCAACATCTACTATTGGAGGGCCATTTCGAACATGTTGCGATGTAAATCATGCATAGATCAAGGAATACAACTTGATTCAATCATGTGTGGATTTTGAATATAAGAGGAACAGACCATTAATTATTGTTTGTTATTTTGTACAAAGATCTTGCCAGTTTGAAGGAAAGTTTTCGCTTGGTGAGGAACCTCTTTCAGCCGAGTTAGTTGTTTAAACGATCTTCTAAAAGAATAACCAATGGGTGACAACAAAAGTTCGGTAACAAGAATATTGTATTGTGTTGAATTGGTTGTCATATGGATAATATTGAGGTGGCGTAATCACGTAGACCATTATGTGACCCCATACAAAGAAGCGGTATAAAGGAAGATAATTCGTAAGTTTTTACCATTCTTTAACGCCAACATTGCAAACATAGTTTAAAAAGTTAAATAAATGATTGAATGTTTAATTAAATAAACATTAATAATATTTATGATATTAAATTATCATTTACAAACAATTATAAATTAAATAACTTTAGAAACATCGTATTAACTAATTAATTGTTGAATAACAAAATTCTATGTTTTTTTTTTTTAACACACTAACAAAAACAAATATTAAAGAAATTAAAAGAAATATCTAGATACATTTTTGCAAAAATTTAGTCTTTTAATACGTTTTTATTCAATTATAAGTAGATACTTTTCAACTACATCAACAAACTTTTGTATTTTTTTTATTTTTTTACAATTTATTTAGATTTACGAAAAACATGCTAGTATCAAAATTTTAATTTACTTACACTAGATAGGAAATATTAAAATCGAAAATTTAAAATTATTTATCGAATAGTTATAAAATCATGATAAATATTTATGTTTTTAGCTTTTAGTTTCTTAAAACAAAAAGTGAACTAGGGAGTATTAAACTATAGTCTTGGTTGTCATATACGACTGCTCCCTCTTTTTCACATGTCCAGCTCATCACAACCGCCGGACCCACAAACACCATAAAGAAAATCCAGGTCAGCAATAAACCACACTCTTCCTTAGCATGACAAAACCATCCGAAACCGATAGGGAAAACCGAAAACCAAGACAGTTGGGTCGGGTTCGGGGACGGGTTGGTGGGTTTGAAGACGGGTATGGGCATAAAAATATTTTTTTTGCGGGTTCGGTTATGGATTTTGGTTTTATCAAATACCCATCAGATTATCCGTATCCGTACCCATACACTTACCCATACACATATTGGTTTTTTTTTTTATAAAAAATACATATTACTAATAATAACTTTTTATATTATATACTTTAATTGATTTCACACACATTAAATTATATCCTTTAAAATAATTGTTTAAAATTTTTGAAATATCGATAATGAATTAGGTATTTTGTTAGGTTTTAGTAATTCGTTAAGAATTTTTTTATCCATAACTCGACATTTTGTGTGGCATAAATGTAAATGGGTATACACAATACCCGCGGGCAAACCCGATAAACCGATGGATAAAACTATATGGGTATTCGATGGATATCGTATTGGATATGAGTATTAGTTTTATAAATAGTACGGGTACGGATTTAGTGATATGCTACCAAACCCGCCCTATTGCCTTTTTCCATAATCCCCTGCACCCGCCCACACCCAATCTTTTTCTCCCCCTTTTCTAATCTCATTTTTCTCGGTCTACACTACAAACTCACGCTAAATTCTCTCTCTCTCTCTCTCTAAAAAGATCTGTAAAATCTCTCCCAAAATCTCTCTCCGAAATCTCTCCCAAATTCTCTCTCGCTAAGGTTAGTTTTCGGTAGATTTTCAGTTTATGCTATTTATTCTATCAATTTAATCACTGTTAATGCTTATCGTGTGTTTAGATCTGTTGATTATGATGAAATCTGGATGTTAATTGATGATTTTAAGTTCATTTTTAGGTTATGTTTATTGTTTAATTTCATTGATTTGCTGAATTCATGAAAAAAAAATCTCAAAGTCAAATTTGATTGCTATGTCGGTGATTGAAGTTATGTTATGTGATTGTTGAATTTGAGTGTAATTTATGTTAAATGTTACTGAATTTGATTGTTGTATTGTCGATTAACGAATTTGTTATGACGAAATCTAGAATATGTAAGTGTTGTTAGTTGATTTTTTATTGTTTAATTTGATTGATTTGCTGAATTCATGAAAAAAATCTCAAAGTCAAATTTGATTGCTATGTCAGTGATTGAAGTTTTGTTGTTTCAAGTCAGTTTTTATGTTATGTGATTGTTGAATTTGAGTGTAATTTATGTTAAATGTTGCTGAATTTGATTGTTGTATTGTCGATTAACGAACTTTGTTATGATGAAATCTAGAAGTTATGTAAGTGTTGTTAGTTGATTTTTTATTGTTTTAGGACAGATTTTATGATATGTGTTTGAGTGTTGCGTTGGTGATTTGATGAATTTATAAGTGTAATCTATGTTATGTGTTGCTGAATTCATGAAAAAAATCTCAAAGTTAATTGATGCTAAAAGTCAAATTTGATTGCTATGTCGGTGATTGAAGTTTTGTTGTTTCAAGTCAGTTTTTATGTTATGTGATTTTTGAATTTGAGTGTAATTTATGTTAAATGTTACTGAATTTGATTGTTGTATTGTCGATTAACGAATTTGTTATGACGAAATCTAGAAGTTATGTAAGTGTTGTTAGTTGATTTTTTATTGTTTTAGGACAGATTTTATGATATGTGTTTGAGTGTTGCGTTGGTGATTTGATGAATTTATAAGTGTAATCTATGTTATGTGTTGCTGAATTCATGAAAAAAAATCTCAAAGTTAATTGATGCTAAAAGTCAAATTTGATTGCTATGTCGGTGATTGAAGTTTTGTTGTTTCAAGTCAGTTTTTATGTTATGTGATTGTTGAATTTGAGTGTAATTTATGTTAAATGTTACTGAATTTGATTGTTGTATTGTCGATTAACGAATTTGTTATGACGAAATCTAGAAGTTATGTAAGTGTTGTTAGTTGATTTTTTATTGTTTTAGGACAGATTTTATGATATGTGTTTGAGTGTTGCGTTGGTGATTTGATGAATTTATAAGTGTAATCTATGTTATGTGTTGCTGAATTTGATTGTCGTGTTGTAGATTGATGAAATGACGAAATCCGGATGTTATATAAGTATTGTTGAATTTGAGTTTTGTATTGTTGATAGATGTTAGTTGATGTTTTATTGTTTAGGTCAGATTTAAAGATATGTGTTTGCTGAATTTGGATATTCGATATGCTGTGCTCGTGATACGATGAAATTGTATTGATTTGTGAATTTTGTTCTAATAATGTTAGGGTTTTGATTGGAGAAATGGCGAGTCGGAAGGAGGATGAGAGAAATGAAAGAAGTATACGGAATCTTATGAAACTTGCTGAGAATCGGAGGTGTATTAACTGCAATAGTTTGGTACTGTGTTTACTTGTTTATTTTTATTCGTTAGGTTTTGTCGGTTCGTGATGTATCAGTGATCTAATTTTAGTTTTACTTATATTTTCTTCTCTTAAAGTCTGCAGTTTCTTAAGTAGTTTATCTTACTCTTCGTGTCAGAATTCGACTCTAACTTTATAATTAGGAAAAGTAAATACATTTATGTTGATTTGAGAATAACGTGTAAGTAAGTAAGTAGTATATTATATTTACTCCCCATGCCCTGGCTAGCAAAGGATTGTATTTCGAAATGAAGTCTTATTAGATGGAGGTGAGTGGCAATTTCGATATTACAATATTTGACTATTTCGGACCTGAGAGTTACTGTCAATAGTTCAAATATTTAGTCATTTTTTGTTGTTGTCTCATTGTTGAGACAAGAAAGACAAGGCTGAACATTTTCTTAGGCTTACAGTTGTTAACTAGTCGTGAGTTACTGTCGATAATTCAGAATTTCAGACATTGATAGGATTCTTGATATGTCTTTGTTGACTCATCTTCGCAACGAGTTAGACAATGCTCTCATTTTTTAGGGTCTTACTGTGTTGTGCACAACTGCACAAGTAAGAATTTGGTTATTATTTGAATGCTTCTTACAGTGTTGGAGAAACGTTATGGTAATTTAATATATAACTGCAAATATTGACACTGATATTACTTAGAACATATTACAGTCCAACTACGTCAACTGATAATTTCTGTGATGTTTAGTTATTCTTTTAGTTTGAACATCAAAGTTAACTGAAAACCAGAAATCTTGATTCTGATATTATTAGTATGTTTTGGTCATTTTCTTGACAGGGACCTCAGTATGTGTGCACAAACTTTTGGACATTTGTTTGTACAACATGTAGTGGAATACAGTAAGTGCCAAGATCCAATTAGTGAAAATGAACTGCCTTTTTATGGAGAACGAAATAGTTAAATATGTATTTCAATTTTCTACAGCCGTGAGTTCACTCATAGGGTTAAATCTGTGTCAATGGCCAAATTTACTACACAAGAAGTTAGTGCCCTTCAAGGAGGAGGAAATGCGGTAATAAATCAATTACTTACCTTTAACTATAATAGACATTAATCTTCCGATATTTACCCTTTTTAATTGCAAAAACAGAGTGCTAAGGAGATATATTTTAAAGAATGGGATGCACAACGGCAGACCTTCCCTGACAGCAGGTCTGTAATCATCATGGTTATAACGCAATGTTTTGCTTTCCAATACAAACTGCTATTCTGAAATTTGTTATGCTTTCAGTAATGTTGATAGACTTCGGGACTTCATCAAGCATGTCTATGTGGATAGAAAATACTCGGGTGAGAGAAGCTTTGATAAACCCCCAAGAGCGAAAATGGTATGCCCTCCTAACCTTTTAAACAGAACAACATTAATACAGAGTGAAATTTGTTTAGGCCTGCCTATGACCCGCTTTTGGGAATGATGAATTGTTAGAGGTGGAAAGATGGGTGGTCAGTCTGGTTGGGTATAGGTCCAAAACAGATTAATTTTTTCTAAAGGGTATCACTTTTTGTCCAAAACCTCAAATTATCAGGTGTCTTTAGTTGTAGAAAAATCTCTTCATTTTGCATCCCTAATTTTATAGAAGAATGGACAAGTTTGCAATTTGTAGAAAAGTGTTGTAAATCAAAAGAAAATGTTCAAATATTTTTTCATTTTAGAATGATAGAGAAGCTTTGAAAGTTGTATAAGGAAACGCGTAGAAAACAAAAAAAGCGAGTTTTCATAGTTGTAACAAGAAAATAAAAAACGTGTTTTCAGTTTTCGTAGACATATTATCTGGAGAATCCTGATTTGATGTATTCTGTTTTTTGAGTTTTCCATGAAACACCTGCATTTTCTGCAACTAAACGTCCCCGTAGTATACTAATATTGTACTAAGGCTGGAATGAAAGGATTTAGTAGGTTTTAATAAATTGTTAATCAAAAATTCACTTTGGGCGACTTTTGACCAACTAGACCAATTCAACCGTTTCCTTTGAAGCTATTTTCTATTTACTCACAACCTGTTAAAGTAAAACATAACTGAATCGACACGTCACATGTAAATGGGTTAAAATTACCACTTATGGTAATTATTGATGATTTTATTTTTGGATGCAACTTTATATCGAACAGGGGGACGTAGAAGGTTCTAGAAGCCCACCATACGAAAATGAACGGCGTTACAGTGATAGGCCTAGTCCAGGTGGAAGAAGTGACGGAAGTTCCAGAAATAGTTATGATGAAAGACGTAGTCCTGGATATGACCAAGATTTCAGGAAAAGTCCAGCCCGTACAGATATTGTTAATGACTGGAGACGAGAAGATAGATTTGGGAAAAATTCTGATACAGGCTCTAAGGTTGAAGGTAGATCTCCTGATCGCCAAAGAGATCCAGATATGTCAAGCCCACCGATAGTTAGACCTGTAAGGGATATACTGGGAGATAGTGTTTCCCCTCTTCGGGTTATAGAACCTCCGAGAGCCAATGGTTTGTTGCCACCGCCGCAGGTAAGGATTTTAATCATCGTGTTTTATGTCAAAAGTCTGGCTGATAAAAACACATTGTTTAAATAGCTAAATGACAACATTACCCCTATATGCAGGTTTTGGATTGTGTAGTGAATGTAGTTATCTTAAGGGTAGAATAGGAAATTATTTATATTTTTTTGGAAGTGGAAATTTACCTGTTTGACTTGGGTTAAAAATAACCATAACTCGGAAATATTTATAAGTAAATAGGGTGAGATTCCCCATGTTCTTTTGAGTTGCAAATGCTTATCATGCAGTTATAGAGTAAAGACTGCGTTTTCTTCTCCTTAAATGCTCTTTTGAAACATTTTAACTATGATGTATTTCTTTATGGCTTCAAACATAATTCAAATTAATCTGAAATTATGTCTGGTTGCAGAGAACTGCTTCGTCAAGTAGCTTAGCATCTTCTAACGGAAATCCAACTGAACTTAGAAGAGAAAGCTCATTAATTGATTTTGATGCTGATCCCGAACCTCCATCAACTGCTCCTGTCCCACAAAAACAAGAAATTCCTCCTTCTGCTCCTGCTCCTGCTCAATTTGTGGCACAGCCAACAGTATCGTCAAATAATAATTGGGCCAGTTTTGATTCATCACCAGTAATAAAAGCTTCTCAACCTCCTTCAAGTGTTAACTTACTTGACATGCTTTCTGAATTATCAGTTCCTTCATCTGGTAACAATCCAGTAGTTGCAAGTGGACAGGTGTCACAGTTTGGCACAACTGGTCCTGCTGTTACACAGCCATCGTCATTTAATGCTTTTGGAAACTCAGGTGATGGAGGGCAATGGCAAAATGTGAATTCTCTGCAAAATGTTCTCCCGGTTACTGGTATTCAGCCTCAACCGTCATTCAACCAGGCTGGTGGTAATCAGGTTCACCCTTCTTCACCATCTTCCTCAACAGTTATTTGTCGGGCAAAACGGGTTCGGGTTGAAACATGATATTTTTAAGTATGAGGTAATGCCAAGTCTGTCCGTGAGTTTACGAAGGCTATGAGGTAATGCCAAGTCTGTCCGTGAGTTTACGAAGGCTCTGTGCAAAATTTACTTAAATACTAAAATCGAGGCCTAAGATGTAAATGTTAAATAAAGAAAGGCGAACTAATTACTTTTTTTGAAAATTTAGGCTCAACTTCTTGTAACACTATTGAATTAAGTTCAAATTCATTTATTTTAAATATTATTGTTTAATACTATATATATTATGCATATACTCCCCAAGGAGACGACCTTGCGCAATGAATCAGGCTGGGCTGACCTTCAAATACTTTTTTTATGAATGAATAATGCGTTACATAATCAGTATTTATAAGTCATTTGCTCCACAGCCTTTTTACCATCTTGTTCATCAAACAACTTTATGCAGCCATGGAATCCTGCTCTTAGCGGAAATACCCAATTGCCTTCTAGTGCTCCATCTGCAGAATCACAAGTTTCATCCAACATCGAGGCTAAACCTACTGCCAAACAAGAATTACCCGCGGTAATGGTCTATACTTTTGTTAGCTGCATCTTGTGTTTGTAGAATATGCTGATTTGTTATTTAATTATTTACTATTACTTTTTTCATTTATAATAATTTGTTTTCTTTTGCAGGATTTGTTTACTTCAAGCTATTCCCCCTACGCTGCTCAGGGTCCAGGCTGGTACCCTGCTCCACAATACGGCATGGGGTACAACATGCAATATCACGTTCCACAGGTTTGCTGCAACCAAATCACAGTTTAATCATTTTCTTTGATTATATTTGTTTCTCATTCTTAATTGTATTTGAAAGGCTTATAAAATATTCACTGTGGATTTTATTGTTTTCAGCCAATGCCACCTGCTTTTGTACAGCCATCAAAATCTTCAAATCCGTTTGATCTCAACGAATCACCTGCAGCCCAACCTACAGCAGTAAGCACGAGTTTCATATCACTTTGCTATTGGTTTAGCTATATTGATCAGATAAATAATTTAATTCTTTGTATACAATATGTGAAGTTTACTTGTTTGCTTCATCTTCATTAATAGAATATGTCTTTCTTGCATTGGTATTCTTACTAAGATGTGTACCCAAATGTCAAGATGTACAAAGGCTTAAATTATGTCTCCTTGTTAGTTTATAACCAGTTATTATATTTACCAACATAATTTTTTTCCCCCTTATATGAATAACCTAGAATAAAATCTTAGTAGAACGTAGGTGATGTACTACAGTCTAGTAGAACATGATAGTCTACCACAAGTAGCAGACTATCACTCACATACCGAATCCGAAAACACCATTGCATTAGTTTTTACTATAAAATAAAGTGAGTCTTGTCGCCCAAAATGAATAACATCTAGTATCGTAGCTTATAGCCTTATAAGGAAACTTAAAAGCAAAAATTTCGGGACAAGGCAATGCTCTATTTTTTCAAGAAAACTGAAGGTTGTAACTAAGATATTTAGACTTAGAAACTAGAAAGTTAGAAGAATTGCTTAATTTTTGCCTGAATTTTACATTTCTGTTTTGTAGTTTCCTTCAATGGCACCATTACAAGGTGCTTTACCAAACATGGGACCTCCATCAGGCATACAACAAAACCCGTGCATGGGTGCTCCTGCACCAGCATGGATGGCCCATCAATCTTCTCATCCTTTAGCAATGCCTCCCCAAGGGCCATCATATGGATCATCAATGCCTTCTGGTACCGCCTCTTTTCTTTTTCCATTTATGGCACTTGCATTATCTTTTATATTTATTGGAGGTGGAAATATGAGCAGGAAGGGTAACAGGTCAAAACAGGTTCGCTATAAAACGAGGAATATTTTGTATGGGCTGACCAGAAACACTCTTTGTTTAAACTTTGAAACCTTTTTCTTAATGATTTGGGTGTTAAAGTATGATATTACAAAAGAGATCAAATTAATGGTCCATGTGGTATGTACTCTCGTCTCGAACCAAAAGGTTTTCGGACCAAAAGTTTATTTATTAATAGTCCCTAAGGTGGATTTTTGTGTTACTATTAATGTTACAAGTTTCAGTTTTAGGGACATAAAAAATACTCTAATATTTTAAATTAAGCAATTTAACAAGTTGTATGTCCATAAGTAAACGGGTTGAAATTGCCAGACCTGTTATTTATTACTTATTATATTCTCACTGTTTGACGGGATATTGTACTATATTTTAACAGGTCCGTTCATGGGACAAGTACCTCAGAACATCCCCCCTCAGCCCAGGTAATTTCGTATCAATGTTTTTCTATTTCATTTTTTTATAATGTCAAGAACTCTAGTATTGCACTGTTAATTCAACTGTTCCCAGAAAAGGTATGTAATAACAAATTTTCATTTTTCGCATGTTTTTTCACGAAATAACATTTGTTTACCCTTGGTAGTTGGTACTTTCGAGTACACTAATATTTGACCACTCTTTTATATAACTTTTGCACTTGGCCTTATGTCCGCTCGTCTTATTTTCTAACCAAAAACTGTTACTTTTGACTGGCTTTGCCCGTCATGAGCTCAACATAATGTCATTTTTACAAGGATTATACCGTCAAAGCTCCTTTTGGTTGGAGAGTGCGTTAGTTGGCAAATATCAGACGTGGTGACCTATTGACCAAAAGTTGGGTTGGTTTGGGTTATATTTATCTCCAAGTGGGTCAATGGGGGTAAATTTGACCTAAATGGAGAATGTTGTCAGGTTAACCAAACTCAACTTGACTCGTTATAAATCACTCCTTTTAGCAAGCGTAATCACAACATTGAAAAACGATGCTGAATAAAAATACTTATATTTATAACTCAATAGAATGAAATTTTCTCACCCAAAAAACCTTATTTCATTTGCAGGCCACCAGTAGCAAATTTTGGCTACGACATGACATCTTTCGGTTCCATGAATACCAATCAACAACAAAGTGGATTGTATTCAGCCCCTCCTTCAACTCCCCCAAACACCACTTTCTCTTCTAACCCATTCGGGTAAATCACAAAACCGAAACCCTTGCTATAATAGCTAATGAATCAATGAGTACGCAAATTATATTTATTTGCCAGCTCCTAAATCATCAAAAGGTGTGGAACTCTTGTTGTAGATTGTGTTTATCGGTCAAATACCAGTTGATAAATATAGGCTTGGTTTTTTGGGGGGCCGACGGGTAAGTTAATGTAAAAACAGTGATGTGTTGTAAGAAAAAAAGATATGGAAGTCGAGTAAGATGATGGTGAAAAATTGGGCGATTAAGTTTAAGATTTTTTGGTGATTTTGTTTGCTTCCATTTCTGCTCCCTATATAAATTTGTATTATTGTTATTATTAGACTTGATTTATATTAATTATTGTTTGTTCGTTTTATGTTTTTTCGATTAGAAAAGTAAGTTGTAGTTATGAGCTTCTGGAAGTTTTGACATTGATGGTGGTGGTATGTGTATCGATTTTGGTTGTATGATTAAAAGATTTGGTTGTTTCGCTTCCTTGTATTTTAAAGCTTTTTCTTTACTCCATTTTACAGTTTTAAGGTTTATATATACATACCATAATAACTGTATATGCCGAGCCCAGGCCAAGGAGCTAAGAGCGTCTCGGCTCATTTACACCCCTGGATATAACGTATTACAGTTCGGTTATGTTGTAAATGTGTCGAAACACATATCTACTGAAAATCATTTAATTAGTTTGGTTCAGAGATGTTTTGTAAGGATCATGTGTAGATAGCTAGGTATGTACAAATTGGTCAAAAAGTTTAACACTTGATTACGAGTTTACTATGATAGAAAAAGACTAAAAAGGTCTATTCTCTTCCTTCCTTCTGTCAAATGAGAAGGTAACAACAAAATTCCGCGAACCACTTTTTGCTTTGCAAGGACTATGATGAATGATGAATGATGAACAATGGTCACTCTTTTTTCCTTTCCATCATTTTATGTCGCTTCGCTTTTTTTTTATAATAAACTTTCATTTGTCCTTTATATTGAGATACGATTTGGTCGATGAACTTGTCATGACGAATCATTGTTAATAAATATATATATATATACAGGTGGTTCAAATAGGAACTATTAAATATTTAGCAACCATAAGAACCACTTTTCAACCAATTATTTAAATACCTATTTTAAGTTAATAGTTAATTTTAAATTAATATATATATAGAGTATAACTAGGTTTTAAGGAAAACTAATTACACTATTAAAATGAGCATTTAATTATCTTTCCAACGATCACCCATTTCATATACGTTCGACGATTTTTTTTTTGTGGGTTTCAATATATACACCAGTGTATATACAAATACATCAAAAACACATTCGAACCATATATTCATAGACGAATAGATATGTATACACAAGTGAATGATAGCATAAAAATGAATGATAATCCAAAAGATCTTACGTCGTACATCATTTTTGAATTTTTCTTTTACGTGTATATATATATTGTTATTGCATATTCATAATACCAAGCTTGATTTATCAAATTCCCGAAAACTTTTTTATTTTATAGAATTGGCGTCAGTTTTTGAGGTATCTATGAAAAACCTTATAGGCTTTTACCCCAGAGTTGCATTGATAGCGAATTTAAAATTGGATAAACTTTCACCAAAAGTGTCGGTGGTAAAAAATTTCGAGAGCTGAATCAATAACCGAAAACTTGAAAGATTAACACGGTGCACTTTTTTTTAGTCATAATACTCTTCATTCTGATAGTTGCATACAGATTATGCTCCAATGCATAATTTCATTTCACTTGCTATTTGTATTAAGTAAATTAGCACAAAATATTACATTAGATATTACATCCATATATTATAGGAACCAAACTATTGTTGGTTTTCGTTGAATATTTACGGTGGCATTAGACTGCTTCATCGACGTCGTTAAGGTGAAGGTGGATCACATTGTTGTCTCATCTTGGTATGTCTACTTGTCGGGTTTTCCACACGATTGGAGCTACTAACATCCAAACTACAAAACATAACGTTATAACAAAACGAATGAAATAAATGGTTTTTAAGACTTTAAAAAATGAATGAGGATCAATACTTACGGTAAACACAGACTGCTAGCCACTCGTTTACTATTCTGACCCATGTACTCGTCCAACCAACATCAATAGTCCATCTGCATAGAGCATAGACGATAATTAGATAAACTTAACGAAATTTGTTATCAAATAATAATAATAAATTTCCAAATGAAGATGTTAATTACTTTTTCATGGGATGATGATAATTCCAACCAATTAGTAACATTGCAAAGTACATTGCTCCTGTTGCGAAAACAAGATGGAAAAATCCAAAACCATATGGCACGTCATCTTCGTGTTGTGTCTCATCCTTTCTAAACTGCGACGTATTATTACTTTTAGATACAGAAGATGGAAGAAAGGCTATTTGTTGAATGAAGAGTCATTACCTGAAAGCATTTAGAATCGATTCCTGTTGAAAAAGTTGCGATGACGATAGCAAGTACAGCAACAACAAAACTCTGTTGACAAGAAGAGTAACTGAAAAAAGTCAAGTATTGTATCTTGAACATTAAATGTGTTTTTTTTGCTATAAAAAGCTTAGCGAAAATATTAACCCGGCAAATGGGTTGAAAGTCACTCAACCCGTAACCAACCCGTTAACAAACCCGCCCTTTTTCAAAAAAATTCTCATGATTTAGATATATATGTTAACTGTGAGGCTTACTATGATGGTTAGCCAGTCTCTTGAGGCTTCAGATGTCCTGAGACATTTATTATCCGGAGGTTCGCTGTAACCACAAACACATGGTCAAATTTTAAACGATCAAACTGCAATAAAAACAAAATTACTAACTAAAAGTCGAACCTTCTAATAGCGGACCAGCATAGGAACACGACATAAAGTCCCATAAAACCTGGAGTCAAGAATCCCGCACTGATCTGTTTCATAAAAAATGTGTCAAATATGCTTCTTTGATAATTATGCATTTGGAATACATTTTGGACCACTTTTGACGTGTTAGAGGATATAACCCAAATCGATACATTTATCGTTAAATAACTCAAAATGCTAGTACAATTTTTTGTAACGATTGAACTTACTTTTGGGTGAAGAGACACGCTAGTCATAAGCTGTAAGAGTACGAGTGTCCATGTAATGTAGAAAATGTTGAGCAAACAACTTGGTTGTGGCGTGTACCAAATGTACATTAAAATGATTCCGAGAATGGATACAATGTATGCAATTGTTGCAAGCAACATGGAATGAATGTGGCTGAAACAAAAAAAAAAAGAAAACGAAAAAAATTAGAGATGCCAAAAAAACGTTTAGAGGTAATGGGTCGAAAAAGGCAGGGTCGGATTTATTTTAATTTTGAAGAACCTTACCATCTTGCAGCATATTTTTCTGATAGACAACAATCATTCAGCCATGTAATAAAGCTGATTATACTAACTAGCTGAATTAGCAGAAAGACCCTGCAAATGATCATAAACATATGGTTTAGATGTCTTCATACTTCGCTCGTAAAAAAAATGACACAATGACGAAAAAAGATCAATACCCTGCACCAAAATGTGCAATATCTCCTGCAAAAGAAAAACAACGCATTAGTGAATATAACTCGGTTAATTTAGGTCCCGCTCTATGTCAAACGAAAAATCACTAAGGGCAAAAATATAGCTTTTTATAGGACTAATACAATACTAACCATATATCAGAATCATTTCTGGAGGAAGAAAAAATGACAATACGATTAGCGCAATCATAATGAAAACCTTTGCAGACCACCAACCGGAATGCCATAATTCTTTTTTTCCGTGTAATTTTGAGGTACCAGCTGTTGAAAGAAACATTGTGAAATAGAATATCTAATGCAACTTAATTAAGGTTCTTACAAATTGTTTCCGAATGGTTCAGTTCATAATATGTTTTATCTCTAACGAAATAGACTGGTTAAATAAAAAAATGGGTAGAAACAAATTGGTCTCAAGTCACCCATAGTGTGTTTTCAGAGAATAAATTTACTAATTTTGACCCGTTATCCAATATGACCAATTTATCGTTACTAAAATAGGATTCAAACGAGATGTAAAGGATACAAAACATCCCATGCTAACTCTAAGAACTCCTTCTGTGCCTAAACATTCTTTGCCACCTTGACAACTTTTTAATCCTGCAACAATTAAATAAAAAATTTTAAAAAAAAACCACAAGTGAAAATAAAAAAATGTAAGCGAAAATCAATCTTACTCTTCATTTCTGTTAATGCACTAGGTCCATAGTCGCGAACTGCCCATGCAAACATATTTGCTAAGAGAAACAGTACGCTATAAACGTATCTTGCCATCCAAGGATTTGATCCATGACGAAACTGGGATAACCAAGAACCCTCTAACAGCTTAGCGTATCGATTGCTAATACTATTTGATGTGTTCAACATCCCGTCTTCAAGTTTTGCAATAATCATGGGATTACCGATTACTAAGATTCAGTAATATTACTCAACCGGATCCTTTTTCATCTGCAAATAGTAATACTTTTCTAAGTTCTAAAAAGTAAATATGATATTTTTACGGGTTTTTCTGACTTGTGTCATCTTGTGTTAAATTTATCGTTAATGATGTTTTAGTTTTTACTTTTGTTTTTCTTGCTTTAACTTTCCCACTATAAAAAAATGAAGTATGATTAATTTAAAGAAATGGTGAACGCCTTTTCCGATAAGCAAAACTCAAAATCCAACCCATTTAATTAATCATGTCGAAAAGTTGAACTCAAACCTAACCAAAACTCAACCCATTTATCTAATATGTTAGTCGAGTATGCTCATTTATGACCCAAACTCATTTATCCCCGACCTAAGCACGTTTTTTTTTTTTTTTTTTTTTGTCGTGTTCGTGAATAGTGTCACCTCTCTATCACCCTAGGCTTAAACTATATTCAAATTTATAGTGTGTTTTTGAAAATGTCGTATACTACGAATTTGCTAAACAAGTTCTTAGGAAGTTAGGACAAGAAATAAAAGTAAACATCTATTTAACAATATTATGTGAATATTAGTAACGAATTTATAAATTATAAATGAAAAGTTACGTACGTTATGTTTCTTTATAGTTATGGAAATTAATTTAAAATAATGTGTATTAAAAATTTATATTTATATTTAGTAATTATTTTCTTCACTTTTAATATATAAACATATTATGATCAAAATACTTTAGAGGAAATATTTTAAATACTTTGTAATATAATAGAGATAAATTAATTGAGTTATCTAGATTAAAAAGGAATTTTCTTCTTTATTGACATATTTTCCATTTTAAAAATATCCATCACATAACTATCACTATCATTTTCATTTTCTATTATGATCGTTTCACTCTCTTTGTATTTTCCAAGTGAGAAAAAAGATAAAATTCGTTCGACAAAAATATCCGTGTATATTATAATGGCCACGATTTCTATTTTCGTGTACGTTTGTATTTCCATTTCATGTCGACTGATCCGATAAATCAACGAAACATCAACAATCAAATATGATACATGATGGTTTGAAAATTATAAAGTGAAAGTTAATTATATGTCTTACATCTCAAACACATATAAAATGGACTTATGGACTTTATGTAACATCATTTACCTACCATAACACAAAGTAAAAAAAAAAACAAATATTGTTTTTATGAGCAAATTACCAAAATAATCATCTATCACTTACACTTTATAAAAATAACCACCTAATTCGCGAAAGTACACATATTTTAATCAGACCAATAAAAATTTGACACGTTGTCGAGACATTATTCATTTCTCGCGTCAATATTCATTTTCGCGACGTGTCCAATTTTTATTGGTCTGATTTTGTTTTATGTACTTCTCGCGACGATAAATTGTCACAAGAAATTCGTCGCGAATCAGATGATTATTTTTATAAAGTATAAGTGATAGGTGATTATTCTGGTAATTAATTCAAACATAATATCATAACTTTTATATAATTTATTATATGATACAAAAGTTTGATACGATTGTACGTATTTCTTTCATTCTTTTCTTGTCACCTAAACCTACTAGAGACTTAGGCAACCTAATTATACTTTATCAAATAATAAATTACTAAACACAATATTTGTCTAGAATAGAGTCTCCGAACACTTAAAAAAAAATTATTTTTTATTATTATTATTATTTACTTATCGTTAAGCTTTGATTCTCGACTCAGTTTAAGTTGTACGTTGTTGAATGTGTTTGATTATTGTTTTATTAAAAGAGTTTGTTAACCGTAACTCTAAGCTATTAATAAAAGGTAAATTTCATCCTATTAAACAATATTACTCTAACCGGAAAAAAACATTAGAAAAACCACCAACCAATAAAAAGACCATGTTTTCTCTTTATGTGAATATTAGGAGATATATAACTAACTTTTATGTAAGGTTCGTGCGTCGCATACTGCCCAAATGGATGTCACTGTGGCCCGAATAACTAACATTGTTTTATAAAGTTGTATTCTAACCGTTTAATCGTTGTTTTTGTTTCTAATAACGATAAGGGTTATGTGGGCTACACTTAGCATTTTTTCTTAAAATGAAAGCTAGAATCCGTAAAATCACATCAACAATTAACCAAATTTTTGATTACTTTTCAGAATCAAAGTAAGAACACCAATCATACAATCGTGATCCGTCGAATTAAAGCTAAAATCTAATCAAATCTATGAATACGTATATTTCATTAAAGGATTACATTTATCAAGCTAAATCGAATAAACGCACCTGATTAGAATCGTGAATCAATGTAAGAACAGCGAGAGATGAATGCAGTTTTTGTTTGGAATCTATGAAATAGAGTTTTGGCAGGTTTACTTCAGATGCAAGTAAGTATTCAAATAGAGACGAAGAAGTTATGCTTTTGAGTTATTTTATTGTGATTTCTTGTCCTCTTTTCTCATTACGTATATATGTATATATAGATATATATATACATGCATGTGTATCTATATATTTATAGTGGGAGAGAGATTGCTTTAGAAGGAGGAGAAAGAGTAAAAGTTTTGGTATTTAGTTTGTTAGATTTCTTTTCCCGCCTAATGGATACTTGTTTGTTAGTTTGTTAGAACTTTTTCTTTTATTACATGTTCGGGTCAGGGATGACAACGGGATGGGGATTTGCAAGGATCATACTCCCTATCCCCGTCACCACTTTCTACTCTCAATCCCCATCCCTGTTGGAGAATAAGTTTATATCCTCATCCCCGTCGCTATTGATTATCGGGGATCCCAACTGGGATTTGAGGATTTAATTCATTTAAAAAAAAGCTAAAAAACATATAAGTAATAAAATAAAACTATAACGTCGATCCGTATTTTTTTAGGAACACTAATGAATAAATAGTTACATATCTTTACATCTTAAATATATAGAATGGTAACCATTTTTGTTTATAAGTTTGATAATTCTCAAAAGAGTAATAATAATAGTTATAATACTAATACTACTACTAATAATAATAATAAACGTCCGGGTTCGGGTACGGGGCGGGGATTTATGAATTTCTCATCCCCGACCCCATCCCCAGTTTCATAAATTGGGGTTTCCCCGTCCCCGTCCCCATCCCCGATCAACTCGGGGAATCCCCGGTAACCGGGGTCGGGTTTCGGGTTCCCCATAGGGTACCAATTTTTTTGCCATTCCAAGTTCGGGTTTTGCTATTCATCGTCTAGTTAAGAATTTTAGAAAAGAAGGTTTTAGTTCAATATATATTATAAACATATGTCACGGGACACATATTTGAAAAATCATAATTAAATAGGTCTTTAAATTATTTAAAACACTATATTATTTGATAACCGTTTATCAACTAAATGTATGAGCTCAAGGTATTACACACATGGTCAGCTGCGGACACAAGATTAAAAAGATAGGAAGATTACTCGGAAATGTAATGAACTTCAACCAATTGTTAATTGAATCCTGTTTCAAGTCAATTATTACATTCAATGTTAATTGGACTCAAAATTTCTTACATTAAAACTAATTATTAAATATCATTACATATAATGATAATTCGATAAAAGTTAAATAGATTTTTATATAGTTTTTCCAAAAAGATATGTATATGAAACAAATAAACGTTTATAAGTATTAATAAAACTTAGGAAAAAAAACCTTATCTTTTAATCACTGATTTTTAAACATTTCAAATAAATGTTCATCGGTGTAAACTTAACAATTATTTGCATTCTTTTTGCAAATTAAAAAAAGGAACACCGTTTATTTCATTGTAGAAAATATACTAACCAATTTTTGCAATAAGTTATTTTATGATGAAATATTTAATATGCACAAAATACATTCGTTGTATCTAACTTTAAATGTTTTAGAATGATTAAAATATTTTTTTTAATGGTTCATGTATCTATTTGGAGTTTTAAAACATGCGTTTTGGATGTTTGAGACATGTAGACAAAAATTATGTGCATTAACTAAACACTTTTCAACAAATTTCATATGTAATTATTTATAAATCCCAATATTTTATTAATTTTTAAAATTGTGGAATATCTAAACAATTGTATTAATTTTGTAATTGATGTTTGTATGATACTCTTAATTTTTATAATTAAGATTCGATTAAGACGTTAACTCAACCTCCCAATCAAATCATGGTATTACTTGTTACACGAGTAATACGTCTTATGACATGTTTCACCTTTCGGGTGCATATTTTCCTAAAAATATGCGTACATGTTACTTATATATGGTAGGAATACGTTAAGTGTTAACATCCGACGATCATAAAAAATTAATGGCATTACTTTAACAAGGTTTATGTCTCAAACCTAATCAAAGATACACCTTTTCATCTTTTGAAATACCAAACACAATTTAATTTTGCTTTTATAAAGTATTCATAACATAGAGAGAAACCGAAGCATTAAAAGGAAAATTCCAAAAATTCTCGAATGGGGTTATCGGGAGAAATATTGATTATAAACAAACGAAAAAACGTATGGTGTTACGCAATTTTGTCCACAGAAAAACCATACAAACTTTTAGATTGATTCGTTTGTTATCAAATAGTAGAAACGATTTTCTTAATTTCTATGATTGTATTATCGATTACCTTTGTCTCTTTTTTATTTTTATTTTATTATCGACGTAAATCGATTATGAGGTATTTTATTATACCAAAACTTAACTTTATATGATACTCCTTACTATGATAACCTACTTATTGTTTGGTTAAAATAATTAATAAATAGCTAAGTAACTGTCTAAAAGGTTTTGACATAAAATGAACTTCAAACTTTTTGTTTCTAAAATAATAAAAAACATTTAATAATATAACTAAATTTAAGTTTGAAATGCGTATATAATACATACTAGGAAAACAAATTATAAATAATATTAACTTCATCATACATTATAAGAAAATGAATTTAATGATTTATATACAATTTTTTTTATTATATATTTTATTTATGATGATAAACTAATACAGTAATTGTATATTTACTTAAAAGGTGGAAAAAAAAACATACTTCAAATCTTATTTACGAAAGTATTCTTTATTGTGTTTAGTTGTAACATTGATTAATATGATAATAAAGTATAACTTTATTGTGTTTGGTTGGATGCCATTAAAGCATAATTGTCCTTTCAATTAGCAATTATAACTTCTTCTTTTTTTCGGATAAAATAGTTTTTGATTCGTGTCGACACACGAATAAAAATGTAATATTTTATAAATATTTAAAAAACTAATAAGAAGTATTGAATATTAGCGTTCCCATCATAATTAGCATTATGTTTATATAATCATTATTTTTATTTTTATTTTGAAAAATAACAAACTAGTACATTGGGTTTTATTTTTATATGACGAATATCCCGATTAATTATAAAAAAAAAAATCCTACCCGTTTACTTTTCAACTTCAGTCACTTGTTAGGATTAGAAATGAACATTTGATTGACATCATCTAACACACAAATATATATAATTAAAATTATTGATCCCTAAAGTACTAATCTGTTAATATAAACTAAATTAAATAAATATATAGTTACTAGCTAGGAACTTAGTATATTTTTTGGATCAACAAAAAATATTTTTGAATGTCTCAGAATACAAAATTTTATATAGTCTCTATAAAAGTGCGATTTTCAACAATGATTTTACAAATATAATATTTGCTTGAATTGAGACATAACTAAATAAAATGATTCATCTCATTTTAATATTAATATACATGATAAAATAAAACTTTGAGTTTATTAAGTTTGTTTTTTTTATTTATTAAAAACATAAATTATTTCAAAAAGTATACTCCAACAAATATCGTATAAGATAAGTAAAAAAAGTGTACAAAAAAAAATATATGGAAAAAATAAGGGATTTATTAACGGTTGTTTCATGAACAATGGTTGAAAATTACAAAAATGCATAAATATTAATAACTGAATTCATGTTTTTCACTTTATAGAGAATCTTAATATACTGTTATAATGATTAATAAGTAGTTATGGAATATATATTTTTTATAACATGAAAATTAAGAGTTCATTTAATGATATTTATATATTTATATCTTTACCAAACAAATTGTATTTAATTTTGATTAGCTTATAAAATTAATAAAGAATGTTTAAAAAGGAAAGCAACACGATGAAGTAAGCAATAGATAAAAGAAAACCACATGAAAAGGGAAAAAGTAAAGCAAAAATTCAAATAAGATTTCTTTTGCAGAAAATGAAATTTATTTAGCGACGCAGCTTGTTGTCCGCTTGTCTTCCGCCACTTTATAAATTTTTAAAACACAATCATTATTTCATAATATTTAAGGTCCTAATTGTTTAAGGTTTCATCCTAAAACAAACAATGGAGTAGTTCATAAGTTCATACCCTTGTGTGTAAACCTTAGAACATTTTCCGATATAAGTTTACAACCTAACAATTCTCCCGTTAAACCCAAATCACTTTGACCTCCTTTCATCGATACCTTGATATCCAGATTCAATAAAGAATATTCCGCAATAATAAAATCCAAAAACAACATAAGAGTACTTGATCCAAGAACGAGAATATATTGATTCGGATTAATTGATTAATAAACCAATCGTCCACGAATAACTAAGATTGGTCATGTAGATCAAAACTAAAAGTTCGTTGAAAGGCCTTTGAGCTTAACAACATTAAACACTCGAAGAATTAAAGCCATTGAATCGCAAATAAAAAAATAAAAAATAAGAAAAAAACATATAAAAGAATGATAAGGGAAAAAAGTAAAGCAAAAATTCAAAAGGGGTGTATGCTTTGTTGAATCTCATTTTCCTCTTTTCACTTCTATCATTTTCATCTTTTTATGACGTTATATGGCATCCTAACTTTTCTATATTATTTTTCATTATCGAAACATAATATAACATGATATATGGACAGGTTAGATAACGGGTAAAAACACATTATTTTTTGGTACGTGTAATTTTTATTCTAATTCGACGATGATTTTAAAACTTTTTGATTGGTCATCCATAATAACATGTAGATACAAAGTATATTAAAAGTGAAATCAAAAGAATGAAAACTTATACTTTGATTTTAGTGGTAATCATGAAGGTTTTTGTCTCACTATAAACATTACGTAAAAGCATGCAGTGGCGGATCCAGAAAATCGAGATGATGAGGGCATGATTATTTTTCGACCAAATGGGTGGGGGCAAACATATAAAAGTCTAAACAAATTAGGCGTGGCGGCACTAATTTTATACCAATTTTCTCTAATTTTTTTCCGACCAATGGGGGCGGTTGCCCTCCCCATTTACATACTACATCCGCCACTGAAAGCATGTATTCCCATCTTCTCCCCATTTCACAATCACAATATTTTTTAATTTTGATGACTAAGATGTTACACTTTTTCTTTGTTGAAATGATAGAGATTTGGATTTTTATGTATAATAAAAAGTAATTATATTTTAATCTTTATTATTATATAGAGCATTTTATATTTTACTTAAAAGTTAAAAAATTAAATAAAGTCTAATTGATAATATATCCCTTAATTAATGTTGATAAAGTTAATATTAATCGAGTTTATAAAATAAAATGTCATAATTAACTCCTATTAATAGTCAATACCTTATAAATATATCTATAACTGTTTAGAAAATGATAATGTATTAGTCCTATAAAAAGTTATATTTTTGCCTTCGAATAACAAATGCACATATTTTGACATCCTATAATATGTTGCAACTTATCCGAGTATGGTATGTTTGGCTCGAATCAAGTATAATGATGCTATACCATGAACTATATGATTTGTTAGAGTACTATAAAAAGAACACAAAAAAAAAATTAAAAAATGGAAAGCATTGGAGTCGTCTTTGGACTTTAAGTATGGGTTGAATGAAGTAAGAAATTAAATTAGAGAATATGTGTGTAATCCAAATTTCTAAGAAACAAATTTGGTGCATCAAATATTCAACTTGAACATATTGACAGCTTAAAGGAAGTTAATCCAAATAATAATGAAAAAACAAACATACATAGAGTTAAAATGTAAGTTATTGTGAATAAATTTGTAGGAGTAAGTAAAATATGCAAGAATTTGCTACTACTTAGCCACCAATTTCACCATTATCTCCACCACCGGCACCGACACCACCACCACCTCCACCACCGACTCCTCCTCCAATTCCTTTACCAACACCTCCCCCACCACCGAAGCCACCACCCCCACCCATTCCACCACCACCGACTCCTCCTCCAAATCCACCACCGGCTCCCCCACCAAATCCACCATTACTTCCACCAAAGCCTCCCCCCGCCCCACCACCAAATCCTCCTCCAACACCACCTCCACCACCACCTCCAAATCCTCCTCCCATTCCCCCGCCACCTCCTATTCCACCACCCCCGCCGATTCCTCCACCTGCTCCACCACCTCCTCCGATTCCTCCACCAGTACCACCACCTCCGACACCGCCTCCTACTCCTCCACCTGAACCGCCTCCTACTCCTTCATCAGAACCGCCTCCATTGCCTCCTCCAACATCACCTCCTACTCCTCCACCTGAGCCACCTCCTTCTCCACCTTCATCGCCACCACCAACTCCACCACCATCACCCTTGCCTATTCCTCCACCACCTCCCACCCCACCACCAGGACCACCTCCGACTCCACCACCACCTCCCTTACCTATTCCCCCACCATCACCCTTTCCTATTCCTCCACCGGCACCACCTCCACCTCCTACCACACCCCCAGAACCACCACCACCACCCTTACCTATCCCTCCACCAACACCGCCTCCACCTCCAACCCCACCCCCGGAACCACCACCATCACCTTTACCTATCCCTCCACCAACACCGCCTCCACCTCCCACCCCACCTCCAGAACCGCCTCCACCTCCCACCCCACCTCCAGAACCACCACCATCACCCTTACCTATCCCTCCACCCATACCGCCTCCACCACCTACCCCTCCCCCCGAACCACCACCTACCCCTCCCCCCGAACCACCACCATCTCCCTTACCAATCCCACCACCATGTCCACCTCCAACTTTACCGCCGCTTCCTTTTCCTTTTCCTATTCCTCCACCCCCACCACCGCCCTTACCTTTTCCACCGTTATCACCTCCTCCAATCACACCGCCTTTCCCTTTTCCAACCCCACCACCTTTCCCTTTACCGGTTCCACCACCATCACCACCTTTCCCTTTACCAGTTCCACCACCACTACCAATTCCCTTACCACTATCACCACCATCATCATGACCATGGTGTCTCTTTTCTTTCTTACGCTGCTTCTTACCTTTACCACCACCACCTTTATCTTTTCCAACACAATTCGGTTTACCAACCGTCTTAACATCACTTCCAATCGTAAAACCAACCCCATTTCCAATACCAAAACTAAAAGAACCACCACCTCCACCACTACCCCAACCAATACCACCACCTAATCCAGGTAAATCATCAAGAAACATTTCCGGTTTCTTTACACCACCATCTTCCACCAATTTTCTACCCTCAACACAATTTCCAACAAATAAAACAAGCAAAAAACCCACAAATGTACCACTCTTCATTATATTACTAAATTTTGAAATTGGTGTATTTTAACATGATAACTTGCGTTTATATATATACATATTTTCTGAAACTACAAATTTAATTGGCTATAGCCTCACCTGAAAGTTACATTTATTTGGTTCGATTTATAATTTATTTCTCAACCAATCTAAACTATGCTACTCATGCATCTACGTGACTTGTTTCATATGAGCATTCAAGTCCACCGTAGCCATATGTACTTTCTTCTCTCTTTAGCTTTTTCCTTTTTTACAAACTATAAATTATTTAACTTGTAAATCTATTTTATTTTTTGCCAAACAATATAAGTTTCTACTTCGAACGGGTTGGTACCGATTATCTGGGAATTATTTTGTGAATTAATCACCAGAATAATCACCTATCACTTACACTTTACAAAAATAATCACCTGATTCGCGACGAATTTCTCGCGACACTTTATCGTCGCGAGAAGTACATAAAACAAAATCAGACCAATAAAAATCAGACACGTCGTCGCAAAAATGAATATTGACGCGAGAAATGAATAGTGTCGCAACAACGTGTCGAATTTTTATTGGTCTGATTAAATGTGTACTTTCGCGACGAAAAAAATATCACGAGAAATCCGTCGCGAATTAGGTGATTATTTTTGTAAAATGTAAGTGATAGGTGATTATTTTGGTAATTTGCTCTTATTTTGTTGATACCATTGGGCGGTACCCATCATACAAAATTCCAAAAATTACCGCTGGTACTAAATATTAATTTTTAGAAAGTATAGAACCGAATACCGGACTATTTATATTCGGTTGGTATTGATTGGTACCGGTATTTCGGTATTTTTGCTAATCTACAATACATAAAGAGTAATCAATCACGTACATAGTACATTGCAGTTAAGTTTTTAAATAATAGTAGCTTTTTGAATAAAGTTCGACTCATAAGCCGGTTTTATTAATGTACAAGATATTAAAACATGTAATAAGTTATTAGATCGAACGTATAGGATTGTCATTATCACTTTCTCTTAAGTTTTTAACCTTAACCCAATCTTCGTATTGGTTAAGCACATAAGATAACCGAAATCTCCTCATATTTAGATTAAAGATGGCTTTTGTTTCTCGTCTTATTTCCACGACTATATATGTATTTCTTGACCGATTCAATTTAATTCCGCAACTGAATTTTCGACTCACACAAGCTTGTAATTCTAACGGGAAATACATAATACATTTTCCAACTACTAACAACCAAAAAAAAAAAGGAAAACTGGGCTATATATCTTAATGGAAACGGTTGGGGCAAATTTATATAATTCACATCACGAGCATCATCATTCATTAATTCCAAAACCTAACACTTTTTTTTTTGCTTTTTTTGAGGGTGTTTGGAACTGAGTTTTCGAGTGTTTGGGAACGAGTTTTGATTCCGTAAATCATTTTTCTTTTGTCCGTTTGTTGATATAAGTTTACTTGTTAATAGAGTGTTTGGAATTGCGGTTTTTAAACGATATAAGAATTCTTTACTCTTAAAATGGAAAAACATTCGATTGGTCAGTCTTAAAGTGTTCCAAAAATATGCTTTATATATTACATATTTCGAACACCCTCTAAATTTGATTACAAAAACGATGTTTAAAATAAGGAGTTTGCTGACCCTAGCCTCGGAGGCAAAGGCTATGGATAATGAATTCAGACACGTATATTAGTGTTGTACGTAAGGGGCGGTTATACTCCCATGTACAATTCAATTATGCGTGTGTGAACTTTTTAAACTTAGCGAAATCAGTTCAGGAGGCCGTAACAACTAATAAGCATTCAAGTAAACTTTCAGGGATTTTTAACCTGTTATATCAAATGTACTGTCTTTGACGAAAACTTACCGATTAAGTTACAGTTCTGAGAAGAGAGCTCTTTAGGTTCATCAAGACAAGCTTCGGGACACTGAAAAAAAAAAAAAAAAAAAACTTTCCCAAGAACTAAAATACATTCAATTGGTCAGTCTAAAAGTGTCGTAAGAAACTACGAATACCGCAAACCCCCAAGTTGTAACATTTGTAAACGTTCATGCCCAGCATGCAATTTGGATTATGGAGTAAAGAAAGGCATGCGTAAAAATGATATCAAGGAACGAAATAGATTTGAAGCTTACTAGAAATGCAAATACAATTATTATACTTCACTTTATAACATAAATTTTCAAGTCAAATTACAAACAAGAAAACATGCTAATCGAAGGAAGAAGACTTGATACCTAAAACGGTACTGCAACGGTCACTTCAGTTGTCGTCTACCCTTTGGAATGCTGTGTAAATGCAAGAACATAACTCGAATTAAAAACTGTCAATGAGAAACTGAATAACTTTTTGTGAACTATTTTTAAAATTGGTACATAATGTGGTTACTAAATTGTCAAAACAGGGATAAAAGGTCAAAAAGCGTAAAATAAGCGTGGGTTAAAACAGGAGGGGCTGGTTAACTCAGATACATCTTTTTGCTTTGAAAAAAGTTTGTTTCATGGATAACAACTAATAACTAATGAGTTGAATAAGATTACATAATAATATTAGCTAGTTATTAGCGCTGAAATTGTCATCTCGAGCCCAATGGAAACAATCTAAATTTTCAGCATATCTGGCAAACAATTTAGTGACGTATACTAGAGGTAACATATCTACTCACTATTGAATTACATGATACTATTCTTTCAGGTTATCAAGTCATATAATGTAACAATATTCACTGCAGCTAAGCAGCAAGAAATGCATATCAAAACTGGAGCTAAAATACACGGAACTGAATAATTAACTTTGGTCAATTAAAGACTAACAACGGTCTATAAAGTGTTCTGTAGAAGCTTAGTGCATCCAAAATCCACATACAATGATCATAAATTCATAATAAACGCAGAAATTAGATAATAAAAAATAAAATAAAAACTTTTTCCTAGTTAGAATAGTTAGCAACAAAGCAACTAATAAACCTTTAACTCAGATTAGAAAAATTACCTGTTTATCCACTTAAATTCTCGGCAGAATTAGTATCTTCGTCGTCATCTCCTTCCCTTATTTTCGCAATCTCAGCTTGCGCCCTTTCAAGAATCTGATTTTTCTGCAACTCCAATTCTCTTTGAAAATCCCTTCTCATATTCTCCAACTCTATCATTTGCTGTCTTTTTCTACCCTCGATCTTCTCATAAATATCTCCAAAATTCTGAACCGATTCAGCCAATAGCCTAAATCCATCATCATCTTTAACATCATCCGAATCATCATCTGAATCATCCTCTGATTCACCAGGACTATCTCCCATCTCATCCAAAGCATTCGATTGATTTAAGTACACTTTTGTATTCATAAATACGTATTCACCTGAATCAACCCCGCAAGGCAAACCGTTATGTTGTTTCTTTGGAGACAATAACATATCCATTTTTTTAAAGAATCCCCATTTACCATGATACCCTCCAATTCCCATATCGGCCATTTTCGCCTTCTCTTTCTTATACTTCTTCTTCAATGTTTCCAACCTGTTTCTACACTGAGTTTCGTTAATTTCCATTTTACACATCTCGGAAACTTTTTCAGCAACTTCAACCCAATCATCTCCCCTCAAACTCTTCCTTCCTAACTGCATAAACCTATCTCCCCAAACTTCTAAAAGCACAAACGTAGCGTTTTCACTCCACTCATCCGCCGATCTTTCACCACCACCATAAACTTCTTTTGGAATGTTAACATTGGCACGAGGGGCAAATTCGTAATTTGAAACCAAAGTATCTAATCTTCGTTTCTTTTGATGACGTCTAGATGATTCACCTGGATCCATTCCACCTCCGGAAACCCGATAATATCCTTGTTGAAATTCATCGTCATCTTCTTCTTCGTCATCGTAATCATTATCATGATTATTATTATTCTCTTGATAACCGTATCTCTGATTCAAACCTACGTTCTGTTCTTCAAATTGATTGTTTCCATACTCGTTGTAATTAATATTGTTCCCATGATAACTGTTATTGTTACGAACAGGTCTTCTACCTCGAACGGACTGATTATAATCCATTAAGTCCTACTTCTATATCAAAAACATATAAAAATTTTGAGTTAAATCACTTCAAAATCAACAAATTACCCAATATATGAGAAAATCACAAAAATAATTGCATGACATATCTTTATTTCAAAACTAATCACTAAATTCGCGAAAAGTTTTTGTGTCAGTTTTCTAGTATCGAGAATTAAATATGTTTGAAATGTGTGGTTCTAAAGTGGACACATTCTCGCGACGCCTTTAATATTCTAGCGCCATACTTTCATATCTGATCTCACGAGTCACGACAAAAAAACGGTGCAAAAACTTTTCGCGAATTTAGTGATTATTTTTGAAATATCAACTTGTCATGGGAGTACTTTAGTGATTTTCGCATTATACAATAGAAAATTATAGCTAAATCAATTCAACATCAACATATCACATAATTCACAATACGGAATCCTAATATCACAAGAAGCTTTAAAAAACTCATTAAAATACATAGAATTATGAGTAAATCAATTCAAAATCAACAAATTAAACCGATTCAGAATATTAAAAACTAATTGCATATAGAGCTTTCAATAAATCATCAAAATACATAAAATTACAACTAAATCAAGTCATAATCAACAAATTACACATTTCACAATACGAAGCCCTAATTTCGCATAAAATCATCAAAATATATATAAAATTACACCTAAATCAGTTCAGAATCAACGAATTACACATTTCACAAATTCGGCAATTCACAATACGAAAACCTAATTTCAAAAATTCATCAAAAAAAATATATAAAATCAACAAATTACTCAATTCAGAATACGAAACCCTAATTTCACGAAATAATTTCACAATTTGCATATTATATGAACAAAATCAATAAATTACACAATTTCATGAATCAATTCAAAATCAATAAATTACACAATTTCATGAATCAATTCAAAATCAATAAATTACACAATTTCATGAATCAATTCAAAGTCAATAAATTACACAATTTAAAATACGAAAAGCTAACCTGTTTTTGAAGATATATGATCTCGATTTGTTTTGATGAAACTTTAATTTGGCGTGATAATTGAAGACATTTTAGGGTTTTCAAGTACGAATAGAGATTGATGCTAATGTACGCATGTGAGAGTTTCAAGTGAATGATTTGATATTACTTTTGTCGGTTTTGATTTTGACTTTTTGTTAATTGAAAAAGAATTGGGCTTTTATTTTTTGGGCTATTCATATGCGAGACTAACCCGTGTTTGTTTCGGCTTAGGTAACTAGGTTACTAGCTTAGAAGTTTTTATGAAATTTTTTATAAGCTTATAAATTTATTTTTCTCGGCTTATGATATTATCAGGTTGAGCTTATGACTTCAAATAGGCCATGAGTTCAACTTCGTAAGCTTATAAGACGGAAAAAATACGCTTATAAGTTCAGGAAATTACATAAACTTGTAAGCTTGTTTAATAAGCCGAAACAAACACCCCTAAACAGCTTGATCACTAAAAATAATCATCAATAAATTTAATAATAACGACTCCTAAGTACAAAACTATTATATGTGTATGAATATCTTATCCATATGGTTAACAAACTCCACAAGATTTTACTTTTTCATGTCCACCTTTCAGTTACCGTTCATGAAACATTTATGTGCCTATTGATAAAATAAATTTTTGGTTAAACCACCATCCTTCAACATAAAAAAGTGACAACATAAGAAGTGACCGGTTTTGTTAAATTAACCTGAAAAATAGCGTTAGCTTTTTAAAGTTGTTTTAATAATAATTAAATTAATAAGTTGAATATGATTACATAAACTGTATTATATTACAATGATAATAATTTAAGTTGAATTGGTATGCAACATTTTCGATGATGTTGAACATGTTTTACCCGTAACCTTTTTAACTAAATTTTAAGAAGGGAAAATGAAGAATCAAAGATAACCCATATCGACCCATTTATAACACGCTGAAAATGGTGAGATTGGTGGTAACTTTGAACACCTCAAAGGGATTAATATATCAAATACATAGATACATAATTTCTAATCCAAAACAAGTTACCCGTCAAATTAACATACCTTATTTCCATTCTCATTTTACCTTAACTTTTCCTTTGAGCATTTAAGCTCATGCCATAAACAAAACAAATTATCGAAAATATCATCTTCCTCACCATCTTCAAGCTTATCTTCGTCAACTTTCGAAACTGTCAACAGTTGTTTCAACCACTCTTCATGCAAAGTCGAAAACTCTGATCTCCGTTCACTTGACCTGAAACTTACTCCGATCTTTGTTTTCATAGCTTCCCCTGCTTTTGCAGCGGCTTCCACCACC
Source organism: Senecio squalidus (assembly GCA_910822075.1). Classification (NCBI taxonomy): domain Eukaryota; kingdom Viridiplantae; phylum Streptophyta; class Magnoliopsida; order Asterales; family Asteraceae; genus Senecio; species Senecio squalidus. Next base: position 65,120,967 of record CAJVGC010000582.1, read on the forward strand.
TTTTTGGGGATTCCGGCCATTAATGCCACTTGCATTCCGTAGCTTTCTGGGCAGGCTCCGTTGGCTAGACGGTAGAGAAAAACTAATTGTTGGTTGGTTGATTGGGAATTATTGGATATTGATTTGAAAGCGCAGGCCATATGTTGTAAGGTGACGTGAGGGTGTGAGGCGAATTCCTTTGTGAGCGGGTGGTAATGTGTTGCGAATAATAGTCTGCAGTTAACTTTCTCAACAAGATGACGAAATACCTGTATTATAAAAAAAAAAACGAATAAACACAGTAAAAAAACGAGTAACTTTCAATTGCATGCTGAAACATGATAGTAAAAAAATTATACCCATTTCTTGAGCTTTATAAATAAACAATCTGGCGAAATGAAATACCAAAAATATATTGTTACAAAAGTAATCGTGCCTTTTGAAATAAAGCAATTTAGAAAGGACTTTCAAGCCATTAAACATAACCCAAATCGACATATTTATTTACCATAAAAAGGTGGCACCCGTTTGAGATAGATCATTAGCCAAATCGACACATTAATAAGAAAAACAATTACCATTTATAAATATAAGCATATAGGTGAGTTACTGAACTTTCAGAACGTAAATAACAGTGAATAGAGATGATAAAATAGGCAGGTTTTAAGTAATGGTCAAAATGACTCACTTTAAAACGGGAAAGTTCAAATGCGAGTCAAATGGGTTGTGTAATATAATAGCATAATCTATACTATAACAAGCTAACTTCTGATAAAATGATTTCAAGGATTGTAAGGATTTGAATAAATATCGAGCAAAGCTCATTGACCTATTCCATTTTTTGCTTAGTTTTTTAATCTTTACTTACTAGACCCGTAGCCCGTAGCAGATAAATTATAAACCAAAATTTACTGTTATTAGGTAAATGGGTGGACATTACCCGATCTGACACTGAATGATTTTGGAAAAGGTATGGAAACTTTCTCCTAAATCACTTATTTTGCATAATGTAGCCTTTGTTATGAAAAATCAAGTACACAAATTTGAGAAGTCAATAACTCTTATAAAACTAAAACTTGGAAGATGGGATTAAGTGGTATACTCACAGCATAAGCAATAGCATATCCATCAAAAGTGCTTGTTCCTCTACCCAATTCATCAAGAATAACAAGAGAATCTTGAGATGCATTTTGCAAAACCGATGCTGTTTCTGTACATTCAATGAGAAAGGTACCTAATCGAGCAAGAAAGCCGAGAATTTAACATTTCATCAACCAATATTGCATGATCCAATGACAACTAACTAAATATAATGCTTTCTTAAAAAAATATTGGTTGAAACATGTCAAATGTAATAAGGTAAATATACTATTTTTTTTAATCGCATTTTGACCAAAGTTCATTTTTAATCTTTTTAATACTTAATGTGCTCTACTATGACTACAAAAACATTAAAAAAAAACTGTGAAGATGTATGCCTTAATGATAGAGTTCCCACGGCTTTCAACATAATTGACCTGCTCCCCCATTAGCTAATACTTTTTATTTGATCCGTTTGAGATTAAACACGACCCAAAGCGACCCATTTATAAAATTTGCAGTGAAGCATAGATTGCAAGACAGATGTTTTAGAGATGTCTTTTATGTTCCCAAATAAAAGTAATATACATCTAGTTTAATTTAAAGAGAACTTACTTTCACCAGTCATTATACGATCAGTAGCACCAAGGCGTGTAAAAATGATATCCACTGGCGAGAGAATGCAGCTTTCACAAGGGACATAACAACCGAGCTGCAAACAGCAAAAACATGTAAAAAACCACAAATAAACTAAAGTATCTAAAGGTGGCAAAATGGGAGATTGGAAAATGGTGAATTTTAGTAGGGTTCGGTATGGGTTGAGATGAAGAACTTTTACCCACTTTATTTATTTATTATTGATTTAATATTACCATTATAACTTACAACAACAATCAAACTTATTAAATAAAGAGATTTACGGGTAGAAACGGGTTAGGTGATTGGGTCAGGTTGGGTTTACCAGAAACATACTTTTGTCCAAAACATTTTCTACAAATAATTTTATTGTGAATGTGATTAAAAAAAAATATTATTACAATTATAGTCTGATTTTTTAATAAAACAATTTAGTAGGTTGCATAAACTAGCATTACCCTTTGGGTGACTTTCAGCCCGTTAAACCCAATTCCTTTTTAGCTTAATTATGTTACCTTACCCTTTTGACACATTAGAGATAAAACATAACAGGTATCGACCTTCAGTCGAGGCTAATAAGTAAAACGGATAAAAACAGGTCCAATGGGTCAAAAGTTAACCAAATTTATTTCAAATACTTAAAACATTTGTAATCCATTTGCTAAAAAGTTAGACAAACATTTTCACACAGTTTTAGGCTATGTTTGGCAGGGGCTTATTTAGAGCTTATTTGGGGCTTGAACTTTTTTTTCAAATAAGCCTTGTTTTGTTGGAGCTTATTTGTGAGGCTTATTTGAACTAGCTTAAAAAGTGGTTTGGGCTTATATGATGGTAAATTTCATAAATACCCCTTATAAAATTTGTCTTATTATTCTATTATATACTTTTTAGTCATTTTACCTTTTTAAGCTACAATTTCAGCTACTTTCCAAACACATTTACGAAAAATAAAAGTTTCAACTTTCAGCTCTAAATATAAGCCCAAACTTCCAACTCCAGCTACAAGCTTCAGCTACAAGCTAGTTTTACCAAACATACCCTTATAATAGCTTTACCCAAATCGACCTCTACATATGTAGATGGTCAGAAGTCAAAACCACCACCACCTCCAGAAATTCCAGAATACATGCACACATATTTTTTTCTATAGTGTCAAATGATATTTTTTAATAAAGATATTTCGAAAGTTACCTGAGCAAGAACAACTGCTAAACATGTAGCTCGAAGAAGGGTTGACTTTCCACCCATATTTGGTCCAGTTAGCAACAAAGTACAGGGATTATATCCAAATTCGTTATCTCCAAGACACAAGTCGTTAGGAACAGGTGTTCCTCCGCTCTCTCCAAGGGCATATGGATGACATAATCCTTTCATATGAAGTGTGGGTCCCATTGACCCTGAGTTTGACCGCGGAACTATAACTGGTCTTGACATTGTCATGCATGAGAAGTTTGCAGTGATAGCAAAAGATCTAAGTACGTCTATAGAGTTTAAGGCAAGAATCACTTGAAACCAATCATTAGCCTTCTCCATGAATAACTCGATAAGAATTGATAGTACTTCAGCATCTGAGTCCTTCAGCTCATGAGCCTGATATAACGGATTATATCATAAACTTATGATTTTTAGAAGTATTGAATCAGGTAAAATAACTAAAGATAACATTATCTATCAACAAAATATACATTATAGCCAGGCGAGTTGGGTCGCTGTTTATCCAAAAAAGCATATGCATAAATGATTAGAAAAAGTATATTATTTGAACAACCTCTTAGGGCTGGTGTTAATAACTAATTTTTCAATTTTGTCGAAGAAAAATACTGATTTTCACACATAACACTGACACTATAGTTTTTCTGTTTTTTCATTGATTGTGAGGGAGCAAAATAGTAATGGAGGTTGATAGTTATGTCTGAATATTAGAGTTTTATAAAGACATAAAAAAAGGTTGGTTGTTTAACAATATCCCCAAGGGCTATTGTTAGCAAACCTCTTAAGAATAATAGTAAAAACTTTTTGAATACGATGATTAAGGAGATTTTATGCATTAAAAATACAATTGGGCCGAATTTTAACCCATTTGAAATGTTTCCTCTTATGCTACTTTTGTTTATCTATCTTCATCCTTTAAGAAAGATAGCCCAAACTAACCCATTCATGAGTAAATGGTTGAAACTGCCAGCTCTAGAATATATACACACATATGATAACCAACTAGCATGCAGCATAAATATATTATATTTAAAGGGAAATATTTAGCCACAACATATATTAAAGAACTTATACTATCACTATGAACTTGTACAAAAAGCACGATGAGAAATCAAATGAAAATAAGACCTGATAATTTGGGAAATCGCTGTCTACAGCTGCTTCAAATTGAGTAAGGAACTTATCAAGGCCGTCACTCCCACTTAGCGTTGGAAGAGTAAATATTTTCAATAGCAAAGAAAAGACATGATCTTCCTTTTGTAAAAGCATTAATAAATCCATTCCAGCACGTAGACCTTTAACAAGAGATCCAAATGCCTTTATCTGTTCCATCAAAAATCAAAATTGCATCTTCACTAAAAGATAAATTATAAATAAGTTGGCGAACTTGGTAATAATGTATTAAAATCTAGAGAAGTCACATACTCATGCCCTATATTAACTACAAACACATTTTAAATTGTATTACAGATCATGTGAAAGAAAGTAAGACATGGAAAAAGATTGTCAACTTGAACTTCAATGAAATCAAATGCTGAGTTTGCGGTCTAAGAAACGGGACGTTATTAAGAGCATCTACAAAGTTTACACTAAATATTACACTTTTTAGTGTAAAATGAGCCTTTTAGGATGCTTACACTAAATTTCTTGTACTCCAGTGTGTACACTAAACTTTATTTAGCTAACTTCAAATATAATTAAAAAAAAAAATGAAGATACTATCTAACATAAGAATATTTAAAATAAATAAAATATTATCTATCCATAAATATAAAATGTTGGGTTTATTTTGAAGATATTAATTAGAAACTAATATTGTTTATATTGATTAATATTTATTCTTTATGTCAAATATGTAGCAATAATTAAATTAAATATTTGAGTTTTACTGTAATAAATAGTGTTACTTAAAAATTTGGTATAGTTTGGCCTTGCTATTCGTCATAGTATAAGCATTGGAGAATATCTTTTGTACTTTTTCACTTTTTTAGTGCGAGAAGAACAATTAGTATAACACACTGATAGTGCATAAAACTTACTTGTTGCTTAAGTATTTTGTTGCCAATCAATGGCAATAAGAGTAAAGCAGATGACTGAAAGGTAGCCTTAATTTGTCCAAGAAACCTCTCTAAGTCTGGAACTTTTCGAAGATATTGAGCAATAGATGCCATTATTTCTGCCCGGCCCATCAGTTCTTCAACCACGTTAAGCCTCTGGTTAATTTGCTCCAAATCTTTCAGCGGATGACATAACCACCTCCTTAAAAACCGCTTACCAGATGATGTTATGCAGTTATCAAGATATTTGTATAACGTTCCTGAAATACAACACAAAAGTCAACGATGAAAACGAGAACGATTGTACCAATCATTATCTGTGACTTCTAACTTGGACACTTCTTTTATACTACTATAAAATAAAAAATAAAAAAGAGTCAAGTATAAAACTTCATACATAGGAAATGGGTTGAATGCTTCAAAAGACTCACAAAATATTTACATGCTTAAAACCACCCAAAAATTTTATACAAAATTATTATTATTATTTAAATAATATAGTTTTTGCAATCTTATACTGATGTGCTACACTAATTTAAAAATTTTAATTTGTGATAAAAAAAAATTTAGTTCGTTCTGAAAATTATTGGTTCTGACCCGTACCCAACCCACGAATTTTGCTACGGCTAATAACATTACAAACTTACCTGATGTTCCACCATCTACATTATTACTGAATATTTCAAGATTAACCATTGTTTGTCCGTCCATTCTAAGGCATCCTTTGTAGACTTCATACGGTAAAATAGTTCCATTCAGTAATGCATTATCTAACTGCTCAAACATGAATTTACCAAACATTTTGTTAATACAACATGTCTAGTACTACTCACATAAAAACATGTATCTTAATGTCGAACAGAAATCATCACCTTCAACCTGGATAAATGACTGGTAAGTCCACCGAGAGCACATAATGCAACATCCTTGTGAACCACTCCATCAAGTGCACGATTCCATGCAGTAGTGGAACCATTAAAGTAACCTTTTAGTTGAATAAAATTACGAATTTCAGAAGAGTCAACAAAGTCAGTGTCTGGCTGTGCGGTCAGTTGTGAGGCGACAGAACCTACAAGAGACATAAAAAAGTGAGCATGAAAAAGACTTCCTACTTATGCTTAGCCTGTAAAGGTGGCAGTTTCAACCCATTTACTAATGAAACGGCTGATTCAGGTTATATTATCAAACAACTTTGGACAAAAAATGTTGCGAGTCAACCAGACTTGTTAAGACATGTACTAAAACTTATCCTTTTTGACCCGTTACACCTTCATGCTAGTCAAATAATCTAAATCAATAGAGATGTTAGAATAAGATAAAACTTGAAACACTAGTTGGAACAAAGAAATTGTTTTTTTGCAGACACAGTATATGCAAATTAAAGACAAACAGAGCATCCATACCCATCAATGAATACTTGTTAAGTGCTTTCTGCGTTTCTTTAGACAGCCCTGCACCATGCATAATTTTTCAGTGAGTAAGCCTAGAGATAACTTTAATACAAACCTTAACATCACTTCTTACATAGTCAGATAGATAATAAAAAAATTAGAGACTCACCTTGATTTTCAAAAATTACTTCTGCAGGTGACACCTATAGGACAGAAACAAGTAAGGGAAAAAAATGTTTATTTAGTAAAATTAATTCCTTGATAGTAAAAGTGATTCCTTGATAGACTTATATGTGTAAATCTTTAGAAGCCATTCATGCGCAGAACTGTACATTGGAAGTGTATCAGAAGAAAAGGTGGCAATTATAACCCATCTAAGAATTGGTTTATACAGGTTAGTTTCATCTATGAAGGGAATGATTATTTTCAAAAGTAGCTTCGAATAAAATGGGTCCAACAATTCAACAGTGGCTCAAATTGAACTTTTAATGCATAAAAGTATAAAACCTCCTACATTATAACTATGTTAAAAGAAATAGATTAGTATTGAGGGAATCTTAATAATGTAATCATATTTACCACACTAAGAATTTAGTTATAATGAAAAAGAAAACAGTTCTAGACACAAAACGGCCAACCAAACCCATACAAAAGCTACCTGTTACCCAACCCGCTCTTTTTTCCACCTCCAGTTAAAAGTATTATATTTTAGTTAAACTATTAATTTAACACTAGAACTACTTGATCATAGTAGAAAAAGACCAGAAGAAATACCTGCATCAATAAAGCCCCTAAAGCTGCACAAGAAGCATCATCAATGACAGATCCAACCCAGAACTGTAAGGCAGCACAATCAACAAAGGCAAATCCAAATGCAGTTGTACCATCAGCAAGACCACTTGTATCCTGTACAGAAAGGTCAGGTAATGTTACAGGGCTATATGCATAAAACCTCTAAATCTTTGCCGTATGCACTACCAATTGATGACTCTTGGGTACCACGTGCAATATGTTGGCAGGTGACTGAATTTAAAGAAACTCACTACATTGCATAGGACAGAAAGTATAGAGGTTGCAAATGGACAGGTTGGTGATGGAACATTAAAAATACAGGTTAACACTAAAAAATTTGGTACACCCGAAACACTTTTTACCCAAAACATGTATAAAACAATTAGTGTGTGCAATACAATTACAAAAATAATAACTATCTCAGTGACAATAAAGTGTTACGATATAATGGTTTAGGAGGTTTATGCATTGATAGTACACTTTCAGAGACTTTAGAGCCATTTCCTCCTTAGCTAGTTTTCTTTATTTTTCCCATTAAACATAAAGCATAATCCGAATCGACTCATCTATAAGTAAACAAGTCGATATAGCCACCTCTAATTTATGCAGTATGAAAATATTAATTATTGAATCTTGGTAAAATAAACAGCATGTATAATTGCTTTCAAGCGTCTACAGCCTTTACAGTGCCACATTCTAAATGAACATGGAGGAAAGCTAACATCCAGAGTCTTATGATTGGTTCAATTAGTAACGAAAAATTCTCATGGTCTCATTTCTAGCCACATACTTGTTTGTAATAAAGAAAAATTATTTCCATTATGTAGGATTTCCATTCCCCTATGATTGTTGGTAGAAGTCATAAAAATATACATGTGCTACAACGTTAAGAAAGCCCAACCTAAACAGGTTATACTTATCCACATCAACAAAAAGTTATATAATTAGATTGTCAAAAAAAACATAAACAACTAAACAGAGAAGATATACCTCCTTTAGAGCAAGAAGATGAACAGCTTGAGGCCCAATATTACCATTGATCAAGGTTGATGGTGTAAGCACATTTACTAATTTTCTTTCTATTACCTGCGCGTATTTAGAAAAGAAAAATAGATAAGGACACATTATCTACAAATTAGAAAGATGCCAAATGCTATACTAGAATAAGTGGCAATACATTTACTGATTATTAAGTTTTATTTGCAACATTTAGGAGATAGTAATATGTTCTAAGAAAGAAATTCAGGATAATAGTAAATGGATTTGACACAAATTTGTTTTAGCAGAATTTTAATAATCAAAGGAATTAGTAACCATAATGCACTTACAGCAGTGCCACCTCTTGATTTTGCTTGTTCTGATGTTTCCATCTGTTCCACTCGCCCAACTTTATACCTTCAAATTTTTATATAAAGCTGGTGAATAACGATAGAATGATAATGCATAAATATGTAATATATCAACAAGCCGACATGTTTATTTTACTGCTTTATGTGTTAATATCATTACAATACAACATAATTACCCAAAACGTCTTTTACTTTTACAAAAACAATTTAGAAGGTTTATTCACTTTGAACCCATATGACCCATTATCATTTTAGCTAAATTTTTAAGCTTTACCCCTTTGACCCATTAGATAAAAACTATAGCCCAAACCAAGGCAGGTACTCATCAATGTACTGATATTGCCAATTCTCCTTTATTTGATTTAAAAAAATGCTCCAAAAAAAAATCCAAATTTGCAGTAAATTAAGAATTCAAATAGCTTACCCACGAGCCAGAAGCTTTTCAATAGCATCATCAATTGCATGCTCAGTGATACCAACCTAAACCACAAAACAAAAAGGAGATGTTAATTTATTATAACTTCACAAGTAGGTAATATTATAGCTTACTGAAGGTATATCAATCAATATGCAAATACACCTGCGGGAGATATGATTTGCATTGTGGTGCTTTAAAATTTATTCCTACCTGTCGACACTTCCCAACACCGCTCATTGTTATTTTCCAATCAAGCTCTTTATGTCCAATTTCAGCATCTAGTTCATAAAGCTCATAAAATTTCCCCTGCCAGACATGAATTCAACTCAAATCATCAAAAAATATGTGAAAACATTTTGGGATGGTTAAGTTGAGTTTCTAGACTTTTTGGACGGATAAATGAATGATAATCCTAAATTTTATACACTTCCAAAAATAAAAATATAGCTTATATTAATTGAATTTCTACTACTAACTCCATAAACGCCATTAATCAGTTGAGCAACATATAATCGTATAACCCAACACAATATTTCTCAAATAACCAAGTTTTTTCCACTAAAGAGAAGTTGTTGCAAATTTATGTTCCAAGGAACAACTACCTCCTATCAAAATAAGTAAAATGATTTTTTACCATTTCACAATATATGAGCAATATCATTCAAATACGTTTGAGCTTAAGCTGTTCCTTTCCAAATTCTTCCAGTTATCCTAAATGTTGAAAGAGTTAGCCATAAGGGTATGTTTTGCAAACCTTTCTCTTTCTGGTATTCAATTGATCCGACATTTACTCTTATTTTGAAATTTAATGGATCAGTTTATTGAAGCACTAACTATCATGATGTTTGAAATGAAATGATTAGAACCATGCTAGCAATATGTACACTGTGAGTAATAATTATTATTGTTCAAGACATCAAATCTTTCTGATACAGCTTTTTGGCAAAATGTTATAACTTATAAGTACTTTAGCAAGCTTTTATAAAGTAAAACAGTCTTACTCCTAGGCATAGAGCAAAGGATTAGCTACATAAATACCGACTGAATGGAATTCCAACAAATATGTAGTTAGTTAATGCAAAATGTTCCATGTATCATAAACACAGACCTAGAGTTCAAACGTCGGTTAAAACGAAAGAAAAAACCTAAAGTTGCAGTTACATAGAATGCATCAAGTAATTAGTTACATAGAATGCATCAAATTACTTGGAATGTTTAACAAAGTAGATAATTAGAAGCAGAAACGGTTATGTGGCCACTTTAAAGTGTGTTTAAAGAGGGAGGGAAACTAACCACTTTAAAAAATATCAGAACATCCATATATTGACTTTTGACAGTCCAATACTGTTTCTGGGATGCTGACAATTTCTTCAAAACATCAGGGGGTATATAAAGTGTTCTCTTATCAAAAAGAGGATTTCCCGGCCTTCTTCCATTAGCATCTCTAATATTTGAAGGAAGAAGCCAATCAAACTTAGTAGGCATTCCAGATGCCGTTTCATCTTTCGTATTTTCAGCCAGTAAATCATGAGAAAACTTCACTCTTTTGCTATTGTCCACAGAGGAATGAGTAGGAGTGGACCCAAAGTTAAAACCATCCTCTTGAATTCGCTTCAAACGTGGCACCAATGGCCGTGTACCTGGAGTTTCTGGCCCATTGATATCGCCATCACTCTTTACAAGCAAGGGGTCTCCTCTATTCCCTTCACACGCAGTTTCTTTAACATCAATAACCTTTTTCATTCTTGAAAAACCAGAAACTGAACTCTCCTTATCTTTTCCATTTGAGTAACTATATTTATTAGATGTCAAGTGAATATTTCTATCACCACCACTTAAAGAATTCCTGAAAACCATAGGCAAGAACATAAATTCAAAACAAAGAACGACCAAACAGAAAAAACATGAACTTGAAATACATCAATTTGCTCACTTCGTGTATCCTGTATCTCCTTCACAAGCAATTTCTTCAACCTTGATAGCGTTTTTCGTTCTTGAAAAACTAGATACTAAACTTTCCTTAGCTCTTGCATTTGCGTAATTATATTTATTTGATGCCAAATTATTATCAGCCCCACCTAGTGAATTCCTGATAACCATAAACAAACGTCAAAAGGTTAAAAGCAAATGAGCATCCAAGCTAATAAATCATGAACTTATAAAAATCAAAATTTGCTCACTTCATGTATCCTCTATCCCCTTCACAAGCAATTTCTTCAACATTAATAACATTTTTCATTCTTGAAAAACCAGAGACCAAACTCTCCTTATCTCTTCCATTTGAGTAAGTATAATTATTAGGAGTCAAGTGAATATTATTATCACCACCATTTGATGAATTCCTGCAAACCATAAACAAACATCATAAAAACTCAAAGCAAATGATCTTCACAATTAATAAACTGTGAACAGAAAAGATATCGATTCACTCACTTCATATACCCTCTATTCACTACAGGAGCCGTTTCTTCAACATCAATAACATCGTTCATTTTTGAAAAACCAAAAAGTGAACTCTCTTTGATATTACTATCAACGCCACCTAACGATTTCCTGCAAACCAAAAGCAAACATCATAAATTTCATACTACATGCTACTGCAAATTAACTTATCTCTAAACACTATAACATTTTAGTTCCCTCATATCACCTCAAAATGTGTTCACAGCTATTAACAATCAAATTATACGTGAATTCTTATGCATTTATTATAAACTTTTAAGCACATCACCATTGAAATTAAAAGATCACTTCATGGATTTCGTACTACAATAAATAACGGCATATATTTTTCAAAACATCGATTTACTCACATGATGTACCTCTAAATTCCAAAATACTATAACACACTAATTTACTCCTCAAAAAGTTACTTTACATCTCGTAGAAAAAACATAGAAGTTATACGCGAGTCACAAATGCTAACTATCAAACAACATATTACAATGAAAATAAATCATAATTACACTAGCAAGCAAATTCAATAAACATAACCGTAATACGAGCAATTTGTATATAAAAAAAAACTAAACTAGAAGGCTATACACGCAAATGCTTACGAATTAACCTAAGTATTACTTTGCAGATTAAACATAACCTTACTACACGCAAAAAACGGTACTACGAGCAAATGCTTATGAGCTAATATAAAGTATTAAATTACAAATTACACTAAAATCAAATCATAAAATCAACTGAGCATAAAATTAGGTTATTCAATCAATCAAAAAAAAAGTATACCTATCAATCGGCTTCTCGACACTTTTCGGCTTCATAAACTTATGCTTAATACTCGAAAACATCGACTGACCATTCCTATTAACGTCGTCGTTTACACCGTTACTGTTACCAATCGACTTCGGCGGAAACAACGACCGTTGCTCCTTCTCCGGCGGAGTTTCCGTTCCTTTAATTTCGTCCTCAGATGAGAGGTTTATAGGAGGCTGTTGTTGTAGCAGCTTCTTCTCGGAAACGGTGACATTGTGGCGAATCGGAGCTCCGGCGGCGGTGAACGGTTTCTCGGATTCCGGTACCGTTGACGGTTTTTGAAGGAATGATAGGATTGATTGTTGGCGTTTCATTGTTTGATTGTGAGTTTGTGATTGTGAGTGTGAAAAATGAATTGCTGGGGAAAAGTAGAAATGGAAATGTGATTTTGGCGGGACTTTTTTGGAGATGTAAAATTTAGGGGTGTTTGGTTTTGGGCAAAGGAGGGTAACAGGATAACGAATAACTAATCGAATGAAAAGTAATGATTGGTTATATATAAGGTAATCATTCATTATCCACTAATGTCAATAACACATTACTCTACGATTTGAGGTTAATGAAAATCATTAATCATTGTATTACATTGTTATACTTTTTGTTTTTCTTTCCTATTACACACTTTCAACCAAACACCCAAGATATCACAAGATATAAATAAACGACATATTTTTTTGATACGTTTCCTTCTTTAATAAAAGAAAGTGATCAAGTTTAGGTTATGACATATAAAATTATTGGAATTTATGTAGTTTAAATCAAATTCTCCATACTAATTTTCCTAAATTTTTCGAATTCACATCTTGTTCATCTTTAAGCGCATCTTTCTACAATATAGATTTTCTTTTTATTACTCAAGATGATTACTTCATGATAATAGATCTAATGGTTTTGTATATATATGAGAACGTTTCCTCGACATTAAAATTAATTTTTTAAGTATCAAAATATGTTTTTTAAAATGTTTTTGGGAGATTTTTTTTAAATAACTTTTGTAACCTTCTTGGAATAAAAAAATATTCGTGTCTTTTCTTTTTTTTTTTTACTCTTTTTCGACGTCGAAGTAACAAATTTATAATCAATCAACAACGATGTTAAGGTGGTGTCTTTTCTTAACATCGTTGTTGATTGATTATAAATTTGTTACTTCGGCGTCGTCAAAGGTGCAGAAAAATGAAAAGCTCTTTTATATTATTTTCAAGCGACTTTGATAAGTAAGAGGTTAGTTATAGGGAGAGAAACTTATACTAAATAAACTAAGAAGCCATTAAGACGCAACATGTGGCAATAAGTTTTTATTTCATTTACTAAAAAAACATAATGTTAAAGGGCATAATCGTCCTTTCGAACATTCTTTATATTATCATTCTCTTATTAATTTTTATATTTCTTATATACATAAAAACAAAAATGATGCATAGATTATATTTCTGATGCACACGAATATTTTTTTGATTAGATGATTTTGATGTCAAATGATTGCAAATACTCAAGTTATGACATTGACCGAAAATTGATACAATTTTAATATTTCATTTGATGCATAAGTGATAACTACCATACGAATTTAATGCATAATATTCTTATTTTTTATTAGCGAAACTAAATAAACCTGTATATGATATTATATAAGAGAGATTTACATATATGTCCTTACAAAACTTCATTATTACGTGAATTTCCTTTTAAAAATCAAAATTACATTAATATCCTTCTAAAACATGAAAAATTATCATATATATCTAAGCATTTTGATTAGTTTTATTGATCCATTTAATAATTTAAAATATTAAAATTATTTAAAAATTATTAATTTATTATTTTGGATATATATGAGAATTATTCATGTTTTGAAAAGATATTAACGTAATTTTGATTTTTAGAAGGATATCGACGTAATATTAAAGTTTTGTAAGGACATATATGTAAATCTCACTTAAAGTAATGTCTAAATGTCTATGAAACTGTTGTATCAATTTCTTAAAAATTAAAATTATGTTTGTATTTTTTTTAACGGCAATGTTAGTGATTCGGGGCCACAGTGACATCCATTTGGGCAGTATGCGACCCACGAAACTTACACCAAAGTTAGTTACATATCTCCTAATATTCACCTAAGAGAAAATCCGAAAGAAAAACTCGAACCAAGACCTCCCTAGAAGAGGACAACCTCCTACCGATTAACAAAATTATGTTTGTATTAATAAGTCAACTTTTAATCAAAATGCTAGAAGAAAAAAAAAATCCAATCCGTGGACAACAAGTTATAGATTTTTCCTTTTTAAATTTATCGCCGTGGGTAAAAAGTCTATCAAAATCACGAACCTTCGAGAACCATAATTTTATAATTTCCGTCCACAAATCATATTCCGTTTAAAGACCTTTCCAGATTCTCAATTCCTATATAAACCACCATTTCCACCATTAAAGACACTACTACATACAAATATCACGTTCAATTTGTATCGTTAACATTTATCGACTCAAAAAGTCATTAAAAGAAAATGCCAACTCGAACTACAGGAACAATCTCCCAAGACTGGGAACCAGTCACCCTCCACAAATCCAAACCCAAATCACAAACCCTCCGTGACTCGAAATCGATAACCCAAGCCTTACGAGCCGGTGCACAAATCCAAACCATAAAAAAACACGACGGTGGAACAAACAAAAAAGGTCCCTCAACCGCGATTTACGCGAGAAAACTAGACGAAGCGGGTGAGCCCGCTTCGTTTGAAAGAGTCGGGATAGATGTGAGGAGTTTGATTCAAAAAGCGAGGATTGAGAAGAAAATGAGCCAAGCCGAGCTTGCGAAAATGATAAATGAAAGGACTCAAGTTGTGCAAGAGTATGAGAATGGGAAAGCGGTTCCGAATCAGGGTGTGTTGGCGAAAATGGAACGGGTTCTTGGTGTGAAACTCAGAGGGAAGATTAAATGATGAATCATAAGTAGTTTTCGGTTTCTATAATCTATAATTTAATGATCGAGTCGATTCTATGATTATAAGTTTATTTCATACCGGATCAGACCACTTAGTAATAATATGATGTAAAATTTATAAAATAAGATTTGGTAATAGTTTCGTTTCTTTAATGTTTTGTTTCTGGGTTTAAAAAAGGAGTGTCAATATACGAATGATACGTTAAATGTATAGACGGTTATTTATAAAGTATAACTAAATATTGCACGTATAATATTTTTAACCAAAATACTAAATGGTATTGTTATCAAAGTTATGACAACTCTTAAAAAAAAAGTATAAGTTAAACAGAAAAATTTACTAGACGAGGAAAGAAACTAAGTTTTAAACTTAAGTTTATATTTCGGCTTTTACTTATATAATAAACATGTGAATAAGAAATTAATGGTAGACGGTCTGTATGAGAATTGATACATTGATTTACATGTTGTATTTGAGTTGTCTAACTAGAATTTTTGTGACCCGATGACCCGTGAACAATACATGATTAACCCAACAATAGGACCTCGTGGAGATCTAAAACTATGATAGAGGGTAGGGTGTTATGTGTTGGTTTTTTATGTGACGGGTAGCCTTATCTAGGATCTCTTTTAGGTTCATCTTTAGGTGTGTCGGGTTTAGAGTTTTTAAATTCCGTTTTGCTTGTGTCGATTATCTCCTTTGTCTTGGTCCTTTTCTAGCCCACTAATTTAAGCCTCAACCCCACACATTTATTTATAGGTGAGGGTAGGGGTGAGCGTTTAATGTTACTTCTCATCCTCGGTACCAGTTTTTATGGTACTACCATGTTGGTACCGAAAATTATAAATAGTTGATTAAGGAAAAAGTTTATACTTCACCCCAAGTGGATAAATCCTAGATAGAATAGGAAACTACCTCTTAATATCCATTTGACGATGCTCTAACGTTATTTGCTTCTCATGCACTCGGTGTACATAACTTTGATTCACATCCAACACTTAAACCTCAAGGCGAAGGTATTGTGAATAAATGTGGTGGTTTGCCTTTGGCTTTAAAAGCACTTGGAAGGTTGTTGAGGACCAAAAAGGATGTAGAAGATTGGGACGACGTGTTTAATAGTGAGATATGGGGTTTAGACAACGTTGATGAGATTGTCCCTGCGCCTAGGCTAAGTTACCATGATCTTCCTGCTTGCTTGAAGCAATTGTTCGCTTATTGCTCCTTGTTTCCTAAGGACTACGTGTTTAACAAGGATGACTTCATTTGCAAACAAACCACCAGAACGCTTGGGTCATGAATATTTTGAAATGTTATTATCGTAGTCGTTTTTTAAGCAAGCACCTAATGGGGAATCGTTATATGTGATGCACGACCTGATGCATGACTTGGCCAAATATGTTGCGGGAGATTATTTTTTAAGCTTTGATATGTCATTTAGTAGGGGTTACCAAAAGTTTGAGACATTCAGAAAAGCAAAAAGTTTGACAACATTCTTATATGTATCTATTGGGGTGAGGGAATAAGATCTTGGTCGACCTACTTCCCGAGTTACCTTTGTTAAGGGTTCTTTCTTTGAGTTGTTTCAGTATAAGCGAGCTACCAGAGTTCATTGGTAGTTTAAAGCACTTGCGGTATCTTAATTTATGTGAAACTGACATAAGAGAATTACCGGAAAATGTTGGAAATCTTTATAATTTACAAACATTGATCGTTTTTGGGTGTCTCGAATTAAGTAAATTGCCCACTAGCTTCTTAAAGCTTAAGAATTTACGACATTTTGACATTAGATATACTCCGCTCTTGAAGAAGATGCCCCTAAGGATTCGTGAGCTGAAAAACCTACAAACTCTCACCAAGATTATCATTGGAGGAGATGATGGCTTTGCAGTAACTGAGCTTAAGAAAATAAAGAATCTTCGCGGGAAAACTTCCATTAGTGACAAATGCAACGTATGTACGAGACATGAACTTTTCAGAAAATCGGCTTACCGAATTAGAACTAAAATGGGATTATGTGTTTGATGCTTCTCGAAATGAAACAATTGAAAAGGAGGTCATCAATGAGCTAAAGCCTCATAGTGACAAGTTGAAAAATCTTAAAATCATCTCGTATGGGGGAGTAGAGTTTCCAAATTGTGTCGGGGATCCATCGTTTCTTTGGTTGGTTCACGTTTCTATATATGGTTGTAGAAAATGTGCATCTCTACCCACACTTGCGCAACTACCTTCTCTTAGGGTGTTGTATATCGAAGACATGAATGAAGTAAAAGTTGTGACTTCGGGGACTACTCGTGTTGCATTCCCTTCACTAGATATTTTACGCTTTCAGAATATGCAGGGGTGGGAGGTATGGTCAACCAATAGCGGGATTGTGTTTCCACGCCTTCAAAAACTTTATATAATAAGTTGTCCTAAATTGCTAGTTCGGAAGAACCTAAGTCTGAATTCTGAAATGAAGGTGGTTTAAAGAGTAACTTTTAATGGCAGTTTCATGTTAATAAATTCGTTGGCTGTGTTTGTATCGAAACGGATGAGGTTTTTTCATTTTCAAGTTACACAGTTCGTCTTTTTTCTGCTTCTATTAGTTGTATTAAAGTGGCATTTTTATGAGGTTTAACTTTCACAGTTTATATTAGTGAAAAAAAGTCTTTTAGGGTGGTTTATACAAAAATTATCTTTTCCAAATGGGTGGGTTGGATAGGTTGGGTAACGGGTCAAAATGAGTTTGGACTGAAACAAGTAATTTAAAAAACAAAACGTGTTCTGATGATTAAAAAAGGGATTCAAGAGGTGTTTCACGATCTCGCAAAATTGAGCCATCTATGATTAAACATGTCTAACGATAAAAAGTTGACATGTAACAAAATGACTGGTGTGTATAATGAGAGAATTTGTTTGTTTATTTGATGCATAAGATACATATATTAAGCATAAAATTAAGCATTCGAATTCTTTCTTATTATTATTATTGACATATTTTACGCTAGAAAACTTGACGAATCAGTTGGCGAGAGTGCTTAATGAAATGACTCAAAGTTGTTCAAGAGCATGAGAAAGGAAAAGTCATTCCGAATCAGGGTCTGTTAGGGAAGATGGAATGCGTTCTTGGTCTAAAACTTGGAGGAAAGATTAATCATAACTAATTTTCGTTTATTGGAATCGTTTGTGTTGTAAATTGTACTTGCAACTTATAATAAAAACTAGAAGAAATGAAACTCCTTGGCCGAAAGAAACAAAAAATATATCCGACAATATTAATATAACTTTTGCATATCTTGTATCAACAAAACTGAAGCAAGTTCAAACAAACTTTCAACAATGCTTGAATTACATCGAAATGAAACCATATTTCTCCACAATCTCATACCCTAGTACAAACCCGAATGAGTTTATGCCCTAACTTGTCGTCTTACAAAACGTTTTTAAGTAACGTAAATCTTGATGTTTCAGCAATAATCAAATTGATGGAATCTTGAAGTAGTCGGAATCAAAATGATGCAATCTCACATAACCGTCTTCACCTCCACTCGAGAAACTGTGTTTCATTAAAAACAACAAAAAGATTAGATACAAAGCAAAAACATAAAACAAGGCAAAAACATCACACAAAAATAATGAATATACTCGCAAGTAAATAGAAAGGGAATTAATTGACACGACACATGATTTTTATAATAAATGGTTAACATCGGATTTTAACAGCTAAATTTCACACTTTCAAGGATCAAGACCTAAAAAGTTAACCAGAATTATCCAAACCTGTAATATGGGTGGATTTTTCAATAAGACATATACTACTTTAAGGACTTAGATCAATAACTAAACGTGAAAAATCTAGCTATATTTTAAGTAGATTAAGCGAATGATCCATGTGGTTCAACCCAAATTTCCCATACGTCCATAAGTCTTGATAGTTATATCAAAACCTCCATGTAAACGTGGTCCCTTGACCAAGTGAAATAACTATAATACATTGTCTTAGCTATTTCAGTTGGTCCGGAAAAGGGTATTTTAGTTAGTTCACTTTGCAAAGAGACCAAGTAATGTTATGGAGAGTTGGAGACTACGTGAAGATTTGACGTAATTTTTGAGATTTAAAAACTATATAGGAAATTGTGTAGAACCACATGGACCATTTTCGGCGTAATTTACTCTAATATTTCTAAACAAGACTAAAAGTTTTGATGGATACAATGATAAAAATTTGTTGGTTAAATCGATCAAATAACCCTATAACAAATATCAACTAGAAGCTAAATTTAATGGAGCTTAATTTTAGTATACATCAAAATAGAAAGGAAATAGACGTACCTTTTCCCATCAGGGTTGAATGCCAAAGCATTAATTGGACCGAAATGTCCTTTAACGCCTCCAATCTCTTCTTGGAGAATCTTGTAAACAAAAGAGAATTACAAAAGATAAACAGAATGATAAAAGTGACCAAAAATCGTTAAACTATGTTGCCCAAAAATATTATATTGTTGTACCTTATCATAAAATTTAGCTTCAAACTTTCCAGCACGATGATCAGTTGTGGTAACAGATGATGCATCTTGCCCTCCTCCCAGCACCACCTGAAAAGTTACAGAAAATATTTAAAAAAAGAAAGAGGAAAAATAATTTAAATGTTGAATATTGTTAAATGTTAATTATTGGTGTTTACTAGATGCAACGATTGTGATATTCCTAAAACTTATTTGGTTTTTTTTCTTCTGGTACTACTGTGTTAATTTTACCCTAATCCGCATTCTCCTCAATGGTTCACATATATTCAATCATATTATACTTCACGACATCAACAAAACAATTCCGTGGTGTAAGTTATGGTCTTTTGTCCTCCAAAAGGTGATAAACAGAACACTGCTATATCACACATGTATGCATAAATCACAAATATATACGACAAAAAAAAATATATAAAAAAACAAGAATTATTCAGACTATATTACAAAACTTACATGGTTAAGAATGGGAGACATTGCAACGGCATTGACTGGGCGTTCAGTAACATATGTTTTAATCAAAGTCAATGATCTGCTGTCCCAGAGCTAATAATTTGAAGATAAAAATTGTAAGAATACGGATGGTTTAACTGTTTAATGACTAGTTGACTATAATAAGTGATACCAATGTAAGAAATAATAAAAATTACCTTTGCAGACTTATCTAGAGAACCGGTGAGAAAATGTGAGCAATCAGTTGATTTTGCAAGTGATGTAATAGTCTTTTTGTGACCAACTTCTTTGTCGTTTTCTTGCAGCAATTTTCCGGTCTGTCAGTTTAATGATAAGAAAGTATCGGAATTTGAGAAAAAACAAGAAATAAATAGCCAAGAATTGTAGAATAAATAAATTGTCTAACTAACATAGTTTTTGAAAATCCAAAGAAGAAATAATATGACAATTCCCTCGATTTCACATTATTTAAGCAACTTCTCATTATAGTAAAAAGTAATTTAACTCAACTTAATTCCAAAAAGTAAGTATAACTTTGGGTTGAAGAAGTAACATTCAAGATTGATTTCCAAACGTTACAAACAATCAATTTATAACGTTCAGATTATTGGTAATCTCACAAAAATAAATAATAGAGCATGCGAGCAAAAACTCAAACTAATTAACGTTCCACCATTAACCTCCCAATCACACATAATTAAATTAAACTGATAAGAGTAAATTACGTGAATGGGCTATGTGATTGTACCAGATTAAACATACAATCCCCATTCGTATAATTTACTCGATTGATAATACAAGATGTGAAAAAGATACCTCGGTATCCCAAATTCGAACAACAGCATCTTCACCAGCACTAATAATTGTTTTGTTTAAAGGTCCAAAAACCGCTCTATTAATTCTTCCTTGTGGGCCCTTTAGTACAAGTACAGAATCAGCAACCTCTGAAAATTAACATAGATTAGAACATAATGCAAACACAGAAACAAAAAAAAACATGAAACTTACGGTCATGAGGGTCATCAGCAATGCGTTTGACATGAATAGCAGAAGTCAAACCCATAAAAGGGTCAGTTGTGATTACAACAAGCTTATCACCAACAGAAAGATCAACGGCTCTTGCCGGGGAATCAAAACTAAAAGTGAAAAGCTGTGCTCCAGTTTTAACATCCCATAACTTAGCTGACTGATCCGCACTCCCAGTAATCAATCTTGATGAATCTCCTGCAGACCCAATTGTAAATCAGTTGGCCAAAATTTCAATATATCCAATTACTAATACATATGTAACATAACCCTGGAAAAAAAAATACAAAACTCTCAAGTTGATAATAAATAAACGGGAGGTTGTTAATCAACGGTGTTGGAGAAAAGCTATGGCAGGAAGAATACAAAGTATCTGATGCCTATGGGTAGTTTAAGTCATTTTGGGGAATGATGGTAAATGATATGGAATACATAATAAACCTATATGTAGGGTTTCGAACGAAATATATACCTTCTACGCCAAATTTCTTATACTTTCACCCTTTCAGTTTGAATCCGACTCAATTAACTTTGATGACTATACTCCCAAATTAAGAAATTGAAAAAACCATGGATGCAATAGATGATAATTGATAAACATTAAAACGCTTTAACTATCTAAGTTAAAAACACTTGTACACCTTAACACTGGAATACCTATGAGGATAATAGTTATATTACTACCTACAGGGATACTTTCAAAAACACGATGGTAAACATATATCACTTGTTGAATATATGAAGCTTAAGTTTTCATTTAATTTTTTATTTACTGATTTCCGATTATTTTAGTATTTTTGAACATGTTTCATAGCAGACACCAAAATCTATCATAACAAACACCTCATGATTAACTCCTTCAAAATCAGGTCACCTTATTTGATAAACAAGGCTAATTAACAAGCCTATGTATGTTCCAGTTTTAAAAAAATATCAATATATGTTAAATACTTCAATAATTAACTACGTCTTGTTTTGCTGTGACTAGTGATTTTTCATTTAAGTAGAACCCCTAAACACGATGACATCAATTTCACATAGTTAACAACCAAAAAAATTCAATATAAAAGATCCAACAAACACTTACAATTTTATGGAGGCATTGACTAAACGAGAATAAATGACTAAGAGTTTTCATGATTTATTATTGAGAATGGTGGGAACGTTTTGGAGCTAAAGTTGGGGACGAAGAAGAACAAAAGGGCATATCTGTCATACACTTAATATGGGGTATATTAGCAGATAATTAAATATGATATTTTGATTTTAGGTTGGGTAAATAAACTACGCAAATTGAGGGGATAATGATATCCTCCTTTCCTAGAATCTAACTTGGTAAACCATTCCACGGACTGTTCGAAAAAAGGGAGTAAAACAGCTGCCATTCAAAAACG
The DNA here is from genome assembly GCA_910822075.1 of Senecio squalidus. Taxonomy (NCBI): domain Eukaryota; kingdom Viridiplantae; phylum Streptophyta; class Magnoliopsida; order Asterales; family Asteraceae; genus Senecio; species Senecio squalidus. The sequence goes on from CAJVGC010000582.1 coordinate 65,143,465, forward strand.
TGGCTAATGCCTAAAGTTTAAAACTTTCATGGTAAAGAAAGTTACGACTACGAGATTAACTATACATTGTGAGTTACCGTAAATAACTATTTCTAACATCCAAGTCTAACTTATCAACCAATACAAGATTGCAAGCTAGCTTAGTTTTCGGCTTCCAAGGGCTATATTTTCGGGCTTATGAGCTGATTATGACTTAAAACTGGATAATTAGCTCAAAATCCAGAAAAAAAACTATCTTCCTTTACGCTTATTAGCTTATTTCGATCACCTTATTCCATTTTTTCAGCTTATGGGGATGTTTGTGTAAACTTATTTTTTGGGTTTAGGCTTATGTTTTATAAGTAGCTTATGAGCTTATTAGCTTATGACAAGGCAAAAATGTTTGATAAGCCCATAAGCCACACAAAAGCCTAAGCTAATAAGCTCAAACAAACACCTAAAATGAGCTTATCTCTCTTACATAAACTAATAAGCTAATAAGCCCCTTCTATAAGCTAAAACAAACCCCTATGTATCACTTTACGAACTTCTTTTGCACATAATAAGCTAATAAACCACATACAATAAGCCGAAAAAAATCGACTTATGAAAATAACATACCAAATTAAAAAAAAAAGAAAAAAAAAAGAAAAAGGTTTATACTTGAAACATCACAGCACCAAACGGCGCCGTTATGACCACGGTAAGTCCCTAAACGTTCACCGTTATCAGCAAACCAAACAGTAGGAGTATGATCTTTAGCACAGGAGAACAAAAGATCTCCATCTCTGTTATATTTCAAGAATGTTAATGGCCTTTCATGTCCTTTCATTAATATTGGCCTCATCTTTTCTGCTAATTTGATTTGATTGAATTCAATTTGGGGGAAAATTGGAAACCCTAATTTAGATGATGAAGAAGAAGAAGATAGATGTTTTGGTTTTGGTGTGAGATGGGTTGATGTTGGGCCGGACCTAATGGTTTTTCAGTAAGATGGCAACGGGGCGGGTATGGTACGGGTTTAGGCAATTTTGGCTCCGGGACCGTTTACAAAACCGACTCCCAAACCTGTCGGGTTCGCGAGCTTCTTCGCGGATATTGGGTTTCTCCGTTTATTTTAGAAAAAGAAATCAGATTCATATAAAAGCTAAAAAGTGAGTTTAGAAAAGAAGAAAAAAAACACTAAATGTGAATTTATGTTTGTAAATAAAAACTTAAAAATGTGAACTATAAATAAAACGTAATAAAATTTGAGTTATGAAATGAAGATTTTATATCTTTATTAAAAAGGTATAGATGATAGTTTGTCAACTGTAGTAATAACAAATTGATAGATAATTGTTTAATTTTTCGCATATAAATATTAGTATAAGTAAATAAGTAGAATATTATTGATTATTTTGAATATAAATAGAAATATAAATAAATAAATATGTATACAATAATATTACATTACGGGTTTGGTACGGGTAATCGGTTTTGGTATCGGGTACGGGTAATCGGTTTTGGTATCGGGTTCGGGTAATCGGGGTGGGGATCATACAATGAATACCATCCCCGGACCCGACGCGGTTAAAAAAATAAGTTTTATTACCATACCTGCCCCCGTCCCCATGAACACGCCTAATTACTTTGGTTTTCGGTTTTCTCGTCGGTTAAGCTCTTTTTTGACGTTTACAACATGGGTTGACTCGAATAATAAGCTTAGTATTTGTGTTTTATCTCCCTATGTTGCACAAGTTGCGTCTATTCAAGAAACTGGCTAGTAAGTATGAGAAATTGGATGAATTTTTAGTGAAGCCGAAGTCCATTGATGAATTTCCGGGTGGAGAATAAGATATTATTTATCTTATCGACGGTAAGATCTAATAGCCATGGGTCTATTGGCTTCCTAGCTAGTCCTCAAAGGACTAATGTTGCCCTGACTCGAGCACAGTATGCAATTCTCTTGACTTTAAAATGATTGGTGAACCGGCAAAGTACTATATATCGGACGAGAGTAGACTGTATACCGTCATTGTGACTTCGCAAGAACGTGGATGAGTGGCACTACGGTTTGGAGATATGTTTATGGTATCGGATCCTACATTCAAGAGAGTCTTATGAATAATTGGGCTTGATATTATACAAAGCAAGGAGGATAGACGAGGACGTTACACATTATTTGGTCGAAGTAGAAGGAAGTTGCAATAGTCTTATGTGACATACACTTGCATATACTTTTTTGCATATTTTCTTTAATAATTGTCGAAGATCTTTCTTAAAATAGTATCTCTACTCTCGAATAGAGATATGATTGTACATCTCACCTTCTCAATACTTTTCCTTTGACGGAATTGTTACCATCACGTCGTTCTTGTTGTTGTAAACATAAATAGGTGGTCGATAATAAATGGTATTTCTTGTACTTTTTAACATGTGTTAAGATGAAAGGAAAATAAGATATGTTTTTCGTAAGCTTAAACTAAAATACCTGAAATAGATTTTGGTTATGTTAGCAAAAACTTTCGGTTTCGAATTTAAATATTTACTTTTAAAAATATAAATGTTTTTAAAATATCCAAAAATGTCATTGTCTATTCCAAATATCTTGTAGCATAAGATAAATGTCCTTCGTGTCATTTTTCTTATCCGAATAATTATATTTTATATATAGACAAATTAGCAAAACAAGTAATGGAATTTAAAAATACATAAAGAATAATAAAAAAAATTATCATGACAAATGAGTCCACGACCCCAATAAAAGAAAAATATATGTTTTATGATTAACACCGAGTATGTTATCGTTTTGGAACTAAAGGGATTATAGTCCAACGGTAAAGAAGACGGTTCACTATTCATAATTCATGTTTAAGACGTGCACTTTGTGATTATGATAAGTGACCACCAAAATCAACGAAACAACTATAGCACTGTTCTCATGTGTTATTTTTATGGTAAAGGAATGTAAAGGCAAAGAAAATTAGAAGATAAAGTTTATATATTTTATTCAATAAAACAATATCATGTGATAATCAACAATTAAAAAAAAAAGTTTCATTTTAATAGTTCGAAAAAAAAAAAAAAAAAAAAAAAAAAAACAAGAAAAGGACTTCATCATTATCATTATCAACAAGACAACAACCAATAAAACATCAAACCAAATGGGATTAAAAAAAAAAAAACTAATCATAAGTACACTTGTATATTTCTAGCTAGAAATACATGTTTTATACATCAAAACTAAAACTAAAACCGATTTACATTGGTTATATGACCAAATGGATCTCGAAAGATGACAATTTCCGGCTTATGTTCATTAGAAATCATATCGAGTGAGCATGTTCCTTAAAAAACGTACTTCACGGTCTTCTAATTAATAATAGAAGGCCGATTTGTGTATTGAACAGAAAAAGACCGAGACAAAATATCAATCTCATTTCTCCATTCCGACCCTTGATCAAAATTTTGTTCATAATCATACTCATCATAAGAAACACGAACATGTTTTGATGGTAATCTCATCAATAACTTCTTTCTTTCTCTCCTTATTTTCTTCCAAATAACTTTCCATACCGAATATGAAGACTCGCTTGGCTCACGAGCTTTAGAACCAAGTCGGTCAAGACCACGTTCATGTTTAACCGTTGAGCTACGCCACATCTTGATATCCATTGTTAATCACTTGGAGTTGGAGCACTTTGGTTTTATGAATTTATTAAGGAAAAAAGAAGTAAGGCTTTTGATCTTTACATATATGAGTGTATATATATATAGATTTTATATGTATATTTAAGTATAATGGTCAAAACGTGTGTGTTTATATATATTATGGTCAAAAATGGAGGAGATAACAAAATTAGTCAACAAGTTTAAGCAAGATTAGTGTTTGTTTATACAAATTTTAATGGCATGCGATTAAGATGGTTAGTATTTAAATTAGATTTAACTCAAGTAACAAAAATCCAAGTTATCATTGTATATAACTTATTTTATTTCGTTCTTAATAAGATCACAAATTTACAATACGTTACCATTGTATCAATGTGGAAGGATAATTAAAGACTTAGATGACGTTAGAGCCTATCCAACCCTGCGTTATAGCGTGCGTTTTGGCCCCTCATCACGTTGTTATGGTTGGGGGCGGTGTTATGTGTCGCGTTATCGGCGTTATGTTACGGTGGTAACGCACGTTTTGGTACCTTTTTTTTTTAAACGTTAATCGAATAAAAAAATATTAAATTTTTTTAAAAAAGAGCCGTTATGCCCGTCTGAATTTTTTTTTTTTGACCGTTAACTAGCCGTTGTTTTTATTTATTTATTTATTTTTCTAACCAACTCTATAAATACCCAATTACAAACACAAAATCATCTTCTTTCTCTCTAAAAACTCAAAAAACCACAATCTATTATCCTATTTTATCTTAAAAATGGCTTTCAAAATGAATTTGTCAAGTTCCGACTCTTCTGATGATGAAACAATTTTCATGATGGCGGCGATGGCCGGAAAAGCTTGTTACGATGAAGAGGAAGCTATCGAAACCTCAAACGCTCGGGGTAAAAGAAGATTTATAAAAAGAGATCGAATAGGGGCAAACGAACGACTTATGGCAGACTATTTCAACGAATGTTGCATTTTCACACCGGAGCAGTTCAGATGAAGATACCGGATGAGAAAACCGCTAGTGTTCGAATAGTCGACGGTATTCTTAACTATTCTCAAGTACCTCTACCTAGTCGTTTAACTATTTTACATCCCGATTAGATGCTACGGACAAACCAAGTTTTACCGCTATACAAAAATGTTCATCCGCCATGCGTCTTTTAGCATACGAAATCACTTTCGATGCATTTGATGAATATCTACACATGGCGGAATCTACATCAAATGAGGCTTTAGATAACTTTTGTAAATGTGTTATCGATCTATATAAAAACGTTTACTTAAGAAAGCCAACACAAGACGATATTCAACGTATTTATGCAAAACATGAAGAAATACATGGGTTCCCTGGGATGCTTGGGAGTATTGATTGTATGCATTGGGCATGGGATAACTGTCCAAACGCATAGAAGGGCCAATACACACGAGGTGATCATGGATACCCAACTGTAATGCTTGAAGCGGTTGCCTCATATGATTTGTGGATTTGACATTCTTATTTTGGTGTCATGGGCTCTAACAACGACATCAATGTTTTGAATGCCTCGCCTCTATTTAGGGAACTCCTCCCCGACAACGCTCCACCTTCTAATTTCGTGGTAAACAAAACTCCCTATGAAAAAGGCTATTACCTCGCGGACGGAATCTATCCAGAGTAGGCGACTTTTGTCAAATCATTTTCTCATCCACCAGACGAAAAGTGAAAGAAGTTCAAAAAATTTCAAGAAGCTGCAAGAAAAGATGTTGAAAGAGCATTTGGCGTGCTACAAGGGCGATTTTGGGTTTTAAAAACTCCCACAAGATACTACAAGGTAAACAAGTTATAGAGAGTCATGTATACTTGCATCATATTGCATAATGATTACCGAAGACAATGTCGCTAATATCAACGACTGCGAGGAATACTATACTCCAATACCAAGAGAACAACGAACTTCACAGGAAAGGTGCCAACATCAAATCCGAGTAATGAAAGAGATACGAGATCGTGATAGACACAATTGTCTTCGAAGCGATCTCGTTGAACACATTGCGAGACTTGATGATGACTATCGTTACGCACGTTGAAACTATTTATCTATTTAATTATGTATGTTTTAATTACGGTTTTTAAAATTTTAATGTAATATTGTTAGCTTTATTAATGTATTTTGTTTTTAAAAATGAGTTATTTTTATTATTGAATGTATTAAAAATAATATGAGTAAAAAGAAAAAAATAAAAAAATAAAATAGAAAAAAACTAGTGGATCCCAAAATTCAGTGTTATGGCTGGGAGTATTTATGGTGTTATGTTATGAGGGTGTTAAGCTGACGTGATCATAAAACCGACGATTTCAGTGTTATGACTGCGTATGCTCTTATAGGAGTTTTGTTTACCGTATACGATGAAAATTCCGTCATGAAAAATCCATGCAGTCAAGCATCACAAGTGTCTAATCTAGCTATCCCTATTAGAAGAAAAGAAGACGTTAAACTCTCAAAGAGAACGAGTTGAGATCACGCCCGCCTACCATGATATGACTCACAGCGTGATCCAACATCACCACACTGCCATTTCAAATGCCTAAGGGTGCATTAATCGAACTCTAAATAAACTTTCCCTTTCATTAAATATTTACTCCCGACTTTCTAAAGTCTTTCTTTTTCTACTTTAAACTAAACTCGGTTTTTTAGTATGAATGTTACAAAATTTCTTAAAAAATATTAAAAACCACATAAAACACACTCAAATTCGAACCGATTTAATCACCCATTCATTTTGCCACATCTACCGAACAAGTTTTTATAACACACCCTTTCTTCTCATATCGTATAAGAAAACGAAATTTCCACACGCAAGTTTCCAAAATGCAAACACATTCAAAATGAGAACCCCCCAACAATCGCGATAAAAATTTGGCCTGAAATGGACCAATTCAGCACGAAACATAAAAATATAAAACCAATTCACCTTTCTGTAAATTCTTTTTTCGTCATAAATTCAATTACATTACACACATTACAGTTTCACAAAACCCGACTTGTTCAAGTCATGAAAACAACATCACACTTTTTTTACCATCAGTTTAAAACATTAATTAAGTTTTATCGACTATACACCATTACGACACACCACCAAAATAGGGATGCCACAAAAACCCTTCTTCTCTTCGCTGCAAGAAGGAACTCGTATAAATTATGTATCACTTTTTTTTTATGAAAAAATGGTTTTTCAGAAATGTTATCTTTTCAGCATTTCTAATCAACCATTTTTAGGAAAAGCGTGTTACGGGAAGGCTGAAGGTTATTAGACATCATGTTGGGCAGATTTTGATACTCTTCGAGAAAAGGGCAAAACAGTATATGGCAATGACCATCCTGCAAAAACACGATAAAGGAGGGGTAAGTAAGGTACGAGAGTCGAATATGAAAACCCACATAAGAGATATTGATCAACGTATGTACGTACCCGTAACACTTATTGTGAATTAAGATACAGTTCTCCCATAACAGATGGATGCTATGTACAAATTCTTGGACCATTTTTCCTGTCATTTTATAAAAACCCATAAAATCGAATTAATCAATTAGTCTAAACATTTATGTAAGATTTCACTTTAAGAAAAGGAAACAATTTGACAACAGTACCTTTACATGTGTACTAGGAAACGCGGTAGTACGAAGTGTTTCTTGGGTGACATCTTGTAATCTCCTTTTCGAAGTACTAAGTATGAACGCCGCTTGATCTTCTGTGGCAGCAGCTGCTGTTATTCGGTACCCATTTTCCCATCTTCTATGAATTCCTTCGCTTGGATATAAAAAGTCAAGTTCCACGACCTATATAAATAAATGTTTCGATTGCAAAATGTCAACATTTGACCATTTATAAAAATAGATATGTGTAATTGATTAAATTACCCATTTTACCTTAATCTAAATTACTACGGTTTTAGTGTTTGTAATGGATAAATTTAAAGGGTACAAATGTATAATGGTAAAATTCGACAAGTTATTTTGAAAATTGACTATTATAATTTTCCGAACAGATTAAATAGTACTGCCAAAAGTTATTTTGGGACCGAAGGAGTATAATAAAACTCCTAGTAAAGCATTTAATAATTGGTCAAAGTGTAAAACTATCATAATACTAAAAGTAAACGGTATGTTTTTGTCAATGGTAAAAAAGTCACACATTGTTTCATAAAATACCTGATTACTGTAACTTGCATCACGAGACATAACGATACCCCATTTATTCCCTGCGGTGGTCATCGAAGTAACTAAAAACCCTTCTTTCCACTTCTTGTTAATCCACTTGAACGGAAACACGTCACTTACTTTATAAGATTGTTGTGTAAATGTTGTCCCTGGTGATAGAAACGTATTTTAGGATTTTAGAACTTGTGTAGCAAACTTTAATTCTAGATATAACGATTAAAAAAAATAAAAAGTTACCTTTGGACATTACAACCAAGGCACTACCATTTGATGCACCTGCAAGAGACGTAATGTAATAGTTCTTCTCCCATTGTTCCATTATCCACTCCTTGAAAAGACAACAAAAATCATTCAAATTGAGTATTATAGAGATGGAAATTTTGACGACCTTACCTAAACTGTGTTCGTTCGGGTTCAGAAAAGGAGACGGTCAAATAGGTTAAACACAATCATGTTTTTCATAAAAGCAGATTATCATTAAGATAATAAATTACGTGTATCTTCTAGTAGTATAATGTAAATTACAGATTTAGTCGCTCGTTAATACTATTTACGGATATGGTCATCAGTACCAAAGAATACACGTTTTGACCCCTTTGAGCGCTATTATTGTATCCTGAGAAAAGACGTAAGACGAGAATATGAACTATGTAAATTACCTTGCGTAAAAAAACGGGGGAAATCTCATAAACTTGGGAAGTGAAGCCGGTCCCAGCATCCATGACAACCGCCCAGAGATTTTGGGCAGAGGCTACACAGCTCACATGAAGACCATCGTTTTTTCCTTTTTCTACATGTTGGTGAAGCCTCAGATCTGCTACATTGTAATAGTACCTACCATTAAGAACAGATAAAAAATTTATCAGCATATAAATATAGAATTTTCTTGAGTTCTTGGACAAACACAACATCAATTATTGATAAAAGACTAAAGTACGATATAAGGGTGCCTATAGTTTGGGTTTTATTATGCAAAAGATCCCCTATCGAAACTTCTTTTGCAGATTTCATCCTTACTTTTACGTAAAAAAATTACAGTATGAAAGGGACAAAGATTAGAGTAAGGTTTTATTTATCACAAAGAGGAATATACGAAAAACGAAAATTGGCCTAGAGTACGTTGCTATCGTGTGCATTTAAACCTTATTTCATTATGGATTTGATTCAAAAAACATAGAGATGTCTCATTATTGATAATTCAAATAAAATAAATAAATATTTCATGGAAAAAAAAGGGAAAATTGAAAGAAACTTTAAAAGAGTAACAAGCAATCAACTTCGCTATATGGAAGTTACTTTATTTCTGGTTCATCAATAACATTCGGTTAAAAGTTCGAAGCAACAATGTTTGACAGTCAATTTTTCTGTTTTTACGGAACCAAATCAGTTTGCAAAATTTTGTTGCCACAAGTTATTAAAAAGTAAACCTAGGTATAAAATTATGCACAAGCAATATATTCATACCTTTGTTTCATTGGGGGTCTTGACGAATAAACGGAAATCCACTGATTAGCCGGGGTGCCTAACCTAATTTTCTTCCTAGGTTGAGTGTCTTCCAAATCAACAAGCAACCTTCCCCTCTTTTGTCCCACCTACAATAATCACGAATAACCAACATCATATCATCAAAATTTCCAAGTTTAAACTATCGATTTAGAAAATATCTCTAAGGTGTCAATATATGCGGATGATGCGAATTAGAAAATATCCCTTTATAAAACCAGTATGTCAAGTATGATTACAAAAAAAAACATTTTATTACCTCAAAAATAACGAGATTTGTTTGAAAAAAATGATTTAGGTGGTTTTATCATTAAGATTACACTTTGTGGGACGGGTGAATATGGTTATTTTGTTATAAATAAAACAGTATGTTTGATATGATAACAGAAATTATATTATTTCAATGACTGAGAAAAAAATAAAAAAAATTGTAGGTTTATCTTAAATAATAACATAACCCGTTCAACTTTGAAACTTAGTTTTTTAGTTTACTCCACATGTTTGACCAGTCAGAGATCAAACATAACCCGAAAAGACCAATTCATTAGTAAATGGATTGAATACAAATCAGTATCTTTGAAAACTTAAACGAACCTTTAGGGCACCATCTATCCTTAATGGGCGCAAAGATGCGCTAGAAACTAGGCAGTTTTCGAACAAAGCAATGAGCTTCGAGTAATTAGGCTCTTCATCAAACTTCATGTTGGTCACCACTTCAAGAAATTGTTTAAAAGGTGACGGACAAAAATAACAAAGAAGGTCGGGAGATGTCGCCATCTTCTTTTTACAAACAAGAAACCCTTTGTTGTCTCCCTACAATGCAAAAACAAAAAAGTTAGAACATGATGCCAGAAACACAATATGCATTCCAGAAACAACCCAAGAAAGTTTTATTAAGAATGATTTATTTTCAATAATATTCTGATACACGAGATGTAATTAAACGGACCGTTGAATATAGTGTTTAAATGTAAAATTAACGGCCAGAGGTAAATAGTTATAATGAATCAATGACGTAAAATAAAGAGACATTTAGAGAAATAGAAATAAAAGTCCTTCGAGTTATGTTAAAAAGGGAAAACAGGTAACTGCTTATTTAGCTGAAGTCATTATAATCAGATACTTGGTTCTAAGACACCTCCGAAATTTGAATATCAATGATTTTTTCATTACGAATGAATTTAAGCTTCACGAGAAAAATGAAACCCTGCACAAATTAAAAACAAAAAAAGTCAAAAGAACTCACAATGAAACCTTGCCACGGAAGTTTTCCTTTGAGTAGAAATATTAATGTGTAAGCTAAAGACTCAAGGTCATCTCTTCTGCTTCCTGTCCTTCCTAAATGGGCATGTACACTTGCGTAACGTACTGTTCCCCTATAAAAATAATGCAACAATGATAAATAAAAGAATAAAACTACCAGAAATATAAATAAATATAGACCAAAAATGAAAAGAAAAAAAAAAACTTTTGAAAATTTGGAAATTACCTGAAGACGTCAGGCTTTTGGTCATAATCAACATGAGTCCCGGAAGTCGTATCCCTCCATTTTGAAGCTGAAATAATACAAGTTAAAAACCTTGCATAAAATATGTCTAAAACATGATAAAAATAATAAAAATATATACCTAAACCAAGATCAACCAAATACAACTTTTTCTCATTGGATGTCCCAGGCACTCCGAGTAAAAAGTTTTCTGGCTTTACGTCTCCATGAACAAAACTGAAGGAAGAAAAAGTATGATTAACCGTTACATTACTAAGAAAGAATAAAGAGTTAAAGTTTATAATAAAAAATTACCCTCTCGAGTGTAGCTGCTCTAATATAGATAAAGACTCCACTGCTATACAAGCAACCATTTCTTCCGAGAGACTACAAAAATAAAATTAGAAATTTATACAAAATTTACAAAATTTGAAAAGCAAAAAAGAAAAAAAATGACTAATGAAAAATGTATCATACGTCTGGTTGCTAGAGTTCCAAACATCCCACAAACTTGGGCCAAGCTTATCCATAACCTACAAGAAACATAGTGAATATTTTAAAGATATTTAGAGAACCAGAAACAAAAATATAACGAAGGTGGAAAACTTACGAGAATATAATAGTCTCCTTGGCGGCCTTTGTGATGGACCATCGGAAGTCCATAACAACCATTGAGAGTACTTCATGAGAATACAAACATCAAAAAATAAATTAGGTTTCTTGTATTAAATGGGGTTTTGAAAACATATAAAAAAATAAATTCGCAACTTGGACCCTTTCGCTGATGAATGTGGCGATTCAAGTTATGCCTTTATCTCTATCGATTCGACCAGTAAAAAAAGGTCTAAAAACAAAGGTGTATTTTAATTCATAAAACATTGAATCTTTTGTAGTTATTTTCCACACAGTAATTATCTATTAAATATTAAATATTTTTGACAAAATGTGTTTTTGGTTAACCCAACCAGTACGAGAAAATACATGTTTTAACCTGAGCCGCCCATTTTACCATCTCTAATAAATATGTTACTTACCTATAAACTTGCCACTCGTAAGGTGGACCATAACTACATCCCTTTCCATTTCGATGCTCCAACTTCAAAGCAACCTACACATATGTCCGATACAAAATATATATTTATAAAAATTCCAAAAAAAGATACAAATTTTAGAAAAAGCCGTGCTTGTTTCAAAGAAGATACAATGTACCTCAAGAGCATCGGGACCGGAGATTCCTGAGCCACCTGTCACCCTTCTACCAACATAAACTTGACCAAATCCACCTTTACCTAACTTTCTTTCTAATTTGTATGCGGGTGAATTGCCAACTTGCACCTATGGGAGTAAACATGAAAAAACCCGTTTAATAAAACCAAATGCAGTACAACAACAATGTTTTATTTTTATTTTTATTACGACTTAAACACACTACAAAGAAAACCAGTAGATTTGAGTTATGTTTTCACGACAGCGTATAAAAGAAATGAGTCAAATTTAAAAGATTAGCTAAATATAGAATTGACTATAAACAAAAGAAAATTTTGGAACTCGTAATGTAATTAATGAGATAAAAATAGAAATAGAAATAATACCCTTTCAGGAACGGGACTCGTGCTTCCTTCCTCCTCGCCATTAACAGCAGCCAATTTTTCCGCACTTTTACCAACAACCAATTGATCACGAAGAGCCACGTCTAAATTCAATTGGGGGCCACGTCCACCAAATATCTCTGCCTTTTTGTCTTGATCATTTGCTTTACCAGCCCCACGACCTCTACCAGCTGGCCTCGGCATTGGTGCTTTTGGTGCTTGAGCTTTACCTCTGCGGGTGCCACGACGAGGAGAAGGAGTTGGGGCTACAACAACATCATCGTTATCAAGATTAATGACTTTTTTAGCTTGACGAACTCCACGTCTCAAATTTGGCATCTTTTTCCATGCACATATAAATATTCTTCGACCTCAAAATAATTAAACCAACATATCTACAAAAAAACAACCAAGAAAAAAATCAAACATCTCATCTGAACACATAAATGTGAAATAACCAAATTATCCCTATCTATACGTAACACAAAACAATCGCGTTCTATCTATCAATTGTGCTTTAAAAGGAAAAAGCGTTTAGTGATCTGCAAATATGTGTTTTTAAATCACTCAATCTTTTTAATTAATTCTTCTTAGTTTCTTACTATTCTAGATGCGCTATTACTTGTGGACCTTTTGTATCGATATCGCATTTAACATATCATAAGAGACGTAAATGATCGTATCAAATACTTTCATCTTCATAGTTTCATACACATCATAATGTATTTCATAAAATCCGATTATACTAAAGCGAAAAACATCCATACAAACAAGAACTTCGCATGAAAATTTCTATTCAAATAATGCATCGAAAAAGCACATAACTTTAAACGAGAATTCAAAGGACAACACACTATAATCAAAATATTATAACACACATTCATACAAACAATTCATCAAACACATAGAGAACAATATCATATTCATCAAAAACGCCACTTATATCACATCGAAAACAACAACAAAAACCTCTAATTTCATATAAATAAATAAAAAAATCCATTCAAGCAAAACATCAAACACTTGGTGTGCAATATCCAAATCCATCAAAACCAACTGATCTTACATCTACAAAAACCTTAACCATAAAACAAACACTTAATAAAATAAAAAAACAATCTTTTTTACAGAATATCACCTAAAAATCAAAAAATAAAACACACCAGATGAGATCAATTTACGATCGATCATAAAAAACACAAACTTTATTCAAAAAAATTGAAAAAATGTAAGTAATCAAAGAGTGGAATCAAGAAAATAAGAAAAGGGTATTAATAAAGATTAAAGATTATACCTTTGATTAAAAAAAAAAGAAATCTGGAAAGATAAAATTGATGATAAAAAAAAAATGAGGAAAATTGGGAATTATTTTGATTGATTTTGGAAATGGGGGTTGGTTTATATATGGATGGTTTGGATGGATTTGATGAGAAAAAGGAACGACGGTGGGTGGGTGTGGGTGGGTGATGTTTTGTGTGTGCGGTTTTGATGTGTGTAACGTTAGATTTTGGTCATTTCATGTGTTTGTGTTTGGTTTCGGGCTTTTGTGTTTTTTCAAACTGGGCTTACAATTTCATGTGTTTTTCTCATCATGGGTTGGGTTTTGTGATTCGGGATTCGGGTTGGATTACGTATGTTATTTGGTTTGGGTTATTCGGATTTGGAAAAGTTGAAGAACGGGTCGAGTCAAACAAGATTAGTTCTTTGGTTCTTACAAGTTTAGATGTTAAGTATTTGACACTAATATTGTCACAAAACACGATCATACCACAAACAAACGACAACACAATTCAAGAGGAGATCGTGAAGCCACACTACTTCATCAACAATATTGGAAACAACATGATACCTAAGTTCAGCATTGGAACGAAACACGACATGTTGGCACTTACATGGTCATGAAACCAGTGGACATCCAACAACCAGTCAACATGAAAATAAGATACCAAATGATAATTCACATATTTGTTTCTAGTGTTACTTGATCCCACTACTTATATATATAAAAAAGAGGTTTTGCCGAGACCTCCCACCCTGAGAGAGCGTCGAACCCGAGACCTTCCACGGATATATATATAAATTTTAGATGTAATATCAATGTGCGAAGCATTTGATAACATTATAAACAGTGAATTTTTTAGAACATGCATAGATACTTTTAACGAAAGCGAACACGAAATCAATGATCAAGGGAAAACAATCACAAATTGAAAGCTTTCAAACTCACAACCAAACTGTCTATTGCGGTATTTGCCGTAAATGTTTATAACTAAACTAGTGGACATACTTGTCCATCTCAATTTTCTCTATTTGCATGAGTTCTATGTGTTATGTTTTATTTGAATCATAGTTCATACTTTCTGTTAGTTCATTATCGACATCTTAAACGGCTTATTACATACATACCGATTACATTACATATCTACTTAATCAAATAGAGGTTGATTTTCAATTTTGAGAAAATTCCCCTTTCACCATTATTAGTTCTAAATTTCTAGCGTCTATCTCTCGAAAAGTATCTAGTGCGTATTTCGGTCAACTCTCCATTATCTTCCTTTGGTTGAGTGGCATGTATTTCCATGGTGCTCGTTTTTCCAATTATGAAGTGTGGCTAAGTGATCCAACTCACATTGGGCCTAGTGCCCAGGTGGTTTGTTGTACAATTGGTACTTCGAATTTGGAACGAGCATGAAGAAATTAACGATACTTCTTTATCTTTTGAGTTGTTCTGCCGGATCGGCCACTCAAGATCTTTGGTCTTTACCCGGACCCGATGAAAAAAATGGAATAATTCCTTATGGACTCGTTGAGAAGGATTTTGGTCTAGTTCGTGGCCTATTAGAAGTGGAAAGTGCTCTGGTGGGATCCTCACGGGCATGCGGTCAGTTTGATAAGGATCGAGTGACATTGCTTCTTCGACCTGAACCAAGGAATCCCTTAGATATGATGCAAAATGGATCTTGTTCTATCCTTGATAAGAGATTTCTCTATAAAAAAGACGAATCAGAGTTTGAAGAGGGGAAGGAGAGGGAAGGAGAAGAGCCCTCTAGATAGAGGAGGATTTATTCAATCACATAGTTTGGGCTCCTAAAATATGGCGCCCTTGGGGCTTTCTATTTGATTGTATCGAAAGACCCAATTGCTCCAGGTCATTTCGGGCAAGCAGATCATTTATGATCAAGAGGATGAGCTTCAAGAGAATGATTCAGAGTTCTTGCAGAGTGGAACTGTATAGTACCAGACACGAGATAGGTCTTCCAAAGAACAAGGCCTTTTTCGAATAAGCCAATTCATTTGGGACCTGCAGATCCACTCTTTTTCCTATTCAAAGCTCAGCCATTTGTCTCTATGTTAGATGAAGAGATGTCAAAGGGGCTCCTTACTCCCCAAACAAATCCTCCTACATCTCTATATAAACGCTGGTTTATCAAAGAGACGCAAGATAAGCACTTCAAATTGTTGATTAATCGGGGAAATGCCGCACCATCACTTTTTTCACATATGTTATTAGCAATCTCAAATATGCATTAACTATCAAGAATCTCGTTATATCTTTAATTTAAACGTATCAAATTAAGTGTTTTAAACCTAAAGTTTTCTAAGGAAAGGTGCCAAGTTAACGAAACCTTGTTATTTAAAAAAAAAAACTTTAATTTGATATATAAAATATTTAAATATTTCATGTTAATCAATGTCGGAGGGAGATGTTTAAAACATTTTTAAAAGTATAAGTAACCGAAAAGTAGTGAAGGTAGGTGTTCATCGAGAAGATTTAGGTAGTGTTGAGCTACATGGTTTTTTCTTTCAGGAAAGTAACAGGGATGTACGAATACATCTGAATCAAAGACTTATCTTTTTATAAACTGAAACATGTAAAAACATCTATCCATATTTACCCATTCTTCTAAATTTTAAAATATGAGTCCCTCTATTTTTACAAAATAAAGTCAACTTATATTTCACTAAGTGGTCAATATGTGATTTTGTCTTGTTAAAGACCTCATTTGAAAGGGTAAAAAGTTGTTACAAGAGTTGTCCTTATTGTACAAGTAAGATAAAGACAATACATGGTACATATTCCTAGTATATTTCTTATTACTTCGTTATCCTCAAAATAAGCATCCTATGAAACCTCTATTCTCTCAAAAGAGTTTTATAATGTTGCTTATATTTGTATTTAACAATGTACTATAACTTTAATCAGACTAAATAGGGGCACGAGCTGATGGAAATGCCGAAACTTCTTGTTTGTATTTTCACCGTTCAAAAAAAAAAAAAAAAATTAATATCTTCCTGTCCAAGTTGAAAATAAATAGTAGTGTTATACTAGTTATATATAGACATGTTTGTAGTCTAGAGGTAGATGTAAGTTCTTTTACTTTTCTAGTCCCAGATTCAAACCTCGTTATACATATGGTTTCAGTTTATTCGTTCGACCGTTTAAAAAGAGAAAAAATTACTTACTTGTTAGTTGCTATTGCTTACAAAACAACTTTTAGTGATGACATTAAGATAACTTGAAACAATAATAGTAGCTAATACTTTATATCAAAAACTTGTTTATATATTTTTTATTTACTCTATTATAATGTATTCACATACAATTTAACCTAGTGATAACACATCATGTTTTCTTATAAGAAGTCCATTGTTCGCACATCAAACATTTCCGAAGTGGTTAGGAGAATAGTTTGGAAACGGTCTCAAGATAACTCAGTTAGGTTACATATATCTCGGTCATATATTTGTCATCTTTGAGTACAATGAACAAGAAATTTCATATTTATATATATATATATATATATATATATATATATATATATATATATATATATATATATATATATATATATATATATATATATAAAGGGGAGAAAGAGCTTTAGTATGATGGAGGCGTGACTTGGGTTAATGAGCCAAAATAGTATCGCACGGTTGGTGTTTTTCTTCTTCAATAGCATCAAGAAAAACAAAGCTTTTGATTCTTTTCACATAAAAAAAGGTTCTATGCAAGGATACCTTTTTATATTGTATATGCTTTAGAAAATATAGTGCGAATCTAATTTATACTGTGATATAAACCGTGAAACATTACCCTGTCACAATGTAATGTGTTCCAATGCCAATAAGAAGTAACCCATCTAATGGTATTTAACATCCAAAAAACTGTCAAATAAAATGCGTCCCAAGCCAAAATATCACAGGTATTGCCTCGTCCTGGGCCATCGCATGGAGAACTATAACCAAAATACTTTTTATCTGGCATTAACTTGGAACCACGTGCATCTAATGCACATTTTACTAAGATCAACGTAGTTGTATGTAAACCCAGAGCAATAGCATGATGAACCAAAAAGTCTATGGGACGTATTGTTAAGAATAGTGAACTACTATTCTCATTAATAGGATTTAACCAACCTGGCAACCATATGCTTCGGCCCGCATTGAATGTCGGGCCATTCGTTGAAGATAAAATATATCGAATCCACATGAAGTTTTACCATGATCAGATTGTATCCATTGAGCAAATATAGGTTCGATTAAGATTTGCTTCTCCGGAGTACCAAAGGCAAGCACGACATCATTATGAACATAATCTGATAAGCAAGTTTCTAATAATTAATGAAATTTATTAGTATTAGGATGTTACCATATTTGTAAGTAGATGTGAGATCTATAAATCTTTATTATTCTATAAATATTTGTTATTCATAGTTGTAGAAGCACTTTTTGTTGGAATATTTTTTTCTTTTAAGGAATTGGTTTGTCGTCCAATAACAAGTAAGAATAGTAAATTTTATTTTATAACCGAAAAAGAACAAAGAATCAAACAAATAATTCGATCACTAATGCATGCACTTTTGTATTAAATCGAAATCTCAAGGTTCTTTCTTGACCTAACTACATAGATGTGGTTTCTAATATGGAAAGATACAAAATAGAACTTCTAAAGCAAAATAAAATAGAAATGACTAGTCTTAGAATATAGTTGAACCGTTCTTAAGGTTAATTGAGTGTCCGGTTCTCCAATAGATTGACCTGCAATAATACCTATAGCTTCTCCCAATTCGACCAGGTCGTCATGAGCTGGACTCCGACCATAACATAATTGAAAAATCCAAGATGTAATCCTACAAGTAAAGGGGGTTCGAATAGGGATTGGTTGTGCTCTAAAAGTGATGAATCTATTAACAAGTCCAATCCCAATATCTTGATTTCTAGTAGCAATGCATCGCGAACCTATATATATATCATCTGCTAATACACGCCAAATTAATGTTTGGATAAAAATCCTGTCTACCATCATTCCATTTCGAGGACTTACAGAAATACCTCGAACGGGTGCCACAATCTGTTCGACGTACAACAATGTGTTGAACTACTTCAACAAGTCTGCGCGTAGATATCCTGCATCTGATGTTCGGATAGCGGTATCCACAACTCCTTTACGGGCTCTGTAGCAAGAAATAATATATTATGTTAAAGAGAGCCCTTCGCGTAAATTGCTTTGAATGGGTAAATCAATCATTTGCCCTTGGGGATCCGACATTAATCCTCTTATACCTACTAATTGATGTACCTGAGATGCATTTCCTCCTGGCTCCCGAAAAAGACATTATATGAACTGGATTAAAAGGATCGGTCATTCCGAAAATTTGGATTCATTTCTTGTCGCAAATATTCACCTATGGCATACCATATCTAGATCGATTGACGTAATTTTTCTACTGCGTGTACATTCCCATAATAATGGTGTTTTTCCAAAATAAAACTTTGTTGTTCGGCGCGACGGCGTCTTGAACTAACCATCTTTCAGAAGGTATTGTTGAAAGATCATCAATTCCTAATGAAATGGATGCGGCGGTAGCTTGTCGGAAACCCAGAGTCTTTACTTGATCCATTGAATCAGACGAAAAACATAAATTTGATATTATCCACCACATATATCCATATGAAGGGAACAGAAAAATGTTGTTTGTTATTAACGTTTTTATAAAGAAAATGTAAAAATTTATATCATGTTTATGCAAAAGATATTTATAGATTGTAGCTAGTATTTTTTTTGGACAATGCAGTTTTGAAATTAGTAAATTTAAAGAATCAGTTTGTAAAAATATTAGTATTAACGGCTATTATTAGTAAACATTTCGAAGATATATAGTTTGAAACCAAATTTTGTACAAATTTTCCGATTAACCTTTAAAATATAACCAACAATTATGTTAATCGAACTCGCAACTCCTCATCTTGGCAGGAAATTTAGCTTGGATATCAACGGAGATTTTTGGCAGGGAAAATATGGTTGTCGTAAACCCACGTAGCACTCAACTTGACGAATGTGTACTTCGCAGTTCCACTCTCTAACTCATAATCATATTTAAATCATTTTTATTTCAGTTTCAAACAAGTCACAATTATACTAATCGGGTTTAAAAAGATAATCACATAAACTTAACCCAAAATAAACGAAAATAAACGAACTTATATTAATTTTTACTCATGTTTAATATTAATTAATTTGCAACTAAAATACAAAAATTAATTTCACCAAGAAAGAGAAGAAGTACAAGGAGTTCCAGAAGAAGATGAAGAAGAACCACCACCACCGCCGCCGTCATTCACCGTCGCCGGCAGCTTCTTCATCGGCGTCAACGGCGGCGTCTCCACCACCACTTTCACCGACATTATCTCCTCTTCTCCATCTTCCTCCGACGACCCCTCCGTCTCCAACCTCGACGGCGACGTTTCCGGCGTCTCAAACGGCGTGTTTCCGGTAGCTTTACTCCTCCGTCCATTTTCACCGTCATCAAAAACCGGATTTGAAATATAAACCAAATCTTCACCCTTTTCATTCTTTCCATTATTCTCCAAATACCCATTTCGAAAAACTGAATCTTTTTCACTTTCTTGGTTTTCCGGCGAATTTTCCACATCTCCGGCGAGTGATGGGTAAAGAATGTTTCTTGGAGCTGAAAGAATGCTTTGTGAGAAGAAATTAGTGATGGGCTGAGATGGGTTGTTGGTGGCGGTGTCTCCGGCGGTTGTTGTGGTGGTGTTACGGCGGTTCCGGCGGCGGAGAAGGGCGGAGCAGTAAAGTTCAGCTAGTAAAACAAGAACTAAAGTAAGAACTATAGCAAGACAAATTACCAAAACTAGTGTTAATCCCATCATCAAATTGGAAGCACCCATTATCATTTTTTTTTTACTTTTTTACTTTTTTACCTTTTTACTTTTTTCTCAATATTTTGTGAAAGAATGTGAAAAAATTGAGAATGAGAATTACAACACTGCAGTAATAAATGGGAAGTTTTTGGCGGGAAAATGGATATAAAAAGGAATCTTGTAGCTTTCAAGGGAACTAGGATTGTGTATGTAAAAAGGATTGTGTATGTAAAAGTACTCTTTTTAACTAAGAGGGGCAAAATGGTCATTTCACCAACAAGGGCAAAATGGTTATTTCACAAGAAGGGCAAATGGTCATTTCACAAGAAGGGCAAAATGGTCATTTCACAAGAAGGGCAAAATGGTCATTAACCAAGAAGGGTAAAATGGTCATTTCACCAAGAAGGGGAAAATGGTCATTTTATCTGGAACTATAATTGTATGAGAATTGTAAATTGTAAGCAAGTTGAGTTTGTATTGGTATGGAAAATGAGTTTAAAAGATATAAAACGATATGAAATGGAGCTTATAAGGAATCTACTATCGAGACTCGTTTAATATGTAGGTGTATAAGTGTATGTAGCTTTTATAGATATAAAATATTTGTTTTATGAATGGTTTTCGTTACATATTTTATATATTGAGATGCCTTTTATAAATAGTTTATGATACAGATGATATTTGTAATAATCATCAAATTATAAGTACGACTTTTGCAATATTTGAGTTTTTTGAGCCAATTCGAGTGTATTTTATATAGACTCGTTGTTGTCGAGCTACAAGTCAACTCAACTCGGCTCTCTTGCAACTTTGTGCGTATGTGACCATTAATGGAACCTTGAACCTTTCAAGGGAAATGTGATAATTTGAGGTCAAAATGAAGGGTACCCATTTTTTACTATGAAAAGGTCAAAATGGTAATTTCATTTTGAAAGTTGTTTTGTCAATCAGTCTGTTGTAAGACCACTGGACCAATAAGTCACCTGAAAAAGGCTTCATGGAGCAAAGGCTGATTCAGTTAAATTGGGACCAATTGGGAAAGGGATCAGAGATGGTACTGTCCTACACTTTAATTGGTATCAAAATGTTGTTATTTTCTTAACTAAATGACTTGTATTGGTAGGAGGTTGTTCTCTCCTAGAGGAGGTCTGGGTTCGAGCCTTCATCTGGGGTTTCCTCCTTGGATGAATATTAGGAGATATGTAACTAATTTTGGTGTAAGGTTCGTGGGTTGCATACTGCCCAAATGGATGTCACTATGGCCCCGAATCACTAACATTGTCGTTCAAAAAAAATAAAATGACATTCTAGTCTAGCGGTATCAATTAATCAAAATACGAGAGAATCTCGAGTCTTATTAGGGACAAAAAACCAAGTGTTATTTTGAAATTTTGATTTGTCATTGTTTAATCACGAATATAGAGTGTTATTTTGATGAGAAAACCGAAGTAGTAAACAAGTTAGACACAACACATAACATAACATTTTAGTTTTCGCAAGTCTACCCAAAACAGTTGGTTTAAAAGAAAATGTCTTTACCAATATGGATGGACAATCTTATAAGCGGTATATTGGGACAATACGCAAAACTCATCATGTTCTTCTATATATTGTCCAAAGAACGGGTTGTGTGAGCTACTTATAATATTTGTCAATTTTGACAGATTATACTCTAATAATATCCGAATTTCTTCTATGTCTCAAAAAACAATACATAATTTTTGTATCCGAATTCAATTTTTATTATCTATAAAACAACTATTTTAATTACATATTGATTGATACCCGTGTTGTTGGTCTCGTCGGTTGGCCAATCGGTGTGGTACGCTGAATTGACGCCATTGACATGGTCTTATCAGTTAATTTTGTGGGTTGGAGATGTCGGTATATCGACGATGAAAGTGAAGAGAGTGATGGGTGTTGCTTAAAAAATGAATTTTTGTAAGTCTAATGTATTTAAAGTAAATAATGTGTGAGTCCATAAATATTAAGTGATGGATATTTGTTGACAGTGTTCGACTCATTTCTAATCAGTTTGGTGTCTTTTGATACGACACTAAATTGTCAAAAAATACCCATACCAGTTAAGATAATTGTAGAAAATGTTGTGAACCTGTTTTACATGCATTTTGTTAGAAACACAAAACCAGGCAGTCATTTAATGATAAGATCTTCACTTAAAATCGGTGAGAAATCTGTTATATTTTGTTACATTAGTACCCAAAATTTAAGAAGTAATAGCGATGTCGTTATATGAATTGGAAACAACATCACAAATCGTCTTTATTACGCTGTCCTCGTTATAGTTTAATGTTATTAACAAGGTATTTGTGTAAGTTTATTTGATAGATTTAATCTTATATTAAATAAGTAATTTATGAGTTATAATATATGAGCTTATAAGTTTTTGAGAAATGTTTGGATTAGCTTATTTGCTTATAATGCAAAACAAGGTGAAAAAACTTACGTTGTAAGCTCATACGCTACAAAGAATGGGCTTATGAAAACCCCTTATACATGAGTTCATGTTAATAAGCTTATACAAATACTAAAAAAGGCTTATCTATCTTGCACAAGCTAATAAGCTCATAAAACGAACACCCCTTAAGTACGGATGTGCATGAATAAGTATGGGTCAGTTCCCAACCCCGATGGCCGATGTCTTTTTGGAATTTATTCAAACAAGAAGAAATAGACCCAACCCATTTATTGCCAATAAGGTAGCTACAAACTGTAGTGCAGTTTACAAATAGAAAATTGACGAAATAATACAATACAACGACTCACTCAACTATGGCACAATAAATACTTATAACTTCCCTTGACAACTCTCCTACATCGACTCATTGAGTAACCTAAAAGTCCTCATTATCATCCAAATTCGGTCAAAAAAACTGAGGACTGGTCAATGGTAGATTAACCACGGCGGCTTTCAGGTTCTTTATCGGGATCTTCTTCTTCCTCTTCTTCTTTGTTCTCTTCTTCTTCTTGTTCCTCTTCACCTGGTGGGTCATGTGGCAGTGGGGGCGGTAATGGTGTTTTCATTGGACTGAATTGAGGGAATATATCGGGTCTTCTACCGGGCTTAGGTCTCTCCCATTCCTGCCATGTACCATAAAATAGTCAAGTATAAGGACTTTGAAATTATAAAGTAACCGACATAAACCCGAATTACTCTGTTTATACATTATTTCATCTTGAAAAATAAAATGTATACTTTTATAATTATATTTAATAAAGTAACTACCTATAAGAAATTACTATACAGACAAAAAGATATACTCAAAGTGAATGACGTCATTCATGTCTCTAAGCTAGAATTGCACAAAGGAGCATGTTGACTAGAGGTAGCAAGATGGACGGGTTGGGTAATTGATACAGCCCAGAAACACTTTTTGTTTCATTTTTAAACAAATACGTCATAATAATAATGTTAATGTTTGAATAATACTATTTAAGAGGGGGTATCAATTAAAAACTACACCTGGAACAGATAAAAGTTCAAGTCTCTCACAGAGAATACTAACCACACCACATCCATGGACCATATAACTTATAAGTTGACTTAATTGAACGGAAAGCTATCAAAGATAATATTAACCAGGATCTACCTTTCTATCGTGATGTGTGCGTGTGTGTGTCATACTTTCTAGCTCGACACAGTAAATTATGGTACTATATGAAACAAAGGGAGTCAAAAGGAAACACTTCCATTGCGAAGGGCAAGTATTTACGTTAACTAATAAACAATTCAATGTCCAACTCCAACAATATTGCCTAGGTTTATTAGAACCCAACAAATTCAATTTTTACACATGCTGAGCATAAGCTAAATAGGTTTATTACAAATGCCAATCCGACACATTCACATCCTAATATCAACAATATATTCCACACTTCTCGACATATTTAGATTAACTAATCAACAATTACACATCTAAATTTCACTGTAACCAACCGATGAACATAAAAGACAATTAGCTAAAGCATAAATCAGTCAATCCTTTTATCCTGCAATTCTCGACAATTACAATTCGGCAATTCGCACACCAAAATATTCGACTAATAAACACTCACACTCGCAACAATTAGCTAGAACATAGCATCCGTTAATCTGAACCCTATCTATCGAATCTCACATTCTCGTTTCATTAAACAGTACATAATTCAATACTTTCTTCTACAATTCTCTACATAATTAGTTATAATTAGTTTAGCTAATCAACACAATTCATAACATTGCGGTAATCGGCTAATTATCAGTTCATTACAAACTATTATAAATCGAATCGAAAGCCTTACAACGGGGAAATCGAGAGGATTACGGCGCGTAAGCTTCTCTTCATCAGGAGCCATACAAACAATCAACGAAGTAAATCTCCTCCGGTTGGTATAGAATCGAGAAATCGACGGCGAAGATGATGATGTGAAGGAGGATGAAGATAATCTGGAGGTGATTAGGATTGCCGATGGTGATGGTGACGTCGGCGGCGGTGGTGGCCGGGAAAGGGAATTGACGGTGGTGGAAATCGCCGCCATTTTTGTTAGGGTTTGAGAGAAGTGAAGATAATGATATTTTAGCCGGAGGGAACGCCACCACAACTAACCGCCTTTCAATACAAGTGAGAGTTTGTTGTTTATACATATATGGTCCCTAAACTTAACATATGAGATGGTTTTCGAGGCGATGGTAAGTTGTGCTAGGGTTCGTTGAAGTCGTTTGTTAAGTTGAGAGTCGGTTATAGAGGCCAAATTCGTGGTGTTTTGTGGTTTTGTCGACTTTGGAAATGTTTGTTAGAGTCACGTTAAAGAGTCAGTTTGATTTTTAATCAATGGTCATTTACATAATAGTCTTCATACACTTTAAAATTATAACTTGTAACACTTATACGTTATTCAATAATGAAGACAAATAAAAAATGAAAAAAAATATATTTTAAAATTATAAGCTGTAACACTTATCGAGATTTATAACTATTCAATGAATAGGGTTTTTTCTTTCTTAAAAAAAATATAATTAAATTAAAGAGTTATTAATGGTCCATATGATTTGTCGGGTATATCCGATCCCTATCCTTGATTATTTTTTTCGTGGATCTAGTTGATGTGGTTTCAGAATTTTATGGATCCCTACGTCAAGTCTGTTAGTTCGTCGTTAAATGGAGAGACCAAATTCGTGGTTCATGACAAACCATAAAGACCATTTACGTAATTAACTCTTTATTTCTACGACAATCAAGTGAGGTCAACATCCAAACCCTCACAAACACATACACACACCATCATCGTCTTTTCCAACTTACAATTGTCACTTTTATTGTCCGCAACCTCCAATTTAGAATTCAACTATTAAGATTTTTGTGATTAGGGTAACAATTGCATATCTCATACGCGAAAGTTAAATTTTTATTGAGAGCACCATCTCCCCACCTTTTCTACCAACATTCAAAACCTCCACTAAATAATTTGATGATAATGTTCATATTCGGGTTCGGCTTTTAAAATATGTTATTGAAGTTAAATTTGATCTATAAAAAATTATTTTTTGATTTTTATTTATACAAATTTTTTAATCTCTTTTGTCACTCATAATTTCTTTTAAATATTTAATTACAGAAATGTTCCATATAGTTTTTCATGATTTACAAATTTGGTTCCTTAATTTAATGACAAACTAACAAACCTACCAACGTAGAGACCGGAGCCATAAAAGTCGAAAACCATGGGGACTGGATTCGTTAAACTCAACAAATTACAAGGACCATTTATGTAATTAACTTTAAATTAAATTTTAATATTAAATGTTTTTTATTAGTTTAAATAAATTGAAAATAACGAAATCACTTATCTTTATAACAAAATTTTTTTTTTTTTTCTTAAAAAGTGTAAAGTCATAAATATATATTTAAATTTTTTCGTTTTCTTTGGGATTAAGGTAAGCTGTTCGAGACAACAAATATATGTTTTTATTTTTATGTTATTATTAAAAATACATAAAAATTATTTGATAAATTTCATATGGTTTAACATTTAATTATATAATTTTTTAAATCTCGTTACAACGTTCGGTTTAAAAATAGTATTTAAAAAACCATTTTGCAATGTTTTCATCCAATTAGGTGAAACTAACCAAAGTTTAAAAAAAGAAAGAAAGAAATGGTATCTTCTTCGCTTCTTCTCCCTCAATTATCTTCAATCCCAAACCCTAAATTAACCTTCAATTTCCCCAATTCACAATCCCAAACCCTAAAGTTTCAATCTTTAATCAACCCCACAAACCCAAAACACCTCAAATTCCAAACCCTAATCCGCCATGGACTTAAAGACCCAGCTAAAGAAATCAAGGCCGGATTGGATTTAGACGGCGGCGGCGGTGGTGGTGGTGGTGGTGGCGGTGACGGTGGAGATGGGAATGAGGAGAAGAAAGGTGGGTTTTTGCCGGATTGGGTTGATTTTACTTCGGATGATGCAAAAACTGTTTTCGCAGCGCTTGCGGTTTCGCTTGCGTTTAGAGCGTTTATTGCCGAACCGAGGTTTATTCCTTCGTTGTCTATGTATCCTACATTTGATGTTGGTGATAGACTTGTTGCAGAAAAGGTATCATTTTTGTGTAATCCATTTTGGTAGCTATAATGTTGAGTGTAATTCGGTAATTAGAGCGTAAAAGTTCGAAAAAACATATGGTGTAAAGAATGTTTTAGGGGTAATTTGGTGATTTTGTTTTTCAGCTTATGAGCTTATTTTCCGGTTTTAAGTCATAATAAACTCATAAGTCGGAACATAAGGTGCAAAACTACGGCTTATTGGAACCGAATAAGCTCATAATCCAAAAAAGAAGCTAAAACAAACGTCCCTTTAGTAACCGAAATGGGTCATTTCAAAACTTGCCAAAACGGACAAAACATGAACTTATATTGCTGTTATATGAAATTTGTCATTTGATGTTGCGTTTTGATGTTATTATATGCTGTTGGTGATCATAAGGTTTGAGCTAAAAAACGAGAGGTTATAAACCGAACTTTTAACTTCAAAAGGGATATGGATTTTAGGTTTTGAAGAAATAATACGTGGAGTACGGTAAACTTTGTAACGAGTACTATATATAGAAGAATGTTGGTGTATGAATTTAGAGCAATCCTTATATTGATTCTCTGCATTGAAAAAGTAATTATTTTTTCGGTCTAAAATTATGTGGTTTATACTTTATAGTATAGGTTCAATGTATAAACTCTAACCAACTTAGATCCAGTTTTATTTTGGGCAACTAACTTTTTTCTAGGGCGGAAAAAAGTAACTGACTTTCAAACATTTTGATTAGAGGTAATCTGATCTGGTATCATGTAAACAGTCTAAATGATGATGTGGCTATTGACTTGTTAGTAACTTTAGACTATCTTCACATTCATTTCTAGCGTGGTGCTGATGTGGCACTTCTCCGCTTATCTTAGGTAAAACTCAATAAAAGTTATAATTTTGATGTTTTTTCGTGATATAGAGTAAGTTGGTTACCAAAAATAGAACTTAGAGAGTTAGACCAAAGCGGTTTTAGGCATTCATCGCTAGAACTTTATGCTAAAATCTTGCATAGGGTGGCAAAATTTAGAAACGATGATAACTTTTGATAATAACAAGTTCTTGCAACTATTTCCTTAGATGATGAATCCATTTATTCGCTTCCTCAATTTTGTATTCACTTGATTTATCAAAACTGTTTCAGGTTAGTTACTATTTTAGAAAGCCATGCCCAAACGATATTGTGATATTTAAAAGCCCTCCGGTCCTCCAAGAGGTCGGATACACCGATGATGATGTCTTTATTAAACGCGTAGTTGCAAAAGCAGGAGAGTTAGTAGAGGTGAGTTTCTTTCATCTATTCCCACATATGCGATAAATTAATGTAAATATTCTTCTTGTTGAAATAGCCATTTTTTCACTTCGCTCTGAGTTTCTAGGTCTGAATTGAAGCAGAATAAGTTTTGGTACTGTACCCTTTAAATATTTTTGATTTGGTCTTATGTTTTGATCTTTTTGACCTATGTTTACTTAAAGATCCGACTTTAGCGGTCATATAATACACGTTACTTGATTAATTTAGCCTTAAGTGATTTGATATTTTGAAGACACTTGTGGTGTACAATATCATTTTTTGGGTGGTAAAGTAAAATCGACTATATTTCCCAACCCGAAGTTTTTTTTTTTTTTCCGAGGTTTGTCCCAAATAATGCAAATAATTTTCTTTTGTCAAGTTTTTAATTGTGACCTAGTTTTTACCCATTAGAAATCATTGCTTGATATTGTCGTATTGTTAATTTGGATTCTGTGTACAAGTTTTCTTTTCCGGTCATGTTTAGGGGCATTTTAGACATTTGATTAGTAAGCAAAAACTGTTTATTAAACTCGTTCTCCACAGGTACATGATGGTAAGCTAATAGTAAACGGGGTAGTCAGAAACGAAGATTTCACTCTCGAAGCACCTAAATATGAAATGACTCCCATTGTATGCTTAAACCTTTAATGATTTAATCTCGTTTTTCTTCCTGTATGAAACCCTAATCTTTAAATCTTTGCTAAATCTACTTTTTTTTTATTCTTTATTGCAGCGTGTTCCAGAAAATTCTGTTTTTGTGATGGGCGACAATCGTAATAACAGCTACGATTCACACGTTTGGTAAGTTTTCTAGATATTATATTGTACCCAGTTATACCATTTTGACGGAAAAATTTTTAATTTTTTTTTCTGTTGAGTTTAAAGCCTACGTTAGTATGTTTTTTGCCCATTTATAAATGGGTCACGTTTTATATCTAATGGGACATCGGTCAAATGGGTTGAAAGTCATCCGATATGTTTTTTTAATCTTCTTTCGAATTTATATTTCACAACTTCATCCCTAATCGCCCGTCGTTGCAAAACAAAGTTTTTATTTTCAGGGATTATTAAGAACGTTTAGTTTCAACATCAAACGAATATGATGACTTAAAAAGCCAATCAATCTATCTTTAAACATTAAATTTAATTTCCCCTCGCCAATTCGTCTTTTTTACTGTAATGGTCCTAAAAATAGATTTTTTTTGTGTGCATGTTTTTTTCACATTAGGGGAGCCTTGCCTTCGAAAAACATAATCGGAAGATCAATATTCCGGTATTGGCCGCCATCGAGGATCGGTGGCACAGTTTTACCATCAGGCTGTGCTATCGACAAGTTGGAAAACGTTAGTAACAGTTTAGAATCTCAACAAGATTCAAGTACTTTAGCATCTCAATAGGCATTTTGAGGTTTGACTTTTAAGTCTTACCATTTTCATTTGACTTTCAATTGTCAACAGGTTCTTAAATCACTATTAAAGTTCATATTTGTTCATCTTTATATGATCAACAATAGTGTACCATTTGTTTATACCGTTTTCCTTTCTAATTGAACGTCAAACACTCACACAATTGACTCGAGATTTGAACATTATGCCTCTCGTTTATAATCTTCCGTTAAAAAGATGCAGGTGAAATAACTACCATTTATTCTCGAAAATCTTATAAAAATAGAATAACCGATACTAGAATGTCTCATTTGCATATGTTGGCTTTCCGATAAAAAAAAGAACGCCAAATCTGCAAGCAATGTATACAAGTTCTGAAAGAAAAAAAACCGCAAGCTAAATCTCGATCCTGATTAGCATTTTAATAATACGAACACGAATCTTTCTTAAAAGCAATGACTTTGTTGTTTTGAGAGTTGATCTTCATGATGCATAACACTTGACGACGATGTCTTGTCTTCACTAACCGCCCGATCAAGTATGCTTTTGAATGGATTTCAAACTCTAACTTCAACGGAACACTACCATTATCGTCAGCTGAAACCAAGCCCCACGCGGCTCCATAAAGAGGAACCATTCGGCCTTCTAGGTTTACTTTCATTGTCTTTTGGCTTTTCTTCGGCTGATAATAGTTCACAAACTGATGAAAAATAACATCTAATTAGCTACATGTACATGTTTTATCGATATTTTCACTTTAATATGTAAACTAACGTATTCAAACTACATGTTTTTGTTGTTGTGAAAACCATCCAACGAAACATAGTAAATGAGAAATTTTAAAATGTAGGATTTGAAGAGCTAACCTGACCACTGCCAACGACGACTCGTGAGTATAAGAGATTTAACGAAGTAGATGAGACATGAATGCCGAAAAATGTAGCAGGGTTATGTACGCTCATCTTCACCGTGCAGTTTATTGTCAACAACTTGGTCGAAACTCCTGTGTGATCCAATCCTTCTCCATAATAGAAATTGTTCACTTTCCAACTCTACAAAACAAAGATATTAATAATCCGCGACATAAAGGGTAAAAACTAATTTCTACGTAAAACTACTATAAATGATCTAGGCTAAATCGGCCGTATGCAAATTCATGACCAACAACATTATCGTTAGCTAAATTGCCGTTATGCAAATTCAAAATGTAACAACTTAATATGACCTGCCTAAATCAAATCCTAGCTACACCATTCGTTATGACCCAAAAACCATGACCAGTAATATATCAATCAAACCTATCGTTAAGATAGATAATTTCGTAGAAAAATACATCGTTCTTTTAAACACTCAAAACTAATACACACTATATAATTACTCCGTAAGACACTTTCCGATTTATAAACACACGAAAATACCATAATCATAAGTTTTTAAACACAATCCCAAAAACATCCGAAAATAGATAAAATTTTAACAAATCTTATGTAAATTTATATCTATTTACATCTCTTCCATTCAATTTTTATCAAATCAACAAAAAAATGTTTTTTTCTACCAAATTAATAATTTATATTAGTTAATTTCATTGTAAACACAAATACACATACATAAATTAAAATGAGAAAAAAAAAATATACAAGTGGCCGATCCAACATAAAAAACGAATAATATTTGTAACAAATAGTAATTTTACCACCCGCGGAATTAATATAGAACGGAAAAAATCAAAACTTTTTAAACTAAAAAAATGTACGTTGAAAGATATGAAGAGGAACGCGGAAAATCAATGTAGATCCGCCA
The DNA here is from genome assembly GCA_910822075.1 of Senecio squalidus. Lineage (NCBI taxonomy): Eukaryota > Viridiplantae > Streptophyta > Magnoliopsida > Asterales > Asteraceae > Senecio > Senecio squalidus. Next base: position 65,175,085 of record CAJVGC010000582.1, read on the forward strand.
TATATAAAGTTGTATAAAATTAGGGTTTTTACCTTCATGTGGACATGAAATTTGTAAGGTCTACTTGCACCCCAAGTAATCAAACAAATGACCATAAAAACCATCAAAAACCCAATCAAACACAATATAAGTTGACACCTTTTTGTCAACTTTCGATCATGATAATAATCGTCATCGTCATCATCAAAATCCTCATTTTCTTCATCAATCACACCAAACAACGGCGACGACCACCCTTTCTTTCTTTTATAAAAACGATGATTGTGTTTCCCAATCAACGAAAACCTATAAGGCCCCGAAACCCTACTTTCAGAAGACGTCCTAGAATGCGAAGAATCATGTGATGGGGATTCCGTTGGAGTGGTTTGACGACTATTACTCGATGATTTACCATCATTCGATGATGGACTTTCAACAATGTAGTCACATTTTGGTGATCCTCTAGATGGTGATGTTGAAGTTGAATCGATTTCAGATTTTTCGTGCATCATTTTGAACGAATTCGACAAAGCGAAAATGTGATTTAGAGATGAAAAAAAATGAGATTTTAAGATGGAAAAATGGTAAGAGACCGTTTCATGTGGAGAGAGTTAAATGTGGATTTTGGAACCTTAAAAGTTCAAACAAAACAACCTTGGACAAGGTTTTGTGTGTATGTCAGTATCTATGAGTCATAATTTCGGCTGAGTTGTATTAAAATATTACATTATTTCCATTTATTTATTTATCTAAAAATTTATTTCATATCTCATAAATTAGTTTTTACGCTATAAAAACTAGCAAAATACCCCCGCGATGCCGCGACGATAGTAACTTGTTTAAATTTCGGTGAAATAATTTTTTTTGATGGTACATATGTTTTTACATATAAATCTACGAACGATCAAGATTTTCGGTTTGTAAACATTCATTTAGTTATAAATTTTAAATATTAACTCCACTTATTTAAAGTTTTATACACTAAAATAGATTTTTTAAAATTTATATTAAAAATTAAATTAATTATTTCAAAATTTAAATATATTCGACAAGTGTGTTATAGAGTTATTTGAAATATTTTAATAATAATTAATTAAAAAAATAGTTTAATAATTTACCATGCTTAAATTTTTAACTTTTATATCCAAAAATGTATATAAATAGAATATATATAAATAGGTTGTTTGTAATATAAAGGAAAAGCCTAATTCCTTGGTCAAATGTATATGAGTTTGAATCTTAAATTTTGCATTAAAAAGCTAAAAGAATTATTCCAATAATAGTAATGGTATTTTGTAATAATATTAGTACTATAATACTTACTAGTCCTTAAATAATTGTGTTCTCAAATAAATTCAAATATAATATAATTAATGTTGATTTAATGTCATTATTACATTTATATATTAAATGCATTTAAGATTAAGTTGACTTGAAAGATTTAACAATAAATAGTAAGTTAAAGCAAAAAGAGAAAATAATTAATAGATAAAATAATTAATATTTGGGAATATTTTAGTTTGTTTTTTAATCCTATTTTGGTAAAAACAAAATAAAATTAACACAATTTGATAGAAATTTTTTTATTAAATGCACATATCATATTACAATTTGATATGGTATTCTTTCATAATAAATTCTTTATTTATTTAATACTAGATTATTATCAAGTGATAACGCGTAAAAAAATAAAAATTAAATCGTAAATTTTATATAGATTTTAAGCAATTATAAGAAAATAATATTATACTGATGTGATGTTTATAGTAATAATAACATATAACCATGTTACCAACCAATCCGAAAATATTAGCAACAATCACAAACTCAATGTTTTCACATACATGATTATTTTTCACTCTATAGGTCGTTTGAAAGAAAGACTAACTATTAAGAAAAAAGTAAGTTTGTTAAAAATAACCGTAAAGTACTCGTCAACTTCTACTAGTAAGATAGGAGCTCGGAACAAATAAACAAATTTCAGTTTTTCAAGAAACAAAATTGTTTTCATAAGAACAAGAACGACTGAGAGCACATCTAAACCTAAGACAGACCACGAAATGTGGATCAAAGATATTTCCAAACTGGTTTTAGTTTAACGATTATTTTCAAACTATCTTAGACGAAAAAATCACATAACATAAATCAGAATCCATAAAATTTAATAGATGAATACTTTCAACTGGAAAATCTAGCTTTTTATCTACATAATTCACGTGGGTTCGAGTCCCATATAAAGCTACATGTATAAAATAAACAACATACAATCACACCATCTATCGACTATCGACTTGCATCACCTGACAATAAACCCCACACTAATCTACGTTTGTATACGCTATTGCAATCAGATTTTACTGCTAAAAGCAATAATGGGATAAAACTCGACAACAAACCATTGTTTGAACCAATGGCTGATATTAATCTTCATGTGTCTCCTCAGCTTCTGTTGTTTCTAGACCTATCCAAATTATTGCTCGTATCCAGTGTTGATAATATTTGTGGCATCGACATACCACCAGATACCACAATTTCTGCACCAAATAAATATATTTTTTTATACCAAAATAATCAGAAAACAAAAAATTACGAGCTTAAAAAGAAATGGTCAAAATTTCAGCAGAAATAAAATAAAAAATATAATCGAATACTTACCAATTCCTTCACGAACAGATAAATTTGGTCTGATAACATCCTTTGAATTGACCAAGAAAATATCACCAATGTAAAGATGGTTTGTTGGGACGTATACAGAATATAGTTCTTCCTCCCCTGAATAATTCTGTAATCCGGAAAAATAAAAACGTTTATTTTGACTACTCGGAGGCAGATTGGAAGATCGGGCAACTTGGCTAACTAGTCAAAGCTGGTAAATATTAGGTTGACCCAAAACACGATTTATCCCAAAATTATAGTGTCAAATTTTGTTACAAACATCAAGTTATTTCAATAATAATTTAATTTTTTAATATATGATTTAAAAACTTTAATGCATTAAAAATACACTCTAAGTTTTCAACTTTGCATGTTCAATCCGGTTTCCTTTTAAGCTAGTATTTTTTTATTTGACCTATTATACAATTTGAACCTGCTAACTCATCACAAAACGTACTGTGTGGAAAACGTAAGACTTTTTTGTCTTGACCATTTAACATTTTAGCTTTGTAGAAAATGTGTATGAAGTCTACGAAGAAATAAACAAATAGTCGATGGTTTCATTTATATAACGTTTGTACAAAAAAAGATGTCGCTATGGAGTCTCATTTTACACAGCACAAATTTTACACTTCACATTAAATTCATTAAAAAACGTCAATTAATAAACAGTTCAGATAATTATTTTTTCTCTCCGAATTTTTCTTATAAAAAGGTGTCAGCCTACATTATTGGATGTACTACATAACTTCAAATATGTATTAAAATCCTAGCAAGTACATTCATGCGGGTCAATTCGAAAGGCTTTATTTAATGGTCAAATAAAAACATTAGCAGAAAATGAAACATGTTATATGCGTCAAACCGGTCAGAAGTTTCCTAACGTGTATTTATAATGCTTACCATGTCTTAAATCGTTTTTATTTACAAGAATGTTGTTTCTTATTTAAATAACACGTTTTTATTGTAATCATATTTGGTACATTAATTACTTACAAAACACAAAAAAAGGACAAACTACGTTTTCATGGATGGGCCCAACCAGTACCCAAAGGCATTTTGGCCCGTTAACCCACCGTTAAAATAAAAATATTTAAAGGAATACAACTTTATCTGAGATTAAGTTTAAGGATGGACCTGGAGAACGACAGATGAGGTAATAAACCCAAATGCGTATTCACCAATACGAGGATGCCTAATGATAGCAACTTCCTTAAACGCTTGCGTGTTTTGATCTGCAATATTAACATATATTAAAAAAAAAGCATCCATTTGGTGACACCTTTCAAAAGGTATGGATAAAAATTTAAGGGGACGTTTAATTGCAAAAACCTGAGGGGTTTTCTGGAGAAAATTTCACGGAAAAGTCGAAACAGAGAAAATGTGTTCAAATCATGATTTCTGAGAAAAAATTCGATGAAAACTGTAAACCTGATCTTCTATTTAAAACTTCAATTCTGAAAATCCCTTTATTGTTTTCTACCCTTTTTCTTTGACAATTTTTAAAAGTCGTCTAATTTTCTAAAATGGTAAAGGCAAAGAACACTTGAACATATTTTCTAAAATATCAGCACTTTTCTAGAATTGAAAACTTGTCCATTTCAAGAGAATTAGAAATAAAGAATTATTTTTGTCAACTTAACGTAGCCAATAGTTTTAAGTTCTACAGACGCTTTTTATGAAAATAATTGTGTCATAAAAAGGTCAAAAATCTATTTCCACTCTATTTGTGTTAAGTCTTTACCAACGGCATTTTTACTCCCTTATATACATGTAGGTAACTGAAACTTTACTTTTTCTTTACTTTTAATGAAATTTTCAAATGTGTCACTAAATGACAACTTTCTGGAAGTGACAAAAGGTGTTCATTTACAAAACATTTATAAACTAGAACACGGGAAAAATAATAACCTGGAGATATTGCAGAGCTAATTTGTTTGGAGGCATTATAAATATGACGAACAAAAGGCATTCGTTTAATGAACCATTCACCGAGGCTTAAAACGGATGCACCCAACCATGAAGACATGAACACGCCAATCAAAAATATAAACATGATTGAAGTTATAAACCCAAGACCTACACAAATTCAAAAAGATTAACGTTAGATTACACATAGTGTTAGAAAAAGAACATGTATGTCCAAAAAAGAATTCGTGATATTTTCGTATAAATTTTAACTAAGTTACGCTAATAACATTAAGTTAACAATTTAACCAAGTTACTCTCACATTGTTATTAGTTTTATTTCGGTGTAACTTGTTGTTTTTATAGACTAAGACACTCAATCATAAAAAATGTTAAGTAGAGTACAAAAATCCATAAAACTAAGAACAATATAATTGCTTATAAATAGTGAAAACACAACCAAGGAAAAAAACACTCTACTATATTAGTGGGACCATGGGAGTATATTATAAATTTCTCAACAAATTAACCGAGAATAAAACTATGTGCTCACCAAATATATCTATGCCAAGTTGAGCATAGATTGGAGAAAAAAACCCATCCACAAAATGAATAAACCACCAAGTTATGTAGAACGTAATAGCTATTGGCAATAGAATAACACTGCAAAAAGGGATGCAAACTTTAACTCTTTTTTGCACAAAACATATCCATAATCCAATATATAATAATTTCAATATTATAATGAAAAACTTTTACATCAAATGATTGGGGATGAACTCTTTATATAGTAAATGGGAATCTAATGTCGACTTACAGAACAATAACGCTAAAAGAAATATCCAAAAAAGTAACAACCTAATTATATTATATGATACACGTTTTGCAGTTTTGATTAATATTAAAATCCTAGGTCGATTGGTTGTTTCTTGAGTTAGGTCAAATTATGTAAATTCTAGTATGGTTCGGGTAAGTCGACCCACCAAATTAATCGTCATAATTTATATAATGATTTAACTACAATGATAAAACTATATTATCACAATGATAATCTAATTTTGAAATAAAAGAGTTCAAGAATTTCAGCCCCACTCCATTCTAGCTATCATTTTTTATTTAACCCATTTGACCATTAAAAGCAAAATAAATCGCCCTGTTAACCTACAAATGGTTCAAAATTCCACCCCTACCAAATACTGTTGTATATAAGTTCAACGCCCAACTAACAAGAAAAAGAGCAAAAGTTTCACATTTATACATCTTCAGGTGTGATTTTGTGGATATTCTAAATTTTTTAATCGAAGTCCAACATTAAAATATATACAGAAAAACACATCATTTTCTACATTAACTAAAGAAATTGGGTTAAGACAATAATTTAAATTCTAGCGTATCTAAATAGAAAAAAGAAAACTGAGGGGAAAAAAATGCATACCATCCTGTCATGAACTTTTTAGAAGCCCAACTCCTGACAACTTTGGAGAAAGTCTACATGAAAAACAATAACATGAAAAAATATCGTCAATCCAAAGTAATTGCGCCATCACGCAATGGTCAAAACTTAAAAAGTTTCACACTGTTATCAACTAAAATGGCACACAAACACAACTAAAACTCATGAGTTAAGTTTCGTTTGTAAAAAAAAGATCGTCTCTATTTTAAGAAAAAAAATCAAACTAAGCATAATCCTAGCTGGGTAAGTGTCATAACTGTTTTCTTATAAACAATAATAAGGAATTAAGGTCTAACACAGCCAACGGATAAGGCTTTACCTTTAATTAGCCATAAAATTCAATCGTGTTTAGCAACAATGCACATGTTATAACTTCTATGTAACAATTTCTCTACCAATCATATAACTCTCAGTTATCAAACACCTTAAGGGGGTGTTTGTTTTAGCTTATTTTTGGGTTAGGAACTTATTATGTTCGTTTTATTTTTCATACCCCCACTTTTCCAAAATATTTTTATGGGTTATGAGTAAGGGTGTGCAAAAGTCAGTCCAGAACGAAAGCGGAGCAAGAGAGGTTATCTTTGGTCAAGGTCAGGGTCAGGGTCAGGTCCTCGGTCCATGGTATTATAAAAAAATTGGTTTTAGTTTAGGTCCAAAACCAATTTGGTCCATGTTTGTTTCAGTTTCGGTTCGGTCCAAATCCAGTTTTTTTTTTCCGGCTTACTTTTCAATTTCAACCAAAAAGGTTATTTTCGGCAGAGTAAACCCAACCTAACCTAACCCTCCACCAAGTACTAGGCTCCAGAGTCCAGACAATATTCCCTTGTCTCAGCGCCACAGACCAAGGAGTGGGCCCGGATTCGAACCCATGACCATTTTCAACTTAAAAGTGAAATATACGCTCATAAGCCGGATAAACCGGTCTTATGGAAAAATAAACTCATAGACACAAAGTTTCAAATCACTACACATAAAAGCCCCAATTCAAAACCCTAACCAGCCAACAATTCTACAATTTCACAATTACAAATCCAATATATTATTAACAAGCTCAAATCACAAACAAATTCACTTAAAAACCCTAATTAATCAATCAAATCAACTTCAAAAAACTAACAATTCAATCAAATCGAGCAAATATACCTCACGGCCGGTGTTATGAGATGAGGTGGAAGACGGCGAAGGTCTAGACGACGCGCCGCCGTCATCGTCGCCGGAGTTAGCGACAGGTATTAGCAGTTCCCGATCTCTACTACTACCTGATTTTTCGTCCGCCATTACTTTCTCTCTCTAAAACAATATAAAATGAATTGTTTATTTTTATTTTTGAAGTTGAAATACTTAAGAAATTTGTTGTTATTAGTAAAAAATAAAAAGGGCGGAAAATTCAAGAAATATTTGTTTTATTTTCGTTTTCTTTTTTTTAAGACGGAGAGAGTATGTTATATAGTTTTCGTATAATAAGTATATTAGTATAGAACCCGCGTGATGTAGCGGCGACGAAAAGCTATAGTGCGATAATGATTCCTTGTAGTTTCCGATTCATCTCGTGATTTATGTCGTGAGAGTAATGGTTTATGGGTCGGTCTTTGGGGCCCAAACAAATTATGCGGTAACAATTTCTGCTCAACCTTTCGGGATAGAAAAGAATTATTGATAGGGCAATGAGTTTCGATAGTTTCTTATTCGTTACTTCCGACTATATACTAAGTATAACACTTTCTTATTTGGTCGTTCGTGTTATAATATGAATTTTGCGGTAACAATTTCAAGTTTGGTAATTTGAGGCAAGAAAAGAGTTTGATGTATTTGTTTCTCGTTCAACCATTTCCTCCTCTAAGTGTATGCTAGTGGTAAGATATTTATATTTATTTAATACGATAGCTATTTGACTATAATATGATATAAGTAACAATACAAAGCGGTGATATCTAATAATTTCAAGTCCAACCCTTTAAACATACTAATAATTATTTAATTTATCATCTAATAATTTCTTTTTCGGTAATTCAGATTTATAAAAAAAATTAACGGGTCATATTTTTTTATTTCAGGTTTATAAAAAAAATTACTAGACACAATCATTCCTTCCATATTCAATTTACAAAGAGAAAAACTTGTTTGAAAATCTGGCCCGTCATAAGATTTGATTACATGGGTCGCGATAAAATATATTTTTGTTTCTTCATATTTAGCATGTATTATTGTAACTGACTTATAATGAAGAAATAATATAGATATTAAATCATATAAGCATTGACTCGCTCTTATTGAACTATAATCAAAAAGATTAAGTAAACGATCTTTGGACGTAGTTAGTATCCTAAGGTACGAAACTCATTTTTTCGCTATTTTTTGTTTTATCTTTTCATATATGTATTTTATATAGATATAAAAAAAAAAAAAAAAATTTCCTTCTTAAGAAATCACACAATGGAAGTCATATTAAACATATTGGTTGTTAGTAATAATCATAAAAAGTTTAAGGTGTGTTCGATTTTAAATAGAAATAAAAGAAGAAATGATAAAGGGAATACTACGAAGTATAATGGTATTCATTTACATTTCTTTTTTTTTTTCTTGATTGTGAACTACTTGTGATAAATATTATTTATAATAGACTTTCATTCAACTTTTTAAGTAATTATATATGTATATTAATAGTTTGATACACCTTTTGTACATCTTCTTAAGTAATTATATATGTATAGTAATAGTTAATAACAATTATACATCCAAATAATGATATAGACGTTAGACCATTACGAATATCATCAACTATGCCATAATAATTATTAATTAACTAGGCGTTATAATTCCTGAGCGAACATTGGCTTAAATAGTAACACTCGTATCCAGGGGCGGAGCCAGGAACTTATTTTAGTGGGTTCATAAAATATATACACTATAAATAGTACAGTAGCATTTTAATTATACCCGATGCAGTCACATATTACTAACTACATTGTTTCTAATAAGTACACAAAGTACACTTCTATAACTAGTCTAAATGAAACTATAAACGACATGGCAACATACCTACTCTTGTAACTAAAAGCACGAAATTGTGCAAGACCAACATCCAACGAGGAAGACTATTATCCCTTTCCTTTTGTGAAGTTGTAATGTACTTACATGAAGCACTCTCCACTTGTGCAGTGCAACAGAAGTATCACTTTTCTTAATTTTAACCTATTGCAAAAATTCTCATAAATTACTTTCACTCTACCTTCCTAATTCCTAGAAGTAATATCTCTACAGAGGTTTATATCTCTCAACAAAAACAATTAAAATGTTGAGGAGCTAAAAAAAGTCGAATGATTAAGGATTTTAACCTGCCCCATGAGAGCAGCCAGCACTTGTAATGGATATCATGTTCAAAATAACCACCAATTAGTATCTTCATTCCCAAACTTTTGTATTTACACAAGCAATAAGTTTAATTTTGGGTTGTATACTAATACAATCAAATACTCTTTCAAACCTACTTTCGATTGCCATAGAATGCAACTAGCAAAAGTAACTACTTTTCTATAGATCAGGCCACAAAATTAGCACAAAGAGTCTCCATTATGTTAATTATAAATCAGATATTCCATGGGATATGAAGGCAAATCAAACAAAAAAGATCATATTATGAATTTTGAAATCCAGCTTTTCGTTTAAGTTAGAACCTAAAATCGAATTACATGTTCGATTTCTGAAAACTTAAACTGTAGATGGACTCACCTTAATTGCGATTTGAAGTATTCAACAACAATTGAAGAGTAATTTGAAGATTTGTTCCGCAATTATAGCAATTGATAAACAAAATCAAAATAGAATATTGTATTCTTTCTCAAGAATTAAGGCAGAGGGTTCAACAAACCAAAATCAGTGGGTTCATCTGAACCAACAACTCCCAAATTAAGAGAATGTATACCTAATTATAAGAAAAATTCAGAGCTTGAGTGGGTTCAATTGAACCCTCTCACCTTAGAGTGGCTCCGCCCCTGCTCGTATCGTCTTCTTCCCTACCTCCTACACACAATAACACACACTTATTCTCTCATCTTATTCATATAACTTATAGTCAAGAAAACACCATCAACCTCAACCTTGATCACCTTAGGTTTGCTTATTCATACAACTTATAGTCAAGAAAACACCATCAACCTCAACCTTGATCACCTTAGGTTTGCACTGTTTTCGCAGGAGATCTAAGGTTAGAATCATCCAAACATCACCCTTTCCGTGTTTGACGATCTTTTGATCAAACATTATTATATGTCATAATAATATTGTTTTAAATGTAAAAAAGTAAAATAAAGAGTTAATTACATAAATCGTCCTTATGGTTTATTCAAAATTACGGATTTCGTCTCTAAGTTTAAAACTTTGCATAAACCGTCCACTTTTTGAAACTAATTACAAATTTCGTCCCTAAATGGATGTCCGTTAAAATTTTCCGTTAAAATTTTCCGTTAAAATCATCGTGAACTAATTACACATTTCATCCCTAAAAAGGACGTCCGTTAGAAATTAGGGACGAAAAGCGTAATTAGTTTCCAAAAATGGACGATTTATGCAACGTTTTAAACTTAGAGACGAAATCCGTAATTTAGAGTAAACCATAGGGACGATTTATGTAATTAACTCTAAAATAAATAAAATCAAAACAAAATAAACAAAGATGAAAGTGGAGATTAGATGGTGGGCATAGACAGACCTTAATGGAGGGCCAGGGGGGCTGCGGCCCTCCCAAAGTTCGGGAAAATCGTGCGTTTTCACTACCTGAATCCGAAGAATTATCAGTTTATTGTGTGTTGCATGGACCGCTGCAGCGTTTCGGCCCCCCGCTTAAAAATTTCATGTTCCGTTTATGATGGTGGGTTGTGGAAGTTAACTAAGTAATAAATCCCTTTAACTAAATAATAAATTCATTTATCCCCGACTTGTTAGGGAATGAGGAATAATGAATCCTTTAAACTAAGTAACGAATCCATTTATCCCCAACTTGTAGGGGAATGAGGAATGGACAATGAATTATTATCTTTAATAAAACTAACGGTTATATATCATTATGTTGGTCGGTCTATACATCCCAATACCCTAACTTAGGACATTTTCAATGTATCCATGTAAACCGAGAAGAACAATTATATTTATACAAGAAAGAAAAACCTATTTGTCTAACTTAACGCCGCATTAATTTACTATATTGACCTTGCTAGTTGCAAGTTAAGTGTAGTAGTTCTTTTAGCACATGTACAACACGTAAATCAATCATTAATTTGTAAACAAAACAACTCAGATCTATAATTTCTTCAAAAAACAATTTCAATAAAAATCAAAATAGTAATTACAAAACTATTACTGATATCAAGATGATAATCAGAATCAAACTACAAATCAATAACCATCGATTACATCAACAAAACAAAACTACAACTATTATTGTTTATGAAGCGAGAGTATAGAGAGAGAAAATGATTTGTGGGAATGATTAAGAGCTAAATACCCAAGTTTCACTATTGACACTTCAAGTCCCTCATATTCTAATCTTGACACATACGACCCTTGAGTCCATCTGTTTAGCCCAACTGTGTTGTCCAAGCCATCTTCTTAAGCTCAGATTCTTATCCAAGTCCAATCCATATTTGTCACAAACAACTTATACACTTCAGCTTATTTCATCCTCTAACAGCTTATCACTTCCTTTTTAGCTTATTTCTACACAAATGCTAATCATACCATAAGCCACAATTTTATTTACCAAAGTAAGATTTATACTATGCACATATTTTAATAGAACTCCCTTTCAACTTTTGACATATAAAAACATTTGTAAAATGTTTTATAGCCATTGTACCTAAAGCTTCAAAAATCCTTAACGGTGTTAACTCGTTATTCTAAACATCTAACGGATCAAGCTTTTATCAAATCTCTATCATTTGATTCAGTAAATTTCTACTATTTAAATAGTTTAGCTTGTATTTATCATATTTGAATGTGAAAGGTAATAGTGTTGGGTATTGAAAGTTATGGATGAAGCTAAGAAATCTTCACAGTGTGTTTCTACTTAAGTTTTTAAGTCGGGTGAACAAAGTTCATCACCTGAACTAAAACTTAGAAAATCTTCTATTGAAGACTTTAACTCGGGTGAACAAGGTAGTCTACCCGACTTAACTGAAGTTCATCAGATTAAAGTTAAATGAAGACTTAATTATTTTATTTTATAGAGAGTCTGTATTGAGATGTCTATAAATAGAGTGATGTGTGTCTTAGTTAGTTGTCTTTGAACCCGGACTCTCTTCAGTACCGTAGAGCTTCAACATTTTGTAAACGGCTATTCCCGCCAAAATCACTCTATCAATGATATCTTTACATTCTGCTTTCATTAATCAAATCCTAAATTCAAGTACTGTTAAGATTCAATCATTTAATGAGATTCCGCATCATGAATTGATCAGACAATTCACTGTTAGAGTATTGGATCCTGTTTAAATCCTGTCAAGTGGTATCAGAGCCGGATATAACATTTGATTAGATTCAATTGATTTCGGATCATCAATTTGACTTGATTCGAATGAATTTAGTCAAATTATCATTGTTTTGTTGAATCGAAGAAGTTCAAATTGAAATTGAGGAAAGTTATTGAAGAATTTGTGAAGATTATTTAGTTTTTGGTGGAATTGCTGGTACGATAATCAATTGGAGGTGATCAGAGTATGAAGCTAATCCACAAGTTATCAATTTATGAAGTTTTAAGGTGTTTTGATGATTATGCAGTGATTTTGAGCATATCAAAGCTGAAATTGAAGAATTGAAGTTCAAATTTGAAATAATTAGGATGATAAAGCAGTTCAACTGAACTAAATTGAAACTGTGATTGAGGAAGAGTAGATTGAATCTGATGATCATGAAGCTAAGGATCTAATCAAAAATTTAATTTTGCATGCCAATACAAGCTTAGAATTAATGATTTGTCAATTCAAGCTACTTAAGTCAATTTATCTATGAAGAAATTGTAGTTAATTGAAATGATTGAAACTGTGATTGATGAAAAGAGGTTGAAAATGATAATCACGAAGCTAAGAATCTACTCAGAATTCGCGTCTGCAAACTATCCAAGTCTAGTTTAGTGATCTATCAATTCAATTTAATCAAGTCAATCCGGTTGATTCAGATGCAGAGTTTAGTTCGGATGTTGTTAGAAATGAGGTTGTGTGTTGATGCTGCTGGTGATATTTTTGAGGTTTGTGTTCATAAGTTGAAATTGAGTTTAATTCGGATGATGAATTTGGTGGTTTACATGAAAGTGAAGTCCAAAATAAAAAATTAAATAAGTAAATTGACATTTTCGGGGCCTAAACGATTCCGAGAGGCCGAAAACTACTCGGGGTCATGGCAAAGCAATGAGTTTTAATCATTGACCCATTTTTGAGTAACCACGCGAATTTTGGCTCAATCCGACACCGAAGTCGAATTTGTCAAAATTAAGAGAGATTATGAAGTTAAGGGGGAGAGTGTTGATTCTGAAGAATCTGAAGGTTGAAGAGCTAACCTTGGAGTATCAGTTAGCTGTTTTGTGATTGAATTGTGTGAAGCTTATAATGGAGAATTCATTAAGAAACTGAATTTTGAAGAATCATAAAGTGTTGATTTCAAGATTCATAGCATCTTCCAAGGGGGAGATTGTTAGGTATTGAAAGTTGTGGATGGAGCTAAGAAATCTTCAAAGTGTGTTTCTACTTAAGTTTTTAAGTCGGGTGAACAAAGTTCATCAGCCGAACTAAAACTTAGAAAGTCTTTTATTGAAAACTTTAACTCAGGTGAACAAGACAGTGTACCCGATTTAACTAAAGTTCACCAAGTTAAAGTTAAATGAAAACTTAATTATTTTATTTTGTCTTGAGTATGTATTGAGATTTTTATAAATTGAGTGATTTGTGTGTTTAGTTAGTTGCTTTGAACCCGGACTCTCTTCAGTACCGTAGAGCTTCAACATTTTATAAACGGCTATTCCCGCCAAAATCACTCTATCAATGATATCTTTACATTCTGCTTTCATTAATCAAATCCTCAATTCAATTACTGTTAAGATTCAATCATTTCATGAGATTCGTCATCATGATTCATCAGATAATTCACTGTTAGAGTATTGGATCTTATTTAAATCATGTTATATAGAGGTGTTTTAGTGGACGAATTTGCAATAATGGGCGTTAAATTGTTGCAAAATCAATGTGGCCACATGACGTAGGGATGGGTCTCATTGCAATTGTAAATAATTTGTTTTCAGACGAGGACAACTACACTTTTGGTTAGGCACTTCAAAATTCAAACGGGTGTGGTTTTGTTTGATTTTTGTTTGTGTAGAAATGAATGATTTGATGACTTCATTGAATCTTAATTATCTTGTTGATATAGATTGGTCCGATTGTGTCACATAGCCCTCAATTTGTTTGGGTATTAGACATATCTAACATGTTAATGTGTCAACGAATATGGCCGTGTAAGTAGAACTAATCTGATCTCCTAACTGATACGATATAGACCCAGTTCGCAAATAAATCCATCCCTACTCCGGTTCTAAATCTTTTAAGATGAACGGAACCATGAAAGTTACATAACTTTTAACTTTTGTTTTAGATACGATAAGTGTATGGAAATGTATCCATTTTTAAAAACACACTCATTTTTCATAAAAACATACACCCCACAAATTGAGATACTGTACGAACTTTCTAAAAAAAGAAAGACCACAAACAAGAAGTTATGACAAAATTCAACACAAAAATAGATCAAAAATTAGGTTTTTCATGGCATTCATCCAATCCGAAATGCTTTCTTTTTTTCGAAAATTTTGCTTAAAAAATATCCCACTTTTCTACCAATTTCTTTAAGAAAAGTGGGTTTGTATAAAATTTTCGTATTTTTTCCAACGTTTTATATCTCAAATATTTGGAAAATTAGGCTTTCGTACAATTTGAATCATGTCTTTGAGTCTTCTAAGAAATCCTTAAATTTTTCGACAAGAAAATGGCGGACGAAGAAGAGCAACCCTCGGAAATCCCCGAGGAGGAAACAATGGACGTTGAACAATCTACAGATGATACACCACCAACAACAACGACAACAGAAAACACATCAGAAACGGATGATAGTCATAAACAAGAAAAGAACGAAGACACCAAAAAACCGAAAAGCTTGAAAGAAAGACTTTTAATGGGTAAGTATATAATGACTTCTTGTTTCGATAAAAAGAATGATATTGTTTTTGTTGGAAAAAATGTTGATAAAATATGATATTTTCATCAACTTTGGACGTATTTAAAGTGACGCATATTGAATATTAACGAACAATACTCTTTCTACAGTTTTTTTTTTAAGATTTCTGGTTTTGTAGATATGGAACATATGAAAGAAAAGTATACAAAGCTTCTTTTAGGAGAAGATATGTCGGGTGGAGGGAAAGGGGTTACATCGGCCTTGGCTTTATCAAATGCCGTTACAAATCTTGCGGGTAATTTGACTCGTTGTATATATAAAAGATTACTTAATTCGTAAAAAACCCATAGAAAAAAACTTATTGATCTTTTTCCCATAATGTGCAGCTTCGGTGTTTGGAGAACAACATAAACTAGCTCCAATGAAAGAAGATTCGAAAAAGAGGTGGAGAAAAGAAGTTGATTGGCTTTTATCCGTAACTGATCATATTGTTGAGTTTGTCCCGGTTCAACACACCGCGAGAGATGGAGCAAATATGGAGGTCATCTACCTTCGTGTTAGGATATGGTACCCAAATTGGCCTAAATACTTAATGACGTTTTATACGGGGACTAATAAGCCATTACTAGAAGGAAAAAAAAAAACCGCTCATTCAGAAAGACAAAAAAGTTCTTTAAATGCTTTTAGACCCCGCTCCACAAGCGAAAAAGTTATTTATAGAACTTTTGCGCTTTCGTGAATAGGCTCCCTAAATTGTCATTTCTAAATTCTTACTTGTGGACTACTAAAAAAGTTTCAATCATGGTTATATGACATTAAGAGCCCGATCCAACGGCGTATGAACTACAACAAAATAAGTGAAAATAAACTATCAAGACTAAACTAGATTAGTGAGTCTCTTATAAATTCGGCATAGTGAACGACTAATAACTTCCAAACATTTGTCCTCTTTGGGTACCATGTTTTCCAATATTTGTCTGTAATTTGTAGCGCGGGTTCCCTAATATATGATTCAGATATGCAGATTATGGTAACAAAACAACGGAAAGATTTGCTCATGAACATTCCAGCACTAAGAAAGCTTGACAAGATGCTCACCGTATGATTCCTTATGTCAGTTTTATATCGAAATGATTGTTACTACAAATGTGTAAATTACTCAAAAAAACATACACTTTAAGTCAATTTCCGTCTTATAATTAGGGTCCATGTTTTAGTTTTGTAAACACGTATCTCAAACGGGCTATTTTTCAGTTTTAGCTAAACCGGGTTGAGAGTTATATTAAGTCTACTTTTATTGCATACAACTTCCTAAATCGTTCTATTTAAAGAATTATATATCCTATTATATATTTTACGAAAACAAACGTAAAGTATTTATAAAGCAACCCAACCCAACCAGTTTTGATCCGTACTAAAGATGACTCAAACCCGGACCTCTATTGATATCTAAGATATTGATTTCTTAGGTATGAATAAAAAATCGGAAATTGTCTCAAAGTATATACCCCTTTCTACAATTTGTCCTAAAAAATGCAGCCAAAATAACGAAGCAAATATATGTGTTTCAGGATTGTCTAGATAATTTCAAGAATGCGACAGAATTCTGGTATGTATCAAAAGATGCCGACGAATCTGAAAAAGGAGTCCAAAGAAACGATAAATGGTGGTTACCGACAGTTAAGGTTCCTCCAGGAGGGCTTTCGGAAGAATCAAGAAAATGGATGCAAAAACAAAAAGATTGTGCAAATCAAGTTCTAAAAGCTTCCATGGCCATCAACGCTGAAGTACTTTTCGAAATGGAGATCCCCGAAAGTTACGTTGAGAATCTTCCTAAGGTATTTCTAACGGGTACAAAAAAATTAGGACAACTAATTATTTTATGTCAACCCAACCTCACTTGAACGAAACTGACATGTTTTGGCTCAAACTTGTTACTCGGCCTATCCCGACTTGCACATTCCTCCATATATGAAAGTTAGGCTACACAACGCCATGGCCGATTTTTCTCATTAGATTTCTATCCTTACAACATTATATGTAAAGTAAAGTAGTTTAGTTGATATAAAAATCTTATACATTATTGATCAATTTTTTGGACTAATAATATATTACCTAACAGAATGCCCGGGATAGCCTTGGAGAGGTAACTTATAAGAGCATTACAGTCGAGTTTTTCGACCCTGGTCAATTCCTATCATCAGTGGACTTGTCAACAGAGCACAAAATACTTGATCTAAAGAACAAAATTGAAGCTTCAATGATTATATGGAAAAGAAAGATGAATCAAAAGGAGTCAAGATCTTCGTGGGGTTCATCGAGTAAAATGGAGAGAAGAGAACTTTTCGAAGAGAGAGCGGAAACTCTTTTACTACTAATAAAACAACGATTCCCCGGACTTCCTCAATCATTATTAGACATCAACAAAATCGAGTCTAATAGAGTACGAACAAAAAAACCCTCATTTCTACTTATTTTTCTTTTTTCGTTCAAATGAACAATTGGAAGACAATATTTAGTCATCATATGGGGTAACGATCACGTTGGGATGACTCAAAACACTTTTTTCCTTTCATATAATTATGTTTAATCATAAAGGAAATAGGTCGGGCATTTTCATTTGATTAAAAAATCGAAAATAATATAACTTTTGTAATCATATCCGACCTCTTACCCTAACCCCCTTTATCATATTACGCCCGCAAAACTAAAACTACAACTTCCTCTTTTTCTAAACTGTAGGATATTGGTCACGCGATTTTGGAGAGTTATTCAAGAGTATTAGAAAGTCTGGCAAATACAGTGATGAACCGCATAGAGGACGTACTTTATGCAGACGATTTAGCACAAGAGTCTTCGGAAGAAAACAACACGGAATCACCAACATCTGGTCAAGCGCCAGCGAGAGCACCTAGTTCGACAACAATATCAGATTTCATGGGGTGGGAACCTGATCAAGAAGAAACATAGCTAATGGATGACTTATATGATAAAAACTTTAAAATTATCAGCAACCACAATGAAAAAGCTAACGGTTTGTAAATTAAGACGTCGAAAAACATGGTCATGCAACGACAGAAACAATGAAAGAATTATAGAGCAGGACTAGAAATAGGCGAGGGGTTTTGCCCATTAAACGTAAATATACATGAAATGATTCAGAAAGTTTATAGTGATTATCGCATTTGCTCATAAGAAACGATTATTCTACGTAGTCGAAAAGGAAGGATGAGTTATTGTGTAATATTCGAGAATTTTAATATACGATAATCTTCTTTTAGTATGATTTATTTACTTTAACCTTTTACCATTTTATAAATAACCAACTTATTTTTATAAAATATAAGATGTGAACTTCAAAGACATACACTCTTTATCTTACACACAATATTACCACCATCTCTTTCTTACATATCTTACACACTCCCTTACACACATACACAACACTCCATTTCATCTCTTTGACAAACTATATCATATACCTTCACATGAACACATTTAACCATAGTTAAAATCCTAACCCAAAGCTTTGATCTTTGTGTATAAATAGCAAGCTCTCCATTCATATATACTTGTTGATACCAATAACTTCTATCTCCCTCCACTTCCACTCTTAAACCCTAACGCTATGTTCTCGAGTTTTTTTTAAGGGAAGAAAGGAAAGGAGGACAAAGGATTCTAAATTAAGTTGTATTCTTGAGTTTTCTTTAACACTGTGTTCTCCAGTTGTGTTTTTAATAGAAAAGAAAGGAAAGGAAAAAATAAAAATAAAAAAGGGTGTTCTTGGGTTTTATTTAGGCAAGAAAGGAATTGAATGGAAATGATTTAAATGGAAAATTAATGCCTTATCAATCCCTAAAAAATCTGGCCAAAAATGGGATGATTGTGAAAGAAAAATTCTTGATTTTCTTAAAATGACTTAATATATCCCTGTGATAACTATACTTTGTATCAAGTAAAATCCTCACACACATATCAGATTACGCAATCAATGTGACACATTCATACACAATTTAAAGGAATAAAATGAAACTCACATCGCCGTTACGAACACACCGGAGTTGTTGTACACATTTCGATTTGATTCGAATGTGCAAACGAGTAGTAAAACCTGTTGGAATGATTAAATTGTGAAAGCTACATTTCACCTACGACATTTCACACACACACACACAGTGAACAAATTAGCAAAAGAAAAAAAGTAGAGAATAATGATGAAATTGAGGTAAAAAAATAAAGTAGGATTACATACATATTGAAAGTTAGGTAGCTTATTGAATCGCATACATGTGGTGTTAGACATTGAATCGGAGGATTAAACCAGATGATAACTGTAGAATTTGATTAATTATTTTCTATCTGTGAATGTTTTCAAAGTTAAGTTGTTTGTTTCGGTAACGGAATTACAAACTTATGTAAATTTTGATAAGCCGAAACAAAGGATATAATTGTAAATTTACATGTTTCTTTTACTTTCTTATCCTTTCTTTTTAACTTGAGAATACTATTAAATGAAAACTTTCTTTTCTTTTCTTTCTTTTACTTGGGAGCTCGAGAACACAAGAAAATTAAAAAATATATGTCTCTTTTCTTTTACTTTCTTTTCTTATTTTCTCATTTCTTTTCTTTTCATCAACTTTTTAACTCGAGAACACAGTGTAAAGAAAGAAAATAAAGAAAGGAAGGGAAATGAAGGGAAAATTTAATACATTTTGTTTTAAAACTTTCCTCCCTTACTCTGTGTTTTCGAGTTAATTTTTAAAAGAAAAGAAAAGAATGGAAGAGAAAGGAATAGAAGAGAAGGTTTTTTCCAAATCATCTCAAATATGGGAGGAAAGTTTTTAAAACAAAATGTATTAAATTTTCCCTTCATTTCCCTTCCTTTCTTTTACTTTCTTTCTTTAAAGAAAACTCAAGAATACAACTTATTTTAGAATCCATTGTCTTCCTTTCCTTTCTTTCCTTAAAAAAAACTCGAGAACATTAGGATGATTTGGAAGGAAACCTTCTCTTCCATTCTTTTCTTTTCTTTTAAAAATTAACTCGAAAACACAACGTAAAGAAAGAAAGAAAGAAAGAAAGAAAGAAAGAAG
This sequence comes from Senecio squalidus, assembly GCA_910822075.1. NCBI lineage: Eukaryota > Viridiplantae > Streptophyta > Magnoliopsida > Asterales > Asteraceae > Senecio > Senecio squalidus. Next base: position 65,195,386 of record CAJVGC010000582.1, read on the forward strand.
AAACGAATAATTACCAAAATACTTGGTTTTGAAAAGCAAAAGTGTCACACCCCGCTAAAGCGGAAACACGAGGTGTTACAGTTAAATGATATCAGGAGTTAAGGTTACAACAAACAACTATAACAAAAATACATCAAATATATTGAATCATGCCAAAAGTTTACAAATACAATACAAATGTCTCAAATACATAACAAATCCAAAGTGCACGGATCATAAAGGAACTATATCAAAATCAAGCAAGTTCCAAACAACAAAATAAACAATCCGCATACAAGCATGGCATGATCACAAAAGCTAATCCTCAAACTCCTGAAAAACGTTTAAAAATACGTCAACATAAAGTTGGTGACATTATTCGCAATAAAGTTGAAATTTGATATAGAGATTTGAAGTTTGAAATTTGACCCATTTTAAATAAATATGACAATAATAATAAGTTTCCAAAAGTATCGTGTATTACAACACTAGTTCGACGTATATTGCCCAGATAAGCATACACCTGATCATAACCACAATAAATAACCCCAATCGTAAGGCTATCAACCAAATGCAACAAATAATCACAAACGGCCATAACATCTACTCATAGGGACTCCTATCGAGTAATGAGGGTTTGGTCAAACCCATATAGATCTATATATATGCAACCGTGGCTCAAAGAGTTAACAGGTATAAACAGGGGGCCTAACAGGGCCTAATGATCATACAATCTAAGGCAATTCTGATCCACTAGGTAGAACAAGATTTAATAATGACAAGTTTCAAATAACGCTTTCCAGCCCAAATATAAGTAGTAAAAAGGGGCTCGAATAACTCACAAGTCAAGCAATAGCAGTTTCGGGATGAAAAAACGGAGAGATCGCTCCAACGCCTAAGTTCCCTAGAAATACGACATAACAAAAGGCTAAGTATCTCTATAAGTCTAGTACAGTTTAACCTTATTAATTAACGTTATATTATATGGTATATTAGAAGTGTTCCAACGGATAACATTTCGAGTCAAAAGTGACGAGTAAAAGATAACCATATTTCGAGTCAAAATGACGAGTAAAAGATAACGACATCTCGAGTCAATAATGATTACTAGAAGATATCGAAAATTTTGAGTCAATAATGACCATAGAAGGGAATGATATTTCGAGCCGATAATGACTACCAGAAATATCGATTGAAGATTAAATACTGATACCAAAGTTTAGTCGAAGTTCGCTAAAATCAACGTTATGGGATAGTTGATCTTAGTCAAAGTCGACGATTTCGAAAATGAGTCAAAGTCAACTAAAAGTCAACATTCGACATTTAAAGAGTCTAAATATTTTGAGTGAAAATAGTTTGAAAACGATTTTATAAGAGTTTAACGAAAAATATAATATTTATAATCATTTGAGATTATGATCGCATTTTTTGAGAAAAGTATATTCATCAAAAATATATACATTTAGTGAAAAATCATAATAATAAATATTATGTTTATGATTGCGATTACGTCTTTTGAGTCCAAAGACATCTATCTGTCAATAGTTACTATTTTTACGTATAGTAATATACTTATATGTATTCAAAATGTTTAAATTTTGGTTTTGGTGCTCTCTGCGGCGCAACAGTCACTAACTGCGGCGCAGTTAAGTTATTGCAGAAGCTGGGAGAACATACTGAAGCTTGACTGGTGCGCAGTCCGCTGGTTTCGCAACCCGTTGCGACACAGTAAGGCACTATTGCGGCGCAGTGAAGCAAAATCCAGTTTTTTTACTTTTTCTTATATGTGTTTTAAGTATCGTAATTGTTATAATGGATTTTAGTGATAGTATATAATATGTTCAGGAAGTTATACTTCATAAATATACATATAGAAGTTTATACATGGTTCTAAATGGCGCGAGGCATGGCCTCGCCGTCACGAATCAGTCCATAGCGTTGTCTTAAAGCGTAGCGTGATGTAAGGCGCGCTATAGCGCCATATCGTGCGCTATTGCGTGTGGCGTCGCGCCTTTTCTTGAAGCATTTATTGTTATTTCAGATTTGGGCTTTTTCAGTTCACCTATTTGGACTTATATCAAATGGACCACTCATATAAACTAAAAAAAATAGATAAATAAGTGAAACCCAATCTGTATCACACAGTCACACTCACACACAAATATTTGTATACTAATTTTGTTTATTTGTATACTAAATATTGTCGCTATATATCACGTCTTAACAAACGCCGTAGCCTCGCTATAGCTTGTAAGGCTTGAGGCGTGGCAGTGCCGCTACGTCACGCCTCACGTTATTTAGAACCTTGAGTTTATATAATTATCATAATATGTATCTTACATAATAATTAGTTAAAATTACTAATTAGTGTCAAATGAATAGTTATACATATACTTATGTCCCGAAATTGTCCAATACGTCCAATATGTCCAAAATATACAAAATGTCCAATGGCGATATAATTTTACTATTATTACCTTTTTTTACATAGAATTCACCGTTATATAACTTATTCTCATATTTTCTCCACTTTAAGTTATTTTACCAATAATTTTATAATATGAAGTTATTAGGTATATTATGTTAAATAATTAGGTTTTCATCCATATTAATCCATTTACATATTATTTAACAAATTTTAAAGCTAATTAAGAAAAGTAAAGAGGAAATTAGGGGGAAAATTAGGAAGTACCGAAGACCTCCGGAAATATCTACAAACACCGAGACGAAATCATGAGAACGAATCCTAAAAGTGAGCTCCTATGGTGGTGGTGGTGGTGTGAAAACCGACTCCAACACATAAACAAACCACCATTAGATTAGAGCTTGAAGAAAAAGAAGGAAAAATAGAGAATTAGTGGATGATTTCTTACCAAAGACTCAAGATGAGTATATTTTCAAGGTGGTGAGTGAAATCTTGAATATGAAATAGTGAAAGTGGTGGAAGAACCTTGTATTCCACATAAACAAAACGTGAGTTAGGAATCTCCAACATAAGAGGAAGAAAAAGAGTAAAAATGGAGGATTTCATGGTGAAAACTTACCAAAATTTGATGGTAATCAAGGGAGATGATTGTAGGAGATGAATGATGAAGCTTTCTAGCTCAAATTTACTCCATATGGTCCCATATATTATCGTATGGTTTCTGGAAAATAAGGAGAGAATGAAGAGAATTAAGTTGGTGAAAATAAAAGAGAAATGTGTATGGAGATGTAAAAGTGATTTATGAAATGAGAGAGGGTTTAAAGAGGGTTTTAGATCAAAATCTAGATCAAAACTACAAAAAGTGGGAAAATTCCAGAGGTTACTCACGAGTTGGAAGAAGTTGTGGATCTTTAAAAGTCGAAAACGACATTTTTGGCTTGATCTGACAGGCGCCCGACTGCGTCGCAGTCATCTATTGACCACACCCTTCTGTTAAGTTTCCGTTAAAAGACCGAATTTGTAATAAATTTACCGTTAGTTCCCGTTAAAGGACTAACTTTGTAATAGATTTGACGTTAGTTACCGTTAAAGGACTAACTTTGTAATACTTTTTAACGTAAATTTTTAACCAATGATTAAAGGCATAAACACCCTAACTTATTATACGAGAATACTAACTAATCGGCACTTAGGTAAACTAAAACGCTTCCGTCACGGAGGGCGAAGCAAACAAATAACATAAAACCCGACAAAACGCATAAAACGTGAATAATCACAAGTAAAATCAATGGGTCAAAACCAAAGCGAATAAAAATAAAGATAAACTGTAAACGATTTGTACCTCGAAAATACGGGATGTCACAAAAAGGAACTAATGTCTTCAGTTTTCACCACTCAAGCACCCGAAATCATAATCAACTATTATCTCACTTGTCCCGTAAGCAAGTTCCACGGTAGTCTCGAATCTCGGTGTTCATAATCGTTAAAATCTTGAAACTAGCTAATTGTCGGAAAGGTACGGATATTCGAGTCCATTTTTTTTAAACTACAAAAATGTTGGAAGTATGTATTTATAACTATATACTTATTATATCCCATTTCGTAAATATTCATTGTAAAAATCTTAAATCATAATCGAATTTTAAACGTCAATATGCTTAAAATTGTTATTCTAGAAAATATTTTTAAAATGCGTCGTATTTCATTTTAAAAACATGTGATCATATATTTACGAGAACGACGGTTTTACGAGAAACTTAAAATCCTTGAGCTAGCCTCCTATGGGGATTCCATGGGTGCACCATAGCGTCATCGATGGTGTAACTCTATCTGTGGAGGAGGGGTATTCCACGACGTCTCTAATAACGTATTGTGGAAAAATACGTGTGCACTATAATAGAGACGTATGATACGTACCTACCTGATGCGAATTATATGGGTGGGCGCTCGTGTAGTGACATACACACCGTTATGACACCGAAATTATGGGAGTAATTACCCATATTTCCTATTATTATATATACACTTGACTAATGTTTATATTGCTCAAAGAAAAAGTTATTATTAATGTTATTATTATGATGTTTAACGATATATAAATGTGTTGGTTTGAAAGTTGATCACTTAAATGTACCTTACTTTTAAAATATGTTTCTTTATTACGTTTCTATTTTTAAAGTTCCGCTTTGGTTATATATCCGTTCACTGAGCGTAGCTCAACCATTTCCTTGTTTTACTTCTTATCGGCATGTATTACGACCATTTCCTTGTTTTACTTCTTATCGGCATGTATTACGGGGGTTACAGGGAAGCGTACTTGAGAGCTAGAGACCCTTAAGAATTCTCTAGATGTTTCCTATTTCATTTTAGAACTCTAATTAAGTTTATTTTGTATTGTATCAAACCTAAGTTAATATCCCAATTAAATGTTATATTATGGTTTCCTTAGACTTGTGATAAGTTAAGATATGTTTATGAAATTGGGGTGTTACAACCTCATTGGATTTGAGTTATTGTAAAGTTATGTTGCCTTGTAAAACATATCATCGTCCCTGAATGCTCTAGTTGTAACACCCCAAAAATTCTTGGCTAAAATCTATAACCTTACCTTTATTTCGGAAACGTGTTTGTTATAATCATTAAGTGATATTTGCGGAGTGTTCTACTCTACACCTTTATTCAGCAATAAACTTTCCTGACTTGCAAAAATTTGAAAAGAGTTTTGATCAGCCAAAGGCCTAGTGAGAATTATGGTTTTACATAAACAATAAAAACTAATAAAGACATAGCATACAATTTTCAATAACAAGTTATAGCCCAAGCCATAGTGATTTATCCAATACTTTCTTTTAACATTTCATTAAATACTTTCGTTCTTTATTTTGTAATTAATCGATTTTCTCTCGTTGGCAAACCCGACCTTGTTTGCTCTTACAGTTTAACACTTTACTTGGAAAAGCCGACTTTGTTTGCTCTTACAGTTTAACACTTTACATGGCAAACCTGACCTTGTTTGCTCTTACAGTTTAACACTTTACATGGCAAACCCGACCTTGTTTGCTCTTACAGTTTGACCTTTTAAACGACAAACCCGACTTTGTTTGTTCTTACGGTATAACTTTTAATGTGGCAAACCCGACCGTGTTTGCTCTTATTACAACTTCTTTTATATGGCCAGAACGGATAATCACTAGGTTAGTCACAATCATATTCAATTATTTTAAACAACGAATATAGCATTTAATAAACTTCACGTGTTAAATGACGTATAAATAACACAACATTTTAGTAACTAATGCAACCCATTAAAAGTACACATAAAATTCACCTTAATAGGTTTTCTCTTCGCACTCGATAGCCACTACATCAAGTAATCACTTGTAAAATATTAAACTTTAGTTTACCTATAACTCAAACAAAATCTTATTAATCCAACCGGTTAATACTTATGTTTATTTCGTTCATAGTTATTTGGTAGCCTATACGGATGTTTCTTCCACTTATCTATTACCCTTAAACCTCAAATTAAGTATTCCTAATATATACTAACATACTTCAATAGAAATTGTAACTAACCCATATACCTCAAATTAACAACAAAATATTAGTTTTAAAAAATCTTGTTTCCACTCCATATAACCAAACCATAAACCGACTGAACGGTTTTTAATTCTCTAAAACTCGAAAAGATCTGTTCGGTTCGGTTTTTTAAGAAAAAATAAACCGATTACTACCAAACTGAGGCATTTGCCATTATAGAATATATTACATTATATTATTTTAAAGTTTGTATCATATTGTGAGTTTGTGAATGAAAAATGATGACAAGTTTTCAATATGTTTTAATAGTAGATTTTTCAATAGGGTTTATTACTTTGATCTGTAATTTTGATAGAATGTATTGATGATAGTTTTAACCTTTTGATATGTCGAAAATAGTTTTGTTTGTAACTTTTAAATTTGGATAAAGGATTCGACACATTCTCTTATTTTATCCTTGAGTTCAAATTAATTTTCTTTAACTAAAAAATATCTAAAAACTCAATTTCGACTATTTTATGGACATTCCGAAGCTACTTGCTAGATTTTTGGACGGTACTCAAATTATATTTCAATAATATGTCAAGATTCGTCATATTAACAAGAAAAATTAAAATAAAACCCCTTCATTAATGTTACAATCATTCTCATATGCAAGAACATTTGGAAGCAAAAATATAATTTAACTTTATCCTTGAAAACATCCAAGCAAGGATTGATGATATGCTTAGAAATATGTGGATCTATATGAATATGCTCATAAACATGTTAAACATCTTGACGACGAGGATTGATATGATAAAAACATGATGATCCGTATCATGTGAAAGAATGGAAATCGGCAATCAAAATGATTGTTGTAGTTTTAATAAGAAACTTTTTTACTTTTATAACTTTTAGCACAAGATATTTGTTAAAATTAACATTTTCATCATCTCCATTGCATTGCATTAATGTAAAAATAAGCTTTGTATGAAATTTATTGTACATTCCTCGTTCAAACAAACAATTACCAATATAATATAGGACAAACCAATATTAGAGTAACAACCGAGTGTCACATATGCACGTTAAAGCGTCATGATAATCAACGTCGCGTCTTTGTTCAACCAACCCAGACGATGGTCGACCTCGTATAAATTATCATTTTCCTAATCAACTCTCATCTTAACAACTAATCCCATTATTTGCTTCTTCTTCAATTATTACAAACACCCACATGCACCGACAAATACACACAATAGTACAATTATAATTATAATTATATAATCCATTATAATAATGACAAAAATACAGCTAGCTTCTTCACATTTCATGCCATTTTAATGGTAAACCCTAATTAACAATATTCTTGATTTCAATTAATGAAGGATAAAAGAACCCTAGTAGCAATTTCTTCAGAAATTAAACCCAAGAAATCAATTGTAAAAAAAACCCCTAATTTATTATCTTTTTCTCAATTCACAATAACCCCCAATTCCAATTTCACTCCTTCAATTATGCAGAGTTCAAGATCTACAAAACCAATCACCATTCATGCTTCCGCTCAGTCCGGCGATCTTTCCGCTGTTCAGAAACGTCTCCGGGAGAATCCATCACTTGTTAATGATCGGAATCCTGTTGTAAGTTTTCTTTTAATAAGATAGTGTGAATTTTTGATTAGGGTTTTTTTTGATTTGTTGATTGATGATGGAAAAATGTGATTTTTGTTTGATTTTGGTGGGGGATTTTGTGATCTGGGTATGGTTTTTTGGGTTAATTGGGAATTGTATGCAAAGTGTTTGATAAAATTCCAGAGTGAAAAATGTCACTGAATTTTGGTATTTTTGATAAGATGTTCATATTTGGTAGTTGATTCATCTATTGGAATATCGAGATTTCTATCGAGTGGTAAATTGTTAAAATTTCGCGGTTTTAGCTTGCTGTAGTGCTCATTTTAGCATTTAGTATTACTAAAGATACTTGCTTAAAAATATCTTTTTTATTTCATTAGCCTAATATATGATCCAAGTATTTGTTTTTCTAATTATTTTGTTGATATTATTGATGCAGATGGCAAACACACCTCTTCATGTTGCTGCTGGTCATAATAGTGTTGAAGTCGTTAAGTTTCTCTTGAATTTAACAGGGCCTGAAACAGTTGAGCTGGAAGCTAAGAACATGGTGCGTAAAAGTATTGAATTGTTCTTAATTAGTTGTGATTAATCATATATTGAATAATATTATATTTGACTTTACAGTATGGAGAAACACCGTTGCACATGGCTGCTAAAAACGGTTGTAATGAATCTGCATCGCTTCTTCTCGCTCATGGGGCATCTACCGAAGCCAAAGCAAATGTACGGAACTTAATCTTCTTCTTATTATTATTATTTTTGATAATTTCATTAACAGTGATATCCTAATCTGGTCTTGTGATTAAAACTTGATAAAGAGTTAATATTTTTATCGTTTATATCCAGAACGGAATGACTCCATTGCACCTTTCTGTTTGGCACTCACTCAGAGCCGAGGACAGCTCAACTGTGAAAACATTGCTTGAACATAATGCTGATTGTAGTGCCAAAGATGATGTAATTGTGACAGCATGTTTTTACCTTTTTGATGCATCAGTTTGTAATCCCGAGGTGGCAAAATGGGCGGTTGGGTAACAGATCAAAAGGGGTAACTTTTATAGAAGTTGAAACAACTTGGGTATACGTGAAACACTTTACAACCATATTTAAAAAAAAAATTCACGTGTCTGCAATCTGCATCATCTTAATAATAAACTATTTTTTGAGTTGTGTTAAAGCTTTAATAATACACGTTGGGTGACTTTCAACACATTCAATTGTTGACACGGATCATTTTCAAGTATGGGTCAAATGGGCAGTGTCAAGTTGGGCGACCTACAAACACTTTCTTTTGTCCTTTTAGAAGATTAGTGAGTGAAATAGAACTTTGCAAGAGCTATTTATTACTACTATTCAATCTAATTTATTTTGAAAACCAGTTTTAATATAAGAGGTATGGTCAAATTATCAACCATTTTGACCCTGCCCGTTTGACAAATTCATAAGTATATAAAACGAAATTACCACCTCCAGATTTTACGTGTCTGATGCGTAAGTTGTTATAATTTTATATAAATAGTACAAATCTTGATCTGACATATCCTTTTGGCCGTAACAGGAAGGTATGACCCCAGTGAATCATCTATCCCAAGGACCCGAAAACGAAAAATTGCGGGCACTTCTCAACTCTTATTTAGAAGAGCAAAGAAAACGTAGAGCAGTTGAAGCTTGCAGCCAAACGAAAGCCAAAATGGATGAACTTGAAAAAGAATTGTCGAATTTAGTTGGCCTTGATGATCTTAAACTACAGCTTCGAAAATGGGCTAAAGGGATGCTTTTAGATGAAAGGCGAAGAGCCCTTGGATTGAAAGTCGGAACCCGTAGACCACCTCATATGGCCTTCCTTGGAAATCCGGGAACAGGTGATTTGAAAATTTCATTTTTTTAAGTGTAAAAAAGGTAAAATAAAATAAAACCGATCGACCTAAATGGAACAGTTATGATACGTGGTTACTATTTAGTGACTTTTTTCTTTAATTTTTACCTATAGTAACGACGTGTAACTTTGAAAATTAATAGTCACTAAATACTAACCAAGTTTAATAAATCTTCCATTTACGGCCCTTGTTTTAACTAGTTATAACTGAAAGAAATAAAACATTGCTATTCTAGTGCAATCCATCAAAAGAGTTGGTTGATAATAGAGCATACGCTGGTCAAAAATGTTGGTTCCGCCATGGGGGGAGGGTGATATTGTAATTTTATAACATCTTTACCTCATATAGACGAGAGGTGAAAAATACGTGGTGTGGGAAACATGTAAAAACGGGGTACGAATTGATGACACTTATGTTTACATATATGTATTATATTGATCAATAATGTATTAAATTAAATATTATCATAACATTTTATTATTTAAATAACATGATAATATCTTTTCATAAAACGAAATAGAACATTGTTAGCTTTTGAATACAGCTACACGTTAGGCTTTTGAGTACAGCCCGAATTCTCCCTGTTTCATATAAATGGGTTGAAATTGGTAAATCTAATGCTGACTTACGTATGTCCACAGGTAAAACAATGGTAGCTCGGATACTTGGGAAATTGCTTTTCATGGTTGGAATTTTACCAACAGATAAGGTAACGGAGGTACAAAGAACCGATTTAGTTGGGGAATTCGTTGGTCATACCGGACCCAAGACTAGAAGAGTGGTATGTAATTCTAATTCCGAAACTGTGTTTTTTTTTTATCTCTTTGTTAAGGTTTATACTAATTTGTGGGGTGAAAAGACCAATATTTCCTTGATGGGGAATATTGAACCTCTTCGACATCTTGGTGTGTGAAAAGGCCGAATTACCCTTGACGGAAGTGTGGATCTTTTTCGCACATGGTTAAATCTTGAAATGACTTCATGAACCTTATATTTAAAGAACAAATGTTATAAAAAACTAATTTTAAACATTAAAAATGAAGGTTAAAGAAGCTGAAGGCGGGATTTTGTTCGTAGATGAAGCATATCGATTAATCCCGATGCAAAAGTCCGACGATAAAGATTACGGATTAGAAGCACTTGAAGAGATCATGTCTGTTATGGATTCTGGTAAAGTAGTTGTTATCTTTGCAGGATATAGCGAACCAATGAAACGCGTAATTACATCCAATGAAGGTTTTTGTAGAAGAGTGACTAAATTTTTCACCTTTGATGACTTCACTACGGATGATTTATCAAACATTCTTCATTTAAAAATGAATAATCAAACAGAAGGAAGTATATTATACGGGTTTAAATTACATCCTTCGTGTACAGTTAAAACCGTTGCAAATTTAATAGAGAAAGAAACAACCGAGAAACAAAGGAAAGAAATGAATGGAGGGTTACTAGATCCTTTGTTAGTTAATGCTCGAGAGAATTTGGATTTGAGGTTAAGTTTTGAATGTATGGATACCGATGAATTGTTGACGATTACTTTAGAAGATTTAGAAGGCGGGATTAGGTTATTTTCATAAATTTGACGGTATTCGAGGATATGAAATTGGGTTGTATTGTATTGTATTGTGGGATGTATTATGTTGTTAATTCTTTCGATTTTGATTATTGTATAATTTATTTATATATAGAATGATTAATGTTGTAATAGATTGAGTTAAGAAGATAAGTTAATGGAGTTTTATATTATTAATATTTCCGTTTGTATTTCATTCGTGTAAAATATTCATTGAAGTAACGAAACATTAGTCGATGTAATGTGATGTGTTGTTTTGATGAAGGAAGGATTATGTTTAATTTAAGTTGTCGATGTGTGTTTTGAAAGTGAAAATGCCAAAATATCGGGTATCAGAATCTGATAATTAGATATAATAAACGTCGAAGCTGTAGAATGTGGGCAAACTTTTAAAAATGTGTCTTTTCATGTTGAGAGAACTGATTAATGTCACTTAATTAACGAGTTGTGGATCGTTTAATCCGAACATTGATAGATAATCAGAGTTAAGTAACCGTAAATATCTTTGAGGTTAAAAGGAATATATAAGATCGATAAAATTATGAAGATTATAGCTCTTATCGAGTCGTAAAAATATATCGAAAAAAAATTAAGTCGTTGGTTAAAAATATTAGGTATTGATTCCTTTCATCAAATGACGCTTTGGCCGAGTGGTTAAGGCGTGTGCCTGCTAAGTACATGGGGTTTCCCCGCGAGAGTTCGAATCTCTCAGGCGTCGTTTCTTTTTCAACATTTTTCTTTTTTTCGGGTTTTTAGTATACGGAATAAATGAGTCGAGATTGTCAACTCTCATAGATATATACTCATATACACGAATATGTAGATATATGATATATTGCATCAAACAATAGATCGTTAACAACATTATCATTCAGAAGTAAGTTGTTACTCGTAACCAAACCTAAAAAACAGCTTAAATTTACCTACCATCTAACCCCGAGAAAGATTTTGAAGCGCGCTTAGAAGCTTTTGAGTTGCCTTTTCCATTTCTTGAGCCACGATACATCTTATGTTTTCCTCAAACGATTTTTGTGATTGCTTAATTTGGTCTAGCTTTTGCGTTTGTGCTAATTGTGTAGCTCTTAGGCGTTCATTCTCATCTCGTAGAATTTTTTGCGCAACTTTCATCTCTCGAATATGAACAAGTTCCTCATTAACAGAAGTATGGATCGATGGTGTATCAATATCGATACATTGATAACCATTTTCAACCTCTTTTTTATTCTTTGAGCCAGCATGGTCAATGCTCACCTCGTTCTTTGAGTCAACATGGTCATCGCTTACCTCATTCTTTGAGTCAGCATTGTTATTTATCTCGTTCATTGAGCTAGCATCGTCCACCTCTATGTCATTCTTCGAGCCAACATAGTTAACTTCAATTGCGTTCTTTGACCCCACAGGGCCAGCCTCTATCTTGTTCATTGAGCCAGCATCGTCAACCTCTATGTCATTCTTTGAGCAAACATGGTTAACTTCAATTGCGTTCTTTGACCCCACATGGTCAACCTCTATCTCGTTCATTGAGCCAATATCATCAACCTCTATCTCGTTCATTGAGCCAACATGGTCCACCTCTACGTTATTCTTTGAGCCAATATCGTCAACCTCCACGTCATTCTTTGGGCCAACATCGTCAACCGCTATGTCATTCTTTGAGCAAACATGGTCAACCTCTACGTCATTCTTTGAGCCAACATTTTCAACCTCTATGTCATTCTTTGAGCCAACATGGTCAAGCTCAGTATCTTTCTTTGACACAACAAGGTCAACCCCTCTACGGTATTTTTTAGACGCATTCCCTGATTCAGCATCAAGAGTGCCATTTGCGTCATAGTTTTTATGGTATCGTTCCTACATTGAAAACAGCATAAGCAATGGATTGAACAGGTCGATCACATAAACATATATCTGTTAAAATGCATAAACGTATACATATGATCAACACGTAAAATCATAAAGCAATATATATACAAATGGGTCAGACGCGTCACCTTTAAACTACGCTTGTACAAATACATACACATACGTAAGAAACATAAACCATCACCTACTGAAATAAGTAAACATATTCAACAGAAACCTAAACACAGACAAAATCATAGAAACATACGCAATACGTAAACCTATACATATGCAAAAGAGATAAACGGGTAAAGCAGAAAAACCTAGACATATACGAACAGTGTTCAAGTAAACTTCAACATATATAGAAATATACATAAACCTATATAAATGGGTTAAACGGGTCAAAAACATAAACCAATTCATATACGTATTTATGTATTATACATATACAAATGGGTCAAATGGGTTAGTGGGAGTCATTAATTTAAACATGTACTAATATATAACAATATACAAATGGGGGTCTAAGCGGTCCAGAAAACAAAAACGTACACATATACATAAACATATTTAAAGGGGTAAAACTTACAGAAGTTTCTTTGGCTGCATCAACAACAAACCTGTCGTTCTTGCTTATATAGGTCCGAACAAAGAGTTCATAAGCAGTTGGTTCTCGTTTCAATTCTTTTCGCTATATAATTTAAACAAATTAACTTTTTTTTTTACAGTATATAAGTTGAAACAATAAACAGATAATAGTAGTAAAGTTTATATACCAGTAACCATCTGTGTTGAGGGATTGACACTGAACCGCCAGTATACATTGGCATAACTCGGCAAACAACACGTTCATGAACAGGTGGATCGGGTCTAAGAGAACGCTTTTCCCCATGTACAATCCATGTGTAATAATGGGGAATAAACCCGTATCTATATAAATCATACTTAACATCTTCCGGACCTTTCCACTTTCGGTTTTTGCATTTTGTACATGGACATTGTATTGTGCCATCGCTTAAACCTCTAGAACGAGCAAAACGTTGTGCTTGTTCCGCAAACTCGTCTATTCCATCGTAAAATTCAAAAGTGTCCATTCTATACATCCAATCACGATTCGTGGCCATTGTTTCTGTACATCATTAAAATAAAAAACATCATAATGTTAAAGTTTACTCACAAATATTTTTTTTTTACTCGCTTTGTAGTCTCTGTTAGTTTTTACATATGAACGAACTAAAAAGCATGTGAACAAAGTCTATTTTTGGTGGTTCGCACGGTTATGAACCTTTTTTTTTTTTGTTCTCGTTTGAACCTAACCCGTAGTGTGTATATCTAACCAATTGAAAACTCGTAAACAAGTGTCAACTTATATACATGTCAAGTTTATCCGGATACATACAATAACAATATTTAAAAAGACTATAAAAATACAATAGTTTCGAAATAAAGTTTGATACATTTCTGGACAAAACAAGCCGGAATAAATATATATGTATATAAAAAATTATATTATTAAACTTGTGTATAATGTATACCGTCTGATAGGTGATGGACTGATGGTGATGTAGGTGGTGGTGCTGTGGTGGCGTACGGCGGAGTTAGGTAGCCGGTGACGGTGAGAAAAATTGGAGGGAAATGGTGGGAATGATTTGGGGAAATTGAGATAGTGGATTTGAGAGGGAGGGAAATTAAAGGCGGGAATATGGAATATTTATGTGGATTTTTGAAATAATTACTTTATTAGCTTATCTTAAAAAAAAAAAAAGTAACCTAAACCAAAAAATAAGTTAAAATCCAAAAACAACAGATAAGCTAAATAAAAATATAACTCGTTGGTGCAATATATGTAACAGTTGTTCTAGATAGGTTTAAGTCTGTATTTATAGTCTATGTAAATGAACATGATGTTCGTATGTATAAACGAATCATTAATGTTCATGTTCGTGTCTCTTATGGTCCAACGAACATTGTATTGTTCGTGGGCCAAGTATGTTTTGGGTATTATTATTTATAAGTCCATTTGTAGTCCAAGCCCAATGAACATGTTTCCATGCTTGAGAGAGAAAAACACAGAGAGGAGTAGACACTGAAGAATATTGTTTGTATTAAGGTTTAATACAAGGTTTAAGTGATCTTATTTTTATAGCGTAATACAAAATATAAATGGTAATCAAATATAAAAGAAAAAATATAATTCAAAAAGAAAACATTTAAACTAAAAATTAACTATCAATTGAAACTAGAGGGGACTCATGCGTTGCACGAGTCCGGGGCGAAACGAAATCCATGATCGTGTTGACGGGATTATTTGATTCGCAAAGTATATTTTTCATGTTGACGGGATTATTTGATTCGTAAAGTATAAATACTAATTAAAAAAAAAAAAATAAAAAAAAAATGAAAGTCCAACACAATGAAATCCCAAACAAAATGTAATGAAATGAGGGGTTTGTAGGATTCGAATGGTCTCGAGGGTAACAGGAGCAGCGTCTAAACCACTCTAACAACAACTTGTTTGTAAACAAAATGAAAAAAATTGTATTTAAAGACAATATTTTTATTATAATAATAATAAAATGCACAATTCCATAGACATTGATGAGTTTTAATTAGAGGAGTAATGAACAAACATTAACCTTAGTTAAAACTTTAAACATATTTGTTGTCTTATTTAAAAGTGATATTCTTAATATCCAATATCCAGATAATGGTCAATTAATTTCTTTAAAAAAAATATTAACATGATTTATTAAAATATTCAGTTTCTGAATTCACCCGCATCAAAATGATTATCTTGATATGTTGTTCTCCTAATATCTATACATTTTGAAGAAGTTACTTCGAATTAAAACTTTTTCTAGAAGATGTTTAAGTTCGTAGAACCAAGATTTTGAATCAAGGCTTAATGGGTTCATGTTAGAGACGAAGTCAAATATTCATATTAAATAAATTATAGGGTGTTTGTATTGTATTTTTGTGATTATTATTTTGCTATAAATTATATATACATTTGTTTCGTTGGTGGAAGCCGGACACCCCCGGTTCTGCCGTTGTGTAGAATGTAATCGCTATCACAGTGAAGGTGATACGAATACGCAGCGGAATAACTAAATAAGATAGAGTATTGATCGAATTAGACCTATAATTCAACCAACAAGTATTAACACAATCAAGATCTATTGATTGTTAACGTTTCAAGCTTAGAAAACGCGTTCTAATATCGAAACAAAGACGAATTGTAACAACAACTCAAAGAAAAGGTGAAAACCTTGAATTTATAATCAAAAACCGAGTCTTACAATACTAAAATACGTTCCTATTTATAGGGTAAGCAAAAGAAACCTAAAATACGAAAAATGAAACATAAAAAACATAAAAATTCGTTTTTTGGCCGACTTCCGATACTGTCGCAGTGACAAGCCACTGCATCGCAGCGGGTTGAATTCTAGATCTTTCGTTGCCGAAAAACAGTCATTGCGTCTAGCGACGACTGGGTCGCAGTCCTTAGGATTTTTCTTCTACTACGTAGCAGCTAGCGACGACTGTGTCGCATATACTGGTCAGGAGGCACTTTTCTTCTACTGCGTCGCAGTTACTGGTTAGGAGGCATTTTGCAGTTTGATGTTCTCCCGAATACTCGTTAATGATCAAGCTGACCCCTTTAGCCATACTTCCTTCGTAAGCTTCGCTCCCATTCATTAACACCACGGCATAATCACTTGAAACCATATCAGAAGGCAAAATAAAAAATTAAAATTGATATAAACATAAATAAAACCACTTACAATTTTGAATAAGGTGATTTATCTCAAACAAAAGTTAATCTATGTTGACTTTAGATAAGTAACGGTTTTTAGAATTGTGCTTAAAGTTTTTAGAAATGCATTATCACTTCTCTCTGAATCGATGACCACTCATTCATTGACGATATCACCAAGAATGAATTTACATAAATTCTTGATACATGTAGCGGTGTTTCAATGGTAAAACAACTAAAGCCATCGTCTTAGGTCCCTGAAGGCCCCAAAATTTTGAGTCTTAGGAAATATAAAAAGTTTAATCCTTAATGCATTGTCACAAACATGTGAATAAATTATAATGAATGTGTTATAACATTTGGAATTCAAGCCTTAACAATGATTGATAATATACAAGATTATAGGGTTAGTAGAGAGGTAAGGGGTGTTGTTTTAGCTTATTTTTGGACTTATAAGTTTATCTGGTTTTGACTTATGTTTTATAAGTTTATTATTTTTCCAGTAATTGTTGTCTATGAACTTATTGTTTATATTTAAGTCATAATAAGCTAATAAGTCACAAAATAAGCCAAAATAAACATCCTTAAATCATTTCGATCTAGACCAGACTTGTTTAGAGTAATAACACTCAAAGAACAAATGAGTATGACTATCAGGAACACTAGAACATAATGCACACCGTAAATCATTTCGATCTAGACCAGTACATACCTCCCATGACCGAAGACAGTCTTGAGTCTTTAAGCTTTTATTCATTACTAGCCAAACAAAAAATGAGTTTTTGGGAATACATGAGAGAACCACACGATATTAGCCCATTCAAGTTTATTACCACGCTCGCGGATAGAGTCTCAAACCTGACTAACCGAAAATATTTGCTCGACACCATCAGCATCGGCATCTACCCAACTGGTAACATCTTTCGTTCCAAGTGTTAATGACGGTTAAAAAGACATTAGTACATAAAACTTTTTATTTATCACAAATGCCTCAATCTTAATTTTTCTATAGGACCATGTCATAATATTACAAAAAAAAATTGTGGATTGTGAATTTGTGAATGATGAAATCTATGCCCATATAAATAAGGAAAGAGAGTCTTACCATTATACATAAGGGTTATTTATGTATATTTTGTTCTAACTAATTCGTATTTAATTCGTGTTAATAGTGTATTTTGAGAAGATAAAAGCTAAAAAAAAATCGTATTTTTCGTTGCAAATTATCTTTGGTATCAAAATTACCGAGCCAACAATTGGCTTTGAGACCTGGCTAATAGTTAACAAAACTCAACTTTGTTTTTATACTTTGATTAACATTTGACCAAGTCATTTATGTACGGTTTGGAAGTTAGTTTGAGAGTACGGAAGGTGACTGTTAGTGTGTATATGCAACAGTCGACAAAAAGCAGTCGTATATATTCGGAATGCATGCACATGCATATCTTCCACTATTCCCATCATCTAATTAACTTACATTTTGCTTTTTTTTTCTTTGATAATTTAATAAAGTCGTTGAGTGAGTTTGGAATAAAGTTCAACATTGTCTTTTCTGTTCATATATCGTTTTAACTCTGAAGGACGAAAAGCGTAGGCCGGTCAAACTGGAGTATAACCTTTTATAAGATTTGAGATGACAACATGGCGAGTTCGGGCCACATTCGCATATTCGCATCTGTTTACAAAATTTTAACCTCTACCCAACCCGATATCCATCAGATACCCAATTAGTTTTATCCATCGCTTTTTTTTTTGTGGTTAGGGCATTAAAAAGTCCAAGCTAAAAACGAAAAGTCAGTAAGTCATTGTCGTGTCACTTGTATATGATTTACATGATAGTTTGGTTTGTAGGTATTTTTATTATGTCAATGGTATTTTATTATGATCGTATATTCTTGCTAGAATATTCATCAAAAATAAATATCATATTTGTTTTATGCGATTTTTGTCACTGGAACAATTGTTAGACCGCATTTAATGAAGCAAACACGGTTCCTATAAATGCCGCTAAAATATATTCAAATGAAACAATATTAAACATGATAAATAGGAAAAGTTTAGAAAATGTATATACATGTAAAAAAAAAGGCTTTATTGTCGATCTCATTATCATTCAAAAGACATGTGCCTTCCTGAGAGACCTTCAAATCCGAAAAATTCTACTGATAGGCAGCATGCTATAACCATTTGGACAAACCCTGGTGATTATGTATATATATATGTATATATATGATATTTGGTTTATTAATTAAGGTCTAACAAATGTCTCGAAAACACAACTTAGAAAAATCTAACTTTTTCTTTCTGTTAATGAAACAAGTAATTATTAAAAGCTTGGAACTAACATAGAAAGAGACCCTAAAAGGTTTGGTCTGCCTTCTTCGTTTTGTAGCGCAAACATAGTAAGTTGTACAAATTCCTAAAAAGGAAGAGTTACTCATGTCTTGAAGTGTAAACTTTTAATTAAGTTTACCGATATCTCAAGGTAAAGTTTTGTTAGAGCATCCGTAGTGGAGATTTATAGAGGAGATTCATATCCTACGTGGAAGCATATGTGGAGTTTCATAGAAGATTAATGCATTATTTCAATAAGTTTATACAATGAAAGTCTATGAAAAAAAGAAAAATTCATGTGTATAAACCGAAGAGAGAAAAACAAATGGGTCTAAGCATTAGTTTGTTTTATTCATATCTATATTTACTTATAATAGAGAGTCGTCGGATAGCTAATGTTTGAGATATTCCAAATAGTGGAATGACATGCATTTGAAACTCCTGACTCTTTAGTTGCCCTGTGTTTTAATTACCATAATGAGAGGTATAATGATACGTAAACTGTTCAGTTACCCTAAGTTAATAACACATTTGAAACTTCTGACTCTTTAGTTGCCCTGTGTTTTAATTACCATAATGTGAGGTATAATGATATTCCTGACTCTTTGGTTGCCCTGTGTTTTAATTACCATAATGTGAGATATAATGATTTATTAGACTGTTTAGTTACCCTAAGTTAATAACACGAAACTCCTAACTCTTTGGTTGCCCTGTGTTTTAATTAGCATAATGTGAGGTATAATGATATTTAAACTGTTCAGTTACCCTAAGTTAATAACACATTTGAAACGCCTGACTCTTTGGTTGCCTTGTGTTTTAATTATCATAATGTAAGGTATAATGGTGGTTTTGTGTTTTTCTATATAAGTTCTTTTGCATCAACAAACCACATTACCACGTACAATTATGTCTCTTTCAAAAAACATGTCTCACTCCAAGATTGACGCCCTTGACCCAACTAGAGAAGATTGGGTTGTTCATGTAAGTATTTGTAGAATGTGGGAGGCAGTAAATACGAAATTCGGTGATGTCTTACTTGGGTTGGAGATGGTTATAACTGATGATGAGGTAATTTCTAATTTGTTTGAAAATTTGAAAAGCCGGAAAAAGGGTACGCCACGAAAACAGTTAATATACAATAATTTCTACAATTTTTTTTATGTACAACGATGGAAACTTTTCATATATTATTATAAATGTGTAACTGACCATGTTTTCACTATTTTGGCAACAGTTGGTCGTCATGTTTTCACTGTTTTGGCAACAGTTGATCGTCTATATACTCAATCCAGTTGGTGCTACAAGAGTTGTGGAGAGTGCAACAAAGAGTTAGTTGTAAACGATGGTTTGTTTTTTTGTGATCTTTTCAATGACTTTTGCAAGTACCCTATGATAAGGTTGGTTTTTTGAGTTGTTTTATGTAGGGACTATGGTATTAACCTACCCAATTATTGCCTTTTGTAATGTCTGTTTTCGTTGTTGCAGGTATAGGGTCCATGTGCATGTTGTTGATTAGACAAGTGATACAACATGTTATATTCTTTCTATACCTTACTTGAAAACATGCAGCAGTTTGCTGAATTATATATGTATCTAATCTAATAACTAATACTGTACGTAGGAATGTCTTTTTATTTTTACATATGTATTTGAAAAGTTTGACTTTTGTAGTCAATCCCTTAGCTATTTGAGTGGTCACATCAATATTGTTCTAATTCAGTTTCAGATTCATATTGTTCGAACACTGATTCTGATCATTGTTCGTGACAAATCTCTTTAGAAATTGTTACCGCGCAACGCGCGGGAATACGCCTAGTTATATTAAAATGGGACATTAATAAGAACTTTATAAGTTTATAGAAAGTTGTGGTTTATAAAAAGCTGACATATCGTGACATGACAATGCTATAAACTTGCTAAAATTCATAGCATTACGGATACTTTTAGTACTATGTATCAATTGTTCCAAGAGTCATTTGAAATAAGACATCCTAAAATAGGTTATTGTTGCACAAAAGTTCATTAACAACCCTAGATGTATATAAGTTGATGTAGCTATACCATAACGGATTATGTTGCTATTCTCAAAACTATTGTTTATCTTTTCGTACTCTATTCCAAAATAGTTAAATGTTTGATTTGTCAATAATTTATATATTTTAAGTTAAAAAAAAATAGAAAATCGTCAAAACTTATTTTTAACACATTTTAAATATCAAGGCCATCAATCTAAAAGTATTCTCATAGAACATATATTATGTAACGAGACTTATATAAATATTGTTGTATAAAAGTATCATGTGGTTTAGGGTTGGTTGTGTTCGTTTTGGAGTATTGTAACACTTTAAAAGATGCTCTAATTATTTATATATGACTATGTTTATATAATTTCATTAATTCAACAATAACATTTTTAGCCAAAATTCATCCAAACCCGAACGAGGTTCAGGCAGTTGATCGATTGTCAAGTTTGATTCATTTATATCGATACGACCTATTATAAACAGGTTGGTTCGATCAAATAAACTTTTTTTTTGAAAAGTTGAATTTTAGATTTCTGATATAAGATAGTTATCAAAATTCTAATAACGATTAAATGTATGTCTAGACAAAAACATATATCATTAAATATAATTTTTCCTTTTTTTTTATTATCCCTTGGACTTTTTATTTTATTATTTTTATAATCACCATATGTTTTATCAGTATTTTAAAATTGTACAAATGACCAATATTATCCATAACAAAAAAAGACCCACGAAAAGCACAAGATGATTTTTTTTAATAATAAATAATATATAATTTGCGATTTAATGACTTTTTATCTGGATGTACAACTATTGAGGCATTAGGTACAGGTTGGTAACAGCAAAAAAGCAATTTCGTAAAATATTATTATTATAAAATAAATAAGTAAAATCAACTTTTTAGAGTATTTCTTAAAATTGTAACCAATGGCTATCAAGCATGGCAATATAACAATTATAACAATAATTGTCAAAAATAAAGGAGTATATCTTTAATCTAGGAGTGATTTAAAGTATATTTGACACAATAAGATAAAACCGAAAAATAAAATTGATATTTTATTTATCAATTTAAAACGAACTTTCTCTTTCGGGAATACTCGAAGCCAAACATATATATAATTTGAAAGATTGTATCTCTCTCTCGTCACTTTTTTTTTGTCTAAAGCCAAACATATATTATAAATCGTCAAAAGTGTTTGATCACTTGCATGTGTCATCTTTAGGCTTTTAAAATTATATAATTTCTTTTATTTATTTATTTTATATAAAACTCGTCTTTAATATTGACGATTTATATAAATGGTTAGACTTATTAATTATATAATCATCTTTATCATATAATATACACATAATATTTTCCATGCATTAACAATTAAGCATTTTTCTGAATTTTACAACGAAATCTATAATCCGACACAAATACTAAAGACAAATAATACAATTAACTCATCTAATAAAGGGTTATGATACTAGCCATACACCACTAATTTCATTATATTCACTATTTTATCCCTCTTTAATAAAATATTTTTCTCTTTTCAAAAAGTGCCTTTTCAAATTCACCTAATTTCCACCATCATCTTAAATAACTTTTATATTTAAGGGTTTAATTGTGGTTTAATTGTGCTTTGTTAAAACCCTAAATCATCTTAAATAACTTCAATATAATAAAATAGTCATAGTAATAATATTAGGGTAAATGTCGTACAAATCTTCTTCCATCTAATAATTATCTATAGATTTGAATAAAACCATATTATTATTAGCCATTCATGAAACATGAACTTTTTCCTTTTATAGTTTTTATCTTAAAATAATTATTTAAATATATAAAGTTATTTTTTTTACTTACAATTTCATTATTAATTACTCCTTTCGTCCTAAAATAATAGTCTCTGAATAACAATTTTATCCTTAACTTATTAATTATTGTTTTCTATAAAGTATATAATAATAACTTTAACAAAGGATAATACGATAAACTTAATCAAACTTTTCTATCTTTTTTAGTAGTAGACAATTAATTTAAGATAACCGAAAAAAGAAAGAATATTAATATGGAATGGATAGATTATTAAAAGAAAAAAAAAAAAGACTAAAAAGTAATTTTCAATGTATTTAAACCATTTATTTCCAAAACACTCTCCATACACACACACTCCAAAAAATGGAAAATAGATTCAAACTAAAAATCTCTAAACTCATACAATCAACCTTAAACTCCTGCCGGCCAAAAACCACCTCCGACGTCTCCGACCACCGTATAAACTTCCCCGAAAACCCCAATCACCGCCGTCTCATCGACTTATTCTCCCCGAAACCCCAACCACTTCCATCATCTTCAACTACACCAAAAACCTATCATTACCGCCTCGGAACCACCCCTTACCCGTCGCATTTACTTAGCCGGAGACAATGCTCCGGTTCACCAGTTCATGAAAAAACAGTTAAAAGTTACAGAAGAAAGAAAACCCATTACCGAAAACGAGTCAATAGTACGAGTTTTTCATCAGTTACAGATAATTATTATCATAGTTGGTGGAGTAGTGATGAAGATGATAAAAGCAAGAATACGTTGTTTTTCCGGCCATCTTTTTCCTCCGGTGCCGGTGAAGGTGACGGAGGTGGTGGTGGTGATCGGAGAGTGAGGGATGCTGCGAATGTGGTGACGATGGATGGGTTTGCGGTGTCAAAGGAATCGAGTGATCCACATGAGGATTTTAGGGTTTCGATGGTGGATATGATTGTCGAAAAAGGGATATTTAGTGTTGAAGAACTTGAGAAATTGGTCGAGTGTTTTCTTGAGTTGAATTCGGAAGAACATCATAAGGTGATTTTTGAGGTTTTCGCGGAGATTTGGGAGACTTTGATTAAGGATTTGTATAAGAGAAAGTGATGTTATTGGTTTATGAATTATTCTAATTGATGTTTTCGTGTAAATTTAAGGGTTAATGTTGGTCGCCTAATCTCGGACCTCCTTTGAACCCTAAACAAACTAATTGCGGAATAACTAGTTTGTGAGTAAATATGGTGAAGAACAAGCAAGATAATCAAAGGATTGATTCTATTAAACTTACGTGAATGTTTACAAACACGAATAGAAACAATAACACTCGATTACAACACTTTAACACTCAAAAACAAAGAGTTACGTGATCTAGGGTTAGCTCACGTAACTAATTCTGCTCTAAATGCTCTGACAAGGTTCAACAACCACCATTAATGATTCTGAGCTAGCTATTTATACTAGCCCGAAACCCTAGAAGAGTTACGTTCACGTAACTCTTGGAAGAGAGTTACGTGCACGTAACTTATGAGTTACGTGCACGTAACTTAAGAGTTACGTGAATGTAACTCTGTTACATGAATGTAACTTTCCCGTAAATGCGTTTGGACTTTACAACTCGATCTAATTACATACTAACTCTACGACACGTTCTAATGAATACAAATACAGACAATAATGCTCCAACAAACTCCCCCTTGGATGTAGCTTGTATTCTTCAAAATTGTCTTGAACTTTTGGTGTCGAGAGATCGAGAGTCAGTCCTTTATACTTCAAGAGACTTGTACGGTGTAAAGTTTGCAACCGATAACTTGCGAATCTTTTCAGACAGCTAATCTTCATCATTAAGCAACGCGGCTCCATGAATATCAGCTTCGAGTCCTTGACTTCCAAGAAGTGCTAAACTCTTCAAGATCCGATCCTTAACTTTATAAGACCTGGCTTACAAAGACAAAACTGACCAAATACGTGTTTTTGTTCTTTAAACTGACAAAATTTCTCATTTTTCAGAAAACACGTGATAAAACCTTTTAACCATGAACGATACGTGACAACGAAGAAAATAAACGCAGAAATAAAATATTTTTGATTTTTGTTTGTTTTCTTAACCTAAAACCGAAACTCTTTTTGTGGTTTTTAACTATAAGCTATTCACACTACTTTAGCAACCTACAAAAGGGCAAATCTTTTTGGATAGGGATTAGTTTGCTTTTAGGATCATATCGCAGAAGTCGAATCACAAGAATCAGCCGTCATCAAAGCGTGTCTGAAAAGATAATGAAGATTAGCTGTCTGAAAAGATTCGCAAGAATTAGTTTGCTTTTGGTTCCGAACTCCCCTCAAAGCGTCATCAAACTTCCAGTATTTATTTAGGAAACCCGTCACCTTATTCCTATTTACTTAACTACTCTAAATATTGAAAAAGCATACATATAGTATAGAATTTAAGCACTTGTGCATTTTTCATAATTAGAGAAGCTTTTTGCTTTCTTTTTCCTTTTTTTTTTTTATTTATATATAATTTTTTTTTTTTTTTTTTTTTTTTTTTTTTTTATATATAATTTTTTTGTGTTTTTTTTTTGAGCTTAAAAGCTTTATAGACTCGTGAACTCCTCCCTCTGTCTTTGCCGTTTATCAAGTTAGCATCAAGAGTTACGGAATTCTTATTTGACTCTACTCTCCCCTTTATACTAACCGCACGGAAACTATGATTTCGCAACCTTATAGAATCCAGGGGCGCCTCAAGGATACGAGTTTTACTTAACCCCTCAACCTTTATACTAACCGCACGGAAACTATGATTTCGCAACCTTATAGAATCCAGGAGCGCCTCAAGGTGTTTAGGAGTTATTAATAAAAACTCTTTGAGTTTTAGAAAAAACGGTTTATTATATTTTTTGATTTTCTCTCAATTTTTCTTTTCCTCGCTTTTTCTATTACTCTCAGATACTTATTTATATATATAATCCTATGGTGACAGATTCCAGGCACACCGAAAGTTTTCAGTTTATCACTGAGATGGACAGACTTAACCGTGTTACCCATTAGAAACAGGTTCGGAAAATTGTTTATATGATATTGGCCGTACCTACTAATACATCGAACAAACACTTGTGATTCTAAATTTTAAAATCCGCGATGTACTATCATTTCCTAAGGTTTTCACAAACTTTCTCCCCCTCTTTTTATGTTTTTCTTATATTTATTATTTTTGGAACTATACAAATCCTAAAAACTTAAAAAGAAAAGTTTCGAAGTCACGATCAAAAATTTAGGTTTTTATCATTTTGGACGCTTTATACTCAATTGAGATTATTTAATCTTTGACTCAAATGAGATTTCAAAACTTTAGACTCATCCGAGATTATTTAACTTTAGACTCGATGAGTTTCAAAACTTTAGACTCTTTTGAAAAGAGTTTTGCATTTAAGCAAAACAGGTTTTGTCCGAGTTCGCAACTGTTATATGTTGCGAAGTCTGAACGCTTTAAACTTACCAAATTAGGTAAGAAAACTTACCTTCTCGGTTGAGAAGGAAATCTTTAAACTCACTGAAGAGGTATTTCTTTAAACTCACAAAAAAAAAACGTTTTTGTGAGAAAAAAAGGTTGTTATACCTCCCCCTCAACTGTTGCGCTACCGTAACACTTGTTACGGTACGTAACATCCATCAAGTGTTGCGCAACAGTTTCAATGTTGCGTGACACTTTATGTGCGACAATTTCTTAAAACGTTTGTTTTCCGTTTAATTTTAATCTTTAAACTTATTTAAGTGATTTTCCCCTTTACACTATCACTAGATGTGAAAAGCCCGTGTTTTTCAAAAACTTTACACTCAAATAAGAGATAAAACCTGATTTCTGTCATAACGATGAAGGCATATGATCGATTGATCGTATGTAAGCTCACGTGATCCTTCATGTTCCTTTACACTGCTAAGCAGAAGGAAACTTTCTCAAAACTGACTCTTCCGTTCGAGATTATTCCTTCACCCGTAATTGTACTCCCCTTATCTTCAGCGAATACAACGACACCCCATCTATAGGTAAGAAACCCGTAAGAAGGGAGATGTTGCCTGTCGTGTGCCCTGAACAACCACTGTTGACATACTACGTATTATCAACAGTTCACTTTGGTCGTTCCTGCACATTTTAGAAGAAAGGTTAGTTTGTAACGGGAACCCAAGCCTTAACCGACTTGGGTCTCCCACTTTCATCGGTAATGATCACATCAACCAATTTATGGTCTTTCTGATAATCAGTATTGGTTGATGTGTCATCCTGATGTTCGAGCGACTCTTTATCATCTTTAACAGTCTTAGTCAATTTCGATTTTGGATCGGTTTTGACCTTGACTGAAGGAGAATCAACCTTTGGTTTGTTTGGTTGATTCTTCCTTTGAGGAACAGACTTAACGTTTGAAGTTGTTCTTGACTCTTTACGTTTCAAAATTAAGCTTTTCAAACGAGGACAAACCTTGGCAATGTGTCCCTCACATCGACAATAATAGCAGGTTCGAGGGTCAGTTGAATTAACCTCGGGAACCTGAGAAGTTGGAATCTTCTTTTGATTGTCGTTTCGTGGTGGTATTACCTTTGTTGATTTAGCTTTAGACACTTTAGGAGAGAAACTTGTAGGCTTAGAAGAAGAAGCCACTCCCTTAGTGAAAATCGTGGACATAGGGGTTTGAATAGTGAGAATTGGTGCCTCAACCTTTTCTTTACCCTTTGAGTTCGATTTTATGGACTTTGACTCGGCCTGCTTGGAATCGGATTGTTTAACAACCCGTTTACCTTCTCGCACCTGAAGTTGTTCAAACTTCTTGTCCATCTTAGTGATAAGACGGCTTTCAAGGCGCTGAATAACTTTCTCGAAAAGACTCTCTTGATATTTAGATAATGGACATCTTTCAAATCGGTCAAGTCTTTTGAGTTTTGGTCAGGTCTTTCTAAGGTCTCTTTAGACTCAATTTTACTGATACTGACTTCTGGACCAGTTTCTTCGGCTTTTGGAGCCTCAGAGGTCAAAGAAGCAGATTGAGCTACCTCTACGGACGAGCCATCTACTGGGATAGGGGTGAAATTCATTGGAGGGGGCATACTAGAATACCCCAGTCCACCCTTATCCTTAGAGTTCGTCCGTTGAGATTCGATCAATTGAGCCAAGATTTCTTTTGAGTTGGCAATGGAAGCTAACTTTCCCTGCAAAATGTCAATTTCTTTTTGTTTCTTGGCCGAGTTCAATTTTTCATCTGCAAGAGCATCAGAATACTCTTGGATTTTTGAAACATGTCGACCAATCATTATTTTAAGATCAGAAATTTCGACTTGTTTTTCCTTTTTAAAAGCAGTTAGCGTTCTGTTTTCTTTACACAAGGCATCATTTCTTAATCTAAAATCATTAGCTTCGACACTTAACTCTCTAGCAGAGGTACTCCATACAGTGAGCTTGGCCTCTAGCTCACTGCAGTTAGTACAAACCGGAGTGAAAGGATCGAAATCTACCTCAGGTTTAGAAGAAGCATCTGAAGTAGAGGCCATTAGTGCAAAGTTATCCATCCTTGGAGCGATATCCTCATAGGCATTCCAGTCTACCCGGTTATCCACAGCTATGAGTGCACTTGCATCCTTTTCTGCATCTTGAATTCGGAGATTCCTCGATGCTGGACCTTGATATCCTCCTTGTTGATAGCTTCTTCCTTGATGGGAGGCTTGACCTTGTTGACCATATCTCTCTCCATGGTCATGTCGAGTGTCTTCACGAGAGTGTTGACCACATTCTCGAGCAAAGTGTCCGTAATTATTGCATTTGAAACACTTCACTCTCGACTTATCAAAGCCCATTCCACTTTTCCTGTCGCCACCAACGAACTTCTTTCCCGTTCGATTCAAAAACCCCTTAATCCGCTTCGTCATCATTGCCATATTCCATCTAAGATCCATTTCCTCGAGGTCATCCGGATGAACTTGCTCATAGTCTTCCTCGTTGAGAGAAGAGCAAGCAATCCTGCCATCGATCAAATCGTTGTATGCAGCTACGAAGCATGATTGTAGACGATCAGGCTCTACATTCTGGGAACTAGAGTGTGGCTTTAGGAGGGGAGCCGCAAAAGCCGTATTCATCTCCCGTCTCGAAGAGCAAGTTCTACATGCAGAACATGAGGGACATAATGAATCGGCTGATCTCGATACTTGAGGACTATCTTGAGCATTCGGGAAGTTGAGAGTCGGAGGTAAGTAACTGGAGGATGAAGGTATTCTGGTTGAGATATCCGAGAGGAAAGCAACTCCCGCATTATCCCTTAGTACCTTCTCAGCAAACGAATTGTTACCATAAGCCTTTTCTTGCATTTGCAGATTGGCTATACGAAGTTTGTCAATGAGATCCTCAAAGGTGTAATCTCTCAACTCCGGTTTATCTTTCAGAAGAAGCACACGAAACTCCCAGTGCGGAGGCAGACTATCCAAGAATCTTAAGTTAGTCTGGAGCTTGCTGAACTCAACTTTTAATTCAAAAAGATCATTTATCAGACGACTAAATCTCGAGATGAGCATATCTAGTGTCTCATTCTCTCCACATTTGAAGTTATCAAATTGTCGCCTCAACAAGTCGGCTTTGACTTCTTTCATTTCCTCCGTACCTCCATACCTCTTTGCGATAGCATTCCACAGATCGTGTGGATTATCGAGCAGTCGGAAAATAGCCCTCATCTCATCGGTTAGACAGAACTGAATAGTTCCTAACGCTTTCTGATTTTTGAGACAAAGAGCTTTCTCATCATCGGAATAAGTAGATGGAGGCCGATAGGTTTTAATACCGGTGGCTGTGTTGAGGTCATGGGGAGCTTCATACTTCGTGAGAATAGGAGCCCATATACCCGGATCAGTACACGCTACATACGTCCTAAAACTCATCATCCAGTCCTCTACACTACGGTTCGGGTTGTATAAAGGAGGAAGTTGAGGGTTACGGCTTGTCTCCATGTTGAGCGAATTAGAATTCGTAGCTAGAGCCATCTTAACTTCACACAAATTCCCAAAATCTTCAGCTTACGAATACCCAAAAAACTAACCTAACACCTACCTATCCTTTCCAATGAAAATCGGGCAGAGTAACGGCTTGTAAAATGAGTAGACGAACGATTTCAGAACAAGAGTTACGTGCACGAAATACCCAATTACGTGCACGAAATTTAGAATTTCGTGAGCGTAACTTAACAATTTCGTGAACGTAAGTTAACAATTTCGTGCAAGCCTCACAAGTTACGTGCACGTAAAAGCACAATTACGTGAACGTAATTCGCAATTACGTGAGCGAAATAGAGAATTACGTGCAGATTACCTCAATTACGTGACAATTTCGTGCAGCAGCTAAAACTTCACAAAAACGGCCGTAAACGAAGAAATACACAAAACTAAGTGCCCTTCTTCTGCAGATATGTAATACTACCAACTGTAGATGTAATATCTGAACCTAAGCTCCAAACTCCGGCTAGAACGGCCTAGATCTAAAAATCCCGAAATAACCTAAATTACTCCAAAACCTAGATCTATTCCAAATCAGCCCAAATCTTCACCAAACAGATTCAAAGACCTCTATAGCAAGTATAGAGGCTCTGATACCACTTGTTGGTCGCCTAATCTCGGACCTCCTTTGAACCCTAAACAAACTAATTGCGGAATAACTAGTTTGTGAGTAAATATGGTGAAGAACAAGCAAGATAATCAAAGGATTGATTCTATTAAACTTACGTGAATGTTTACAAACACGAATAGAAACAATAACACTCGATTACAACACTTTAACACTCAAAAACAAAGAGTTACGTGATCTAGGGTTAGCTCACGTAACTAATTCTGCTCTAAATGCTCTGACAAGGTTCAACAACCACCATTAATGATTCTGAGCTAGCTATTTATACTAGCCCGAAACCCTAGAAGAGTTACGTTCACGTAACTCTTGGAAGAGAGTTACGTGCACGTAACTTATGAGTTACGTGCACGTAACTTAAGAGTTACGTGAATGTAACTCTGTTACATGAATGTAACTTTCCCGTAAATGTGTTTGGACTTTACAACTCGATCTAATTACATACTAACTCTACGACACGTTCTAATGAATACAAATACAGACAATAATGCTCCAACAAACTCCCCCTTGGATGTAGCTTGTATTCTTCAAAATTGTCTTGAACTTTTGGTGTCGAGAGATCGAGAGTCAGTCCTTTATACTTCAAGAGACTTGTACGGTGTAAAGTTTGCAACCGATAACTTGCGAATCTTTTCAGACAGCTAATCTTCATCATTAAGCAACGCGGCTCCATGAATATCAGCTTCGAGTCCTTGACTTCCAAGAAGTGCTAAACTCTTCAAGATCCGATCCTTAACTTTATAAGACCTGGCTTACAAAGACAAAACTGACCAAATACGTGTTTTTGTTCTTTAAACTGACAAAATTTCTCATTTTTCAGAAAACACGTGATAAAACCTTTTAACCATGAACGATACGTGACAACGAAGAAAATAAACGCAGAAATAAAATATTTTTGATTTTTGTTTGTTTTCTTAACCTAAAACCGAAACTCTTTTTGTGGTTTTTAACTATAAGCTATTCACACTACTTTAGCAACCTACAAAAGGGCAAATCTTTTTGGATAGGGATTAGTTTGCTTTTAGGATCATATCGCAGAAGTCGAATCACAAGAATCAGCCGTCATCAAAGCGTGTCTGAAAAGATAATGAAGATTAGCTGTCTGAAAAGATTCGCAAGAATTAGTTTGCTTTTGGTTCCGAACTCCCCTCAAAGCGTCATCAAACTTCCAGTATTTATTTAGGAAACCCGTCACCTTATTCCTATTTACTTAACTACTCTAAATATTGAAAAAGCATACATATAGTATAGAATTTAAGCACTTGTGCATTTTTCATAATTAGAGAAGCTTTTTGCTTTCTTTTTCCTTTTTTTTTTTATTTATATATAATTTTTTTTTTTTTTTTTTTTTTTTTTTTATTTATATATAATTTTTTTGTGTTTTTTTTTTGAGCTTAAAAGCTTTATAGACTCGTGAACTCCTCCCTCTGTCTTTGCCGTTTATCAAGTTAGCATCAAGAGTTACGGAATTCTTATTTGACTCTACTCTCCCCTTTATACTAACCGCACGGAAACTATGATTTCGCAACCTTATAGAATCCAGGGGCGCCTCAAGGATACGAGTTTTACTTAACCCCTCAACCTTTATACTAACCGCACGGAAACTATGATTTCGCAACCTTATAGAATCCAGGAGCGCCTCAAGGTGTTTAGGAGTTATTAATAAAAACTCTTTGAGTTTTAGAAAAAACGGTTTATTATATTTTTTGATTTTCTCTCAATTTTTCTTTTCCTCGCTTTTTCTATTACTCTCAGATACTTATTTATATATATAATCCTATGGTGACAGATTCCAGGCACACCGAAAGTTTTCAGTTTATCACTGAGATGGACAGACTTAACCGTGTTACCCATTAGAAACAGGTTCGGAAAATTGTTTATATGATATTGGCCGTACCTACTAATACATCGAACAAACACTTGTGATTCTAAATTTTAAAATCCGCGATGTACTATCATTTCCTAAGGTTTTCACAAACTTTCTCCCCCTCTTTTTATGTTTTTCTTATATTTATTATTTTTGGAACTATACAAATCCTAAAAACTTAAAAAGAAAAGTTTCGAAGTCACGATCAAAAATTTAGGTTTTTATCATTTTGGACGCTTTATACTCAATTGAGATTATTTAATCTTTGACTCAAATGAGATTTCAAAACTTTAGACTCATCCGAGATTATTTAACTTTAGACTCGATGAGTTTCAAAACTTTAGACTCTTTTGAAAAGAGTTTTGCATTTAAGCAAAACAGGTTTTGTCCGAGTTCGCAACTGTTATATGTTGCGAAGTCTGAACGCTTTAAACTTACCAAATTAGGTAAGAAAACTTACCTTCTCGGTTGAGAAGGAAATCTTTAAACTCACTGAAGAGGTATTTCTTTAAACTCACAAAAAAAAAAACGTTTTTGTGAGAAAAAAAGGTTGTTATACCTCCCCCTCAACTGTTGCGCTACCGTAACACTTGTTACGGTACGTAACATCCATCAAGTGTTGTGCAACAGTTTCAATGTTGCGTGACACTTTATGTGCGACAATTTCTTAAAACGTTTGTTTTCCGTTTAATTTTAATCTTTAAACTTATTTAAGTGATTTTCCCCTTTACACTATCACTAGATGTGAAAAGCCCGTGTTTTTCAAAAACTTTACACTCAAATAAGAGATAAAACCTGATTTCTGTCATAACGATGAAGGCATATGATCGATTGATCGTATGTAAGCTCACGTGATCCTTCATGTTCCTTTACACTGCTAAGCAGAAGGAAACTTTCTCAAAACTGACTCTTCCGTTCGAGATTATTCCTTCACCCGTAATTGTACTCCCCTTATCTTCAGCGAATACAACGACACCCCATCTATAGGTAAGAAACCCGTAAGAAGGGAGATGTTGCCTGTCGTGTGCCCTGAACAACCACTGTTGACATACTACGTATTATCAACAGTTCACTTTGGTCGTTCCTGCACATTTTAGAAGAAAGGTTAGTTTGTAACGGGAACCCAAGCCTTAACCGACTTGGGTCTCCCACTTTCATCGGTAATGATCACATCAACCAATTTATGGTCTTTCTGATAATCAGTATTGGTTGATGTGTCATCCTGATGTTCGAGCGACTCTTTATCATCTTTAACAGTCTTAGTCAATTTCGATTTTGGATCGGTTTTGACCTTGACTGAAGGAGAATCAACCTTTGGTTTGTTTGGTTGATTCTTCCTTTGAGGAACAGACTTAACGTTTGAAGTTGTTCTTGACTCTTTACGTTTCAAAATTAAGCTTTTCAAACGAGGACAAACCTTGGCAATGTGTCCCTCACATCGACAATAATAGCAGGTTCGAGGGTCAGTTGAATTAACCTCGGGAACCTGAGAAGTTGGAATCTTCTTTTGATTGTCGTTTCGTGGTGGTATTACCTTTGTTGATTTAGCTTTAGACACTTTAGGAGAGAAACTTGTAGGCTTAGAAGAAGAAGCCACTCCCTTAGTGAAAATCGTGGACATAGGGGTTTGAATAGTGAGAATTGGTGCCTCAACCTTTTCTTTACCCTTTGAGTTCGATTTTATGGACTTTGACTCGGCCTGCTTGGAATCGGATTGTTTAACAACCCGTTTACCTTCTCGCACCTGAAGTTGTTCAAACTTCTTGTCCATCTTAGTGATAAGACGGCTTTCAAGGCGCTGAATAACTTTCTCGAAAAGACTCTCTTGATATTTAGATAAATGGACATCTTTCAAATCGGTCAAGTCTTTTGAGTTTTGGTCAGGTCTTTCTAAGGTCTCTTTAGACTCAATTTTACTGATACTGACTTCTGGACCAGTTTCTTCGGCTTTTGGAGCCTCAGAGGTCAAAGAAGCAGATTGAGCTACCTCTACGGACGAGCCATCTACTGGGATAGGGGTGAAATTCATTGGAGGGGGCATACTAGAATACCCCAGTCCACCCTTATCCTTAGAGTTCGTCCGTTGAGATTCGATCAATTGAGCCAAGATTTCTTTTGAGTTGGCAATGGAAGCTAACTTTCCCTGCAAAATGTCAATTTCTTTTTGTTTCTTGGCCGAGTTCAATTTTTCATCTGCAAGAGCATCAGAATACTCTTGGATTTTTGAAACATGTCGACCAATCATTATTTTAAGATCAGAAATTTCGACTTGTTTTTCCTTTTTAAAAGCAGTTAGCGTTCTGTTTTCTTTACACAAGGCATCATTTCTTAATCTAAAATCATTAGCTTCGACACTTAACTCTCTAGCAGAGGTACTCCATACAGTGAGCTTGGCCTCTAGCTCACTGCAGTTAGTACAAACCGGAGTGAAAGGATCGAAATCTACCTCAGGTTTAGAAGAAGCATCTGAAGTAGAGGCCATTAGTGCAAAGTTATCCATCCTTGGAGCGATATCCTCATAGGCATTCCAGTCTACCCGGTTATCCACAGCTATGAGTGCACTTGCATCCTTTTCTGCATCTTGAATTCGGAGATTCCTCGATGCTGGACCTTGATATCCTCCTTGTTGATAGCTTCTTCCTTGATGGGAGGCTTGACCTTGTTGACCATATCTCTCTCCATGGTCATGTCGAGTGTCTTCACGAGAGTGTTGACCACATTCTCGAGCAAAGTGTCCGTAATTATTGCATTTGAAACACTTCACTCTCGACTTATCAAAGCCCATTCCACTTTTCCTGTCGCCACCAACGAACTTCTTTCCCGTTCGATTCAAAAACCCCTTAATCCGCTTCGTCATCATTGCCATATTCCATCTAAGATCCATTTCCTCGAGGTCATCCGGATGAACTTGCTCATAGTCTTCCTCGTTGAGAGAAGAGCAAGCAATCCTGCCATCGATCAAATCGTTGTATGCAGCTACGAAGCATGATTGTAGACGATCAGGCTCTACATTCTGGGAACTAGAGTGTGGCTTTAGGAGGGGAGCCGCAAAAGCCGTATTCATCTCCCGTCTCGAAGAGCAAGTTCTACATGCAGAACATGAGGGACATAATGAATCGGCTGATCTCGATACTTGAGGACTATCTTGAGCATTCGGGAAGTTGAGAGTCGGAGGTAAGTAACTGGAGGATGAAGGTATTCTGGTTGAGATATCCGAGAGGAAAGCAACTCCCGCATTATCCCTTAGTACCTTCTCAGCAAACGAATTGTTACCATAAGCCTTTTCTTGCATTTGCAGATTGGCTATACGAAGTTTGTCAATGAGATCCTCAAAGGTGTAATCTCTCAACTCCGGTTTATCTTTCAGAAGAAGCACACGAAACTCCCAGTGCGGAGGCAGACTATCCAAGAATCTTAAGTTAGTCTGGAGCTTGCTGAACTCAACTTTTAATTCAAAAAGATCATTTATCAGACGACTAAATCTCGAGATGAGCATATCTAGTGTCTCATTCTCTCCACATTTGAAGTTATCAAATTGTCGCCTCAACAAGTCGGCTTTGACTTCTTTCATTTCCTCCGTACCTCCATACCTCTTTGCGATAGCATTCCACAGATCGTGTGGATTATCGAGCAGTCGGAAAATAGCCCTCATCTCATCGGTTAGACAGAACTGAATAGTTCCTAACGCTTTCTGATTTTTGAGACAAAGAGCTTTCTCATCATCGGAATAAGTAGATGGAGGCCGATAGGTTTTAATACCGGTGGCTGTGTTGAGGTCATGGGGAGCTTCATACTTCGTGAGAATAGGAGCCCATATACCCGGATCAGTACACGCTACATACGTCCTAAAACTCATCATCCAGTCCTCTACACTACGGTTCGGGTTGTATAAAGGAGGAAGTTGAGGGTTACGGCTTGTCTCCATGTTGAGCGAATTAGAATTCGTAGCTAGAGCCATCTTAACTTCACACAAATTCCCAAAATCTTCAGCTTACGAATACCCAAAAAACTAACCTAACACCTACCTATCCTTTCCAATGAAAATCGGGCAGAGTAACGGCTTGTAAAATGAGTAGACGAACGATTTCAGAACAAGAGTTACGTGCACGAAATACCCAATTACGTGCACGAAATTTAGAATTTCGTGAGCGTAACTTAACAATTTCGTGAACGTAAGTTAACAATTTCGTGCAAGCCTCACAAGTTACGTGCACGTAAAAGCACAATTACGTGAACGTAATTCGCAATTACGTGAGCGAAATAGAGAATTACGTGCAGATTACCTCAATTACGTGACAATTTCGTGCAGCAGCTAAAACTTCACAAAAACGGCCGTAAACGAAGAAATACACAAAACTAAGTGCCCTTCTTCTGCAGATATGTAATACTACCAACTGTAGATGTAATATCTGAACCTAAGCTCCAAACTCCGGCTAGAACGGCCTAGATCTAAAAATCCCGAAATAACCTAAATTACTCCAAAACCTAGATCTATTCCAAATCAGCCCAAATCTTCACCAAACAGATTCAAAGACCTCTATAGCAAGTATAGAGGCTCTGATACCACTTGTTGGTCGCCTAATCTCGGACCTCCTTTGAACCCTAAACAAACTAATTGCGGAATAACTAGTTTGTGAGTAAATATGGTGAAGAACAAGCAAGATAATCAAAGGATTGATTCTATTAAACTTACGTGAATGTTTACAAACACGAATAGAAACAATAACACTCGATTACAACACTTTAACACTCAAAAACAAAGAGTTACGTGATCTAGGGTTAGCTCACGTAACTAATTCTGCTCTAAATGCTCTGACAAGGTTCAACAACCACCATTAATGATTCTGAGCTAGCTATTTATACTAGCCCGAAACCCTAGAAGAGTTACGTTCACGTAACTCTTGGAAGAGAGTTACGTGCACGTAACTTATGAGTTACGTGCACGTAACTTAAGAGTTACGTGAATGTAACTCTGTTACATGAATGTAACTTTCCCGTAAATGCGTTTGGACTTTACAACTCGATCTAATTACATACTAACTCTACGACACGTTCTAATGAATACAAATACAGACAATAATGCTCCAACAGTTAATTACGTAAAAATGTAACTTATGATCTTGTTATTTTCATTATACTATGCTATTAGCTAGATATGCTTGTACGCGTTTCGTTGTAACTTGTAAGTGTTTTTTTATCGTGTTTGTTACAATGCAAAAGGAACACTTAAGCAAGTCGGAATTGAGCTGATCGATTCAGTTAGGATCAAAAGATCTTGGGATCTAGAATTTCCGAGATCATCCTAATCACGATCTACTTATCTAGGTCATCTATTGATTTATCATCCTTGAACCACCATTTATATTGGCTTCACTTCAAATCCTTCCGTGTTTATTGAACTATAACTTCTTCCATTTCTTCCATCTGACTCGATTAAATGTCCTTGGACGATTGATCACACACGTACAAATAGTGTAAGTATATCATTTTAATTTATGCAATACATGTACTTAAAAATCTTTTAGAACCATAGTCAATGCCATTCATCTTTATAATCCGCCTAGTTTCTATAAAGTAATACATCAAAGCATTTTTTCCTATTTCTTGTCTTAAATCGTACCTAGCAATTTTTTTTCAATGTAACCATTGTATCAAACAAAACAAACAATACCATCTAAGGTCTACCTCATCTGCTCATCATGTATCCATCATATCCATGTTCCGATTTTGTGACTGAATTGAATACTGATAGCAAACAACCTTTCGTTTTTTGGATGTTGTATTATCAATTGTTATAATATATATTTCCCCGCCACTTTAAAATACCGAGTGCTATTCACTGCTAAGGATGTAGCTTCCATTTCCACCGGCTTCACCACCACTTAGCTAAGCTGGTGACCTCATCAGGGATGAATCTGACAGAATATATTAAATCCCATCCTCCCACCATCAAATCCAAAGTTATTTTTGAATCTACCTGTATAAAGTCATCAATACGCGACAAAGGATAACGATTCTTCACGGTCAGCTTATTCAGCTCCCTGTAGTCAATGCACAATCTCATGAACCGTCTTTCTTCTTCACGAAGAGTACATGTGCGCCCCAAGGAGAGAAACTAGGTCTAACGAAGCCCTTATCTACCAACTCCTGAATCTGCCTCGACAAGTTAACCATCTCCGAAGGTGCCAAACGATAAGGAGCTTTCGCCACAGGCGCTGCTCCCGAAACCAAATCAATGCGAAACTCGACCTGTCTACTAGGGGGTAGACCAGGTAAGTCCTCCGGAAAGACATCGGAAAAATCACGAACTACCGGCTTCTCCTCGATCTTCTCCGCAAAATCTTTCTTCACAACGTGTGCAACAAAGAGTGAACAATCTATCTTGATGTACTCCCGAACCTTCAAGCAAGAGACGATCTTAAGGCGCTTCCCCGCCTTATTACCTTGAACTAGCAACAGACCTCCATGCGGTAAAAGAATACGAATAATCTTCTCGGAGCATACGATCTCTGCACGATGAGCTGCCAACCAATCCATCCCAATGACAATGTCGAAACTACCCAAAGTCACCGGAATCAAGTCAATAGGAAACGTATGATCACCAAAACAAACACTACAATCATGAAGTATCTCAGAGGCATGCAAAAACTCACCATCGGCTAACTCTATCTCAAAAGCAAGCACTAAAGGTCTAGAGGTACAGGGAATCAAAGTCCTAAACTCATCTAAACAAAACTCCTATCCACACCAGAATCAAATAAAATAAAAGCACGCTGGTCATTAATAAGGAATGTACCAGTAACAACACGAGGATCCTGTTGAGCCTCATGAGCTCCAATCACAAACGCCCTACCACGAGGACCCGAACTTGATGTAGTGCCAGAACCAGATGAAACCAACTTGGGAAACTTGTCCCTGAGATGAACCGAAGAACCACACTCATAGCAATTACCCCTCTAAATCTTGCAGAACCTCTTCGTGTGCCCTAACTTCTTGCACCGCCCACAAACCCAAAACGAAACCTCCTTGGCATGATGATTACCACACCTATCACACTTCGGATGCCTCCCCGCAGCACCCGGAGCACAACAACATGCGACTGAACCAACTAAGGAGTATCATGTCTCAGACTCTTCTTCCTAGAGTCACCATGTTAGAAACCACCACTCCGCTTCCTACCAGAACTCTGTCTAACCTCTACCAGCGGAAACATACCATCTCGAACCATGTTATGAGTCAACATGGTCGAAATCTCGACAACGCTCTGAAAAGTACCCGGTCTGGAAGAGATAACATCGCTACAAATCTGCGGAGGTAACCCATGGATGTAGCTGCCAATCCGCTTAAGATCCGGACGAACTAAGTGAGGGACCAACTGAGACAATGCGGAGAATCGGGTAGTATATCCTTGGATGTCTGAACCCTGCATGGTCAAACCACATAGCTTCTGCTCTAGTATCTGAATCTCCGACTCGGGAACATACTCCCTAGTCATCAGCACTCGTAACTTCTCCCAAATCATGATGCTGACCTCCCCACGACCCCGAACACAAACCACGGAGTTTCACCAAGTCAATGCAATACCGTGGAACATGAAAGTGGAAAATCGAACTCGGTCCTCATCGACGCATCCAACAGCCTCAAAAATAGACAATCTTCTCCATCCACTGGAGAGTACCAATCGCACCCATGGTGCCACGAAACTCTGGGGGCTTACAACCCATGAATGTCTTGAGCGAACATCCTCTCCGGGGAATGTCGTCAAGTACAATAGTACGTCTCGTAGAATCATCCGCTCTACCAGAACCAGAACCTCCAATACGTGCACCAACAACGTCGGGTCCACTAAACCCGGTAACAACTATCTTCGGACCACCGTGTCCAGGAACCACCAGAGCCAGCGCCAACAACCTCGAGACCTCCGCCAGATCCAACAACAACTGCCTCGGGATCAACATGAACAGAACCGTCGGATCCCGTACCGGTACCTGCTCCTCCGATACTCTGTAGAATGCTATCTATGATCTGTGCTACGATATCGGGCATCGTCTCGACCATGTGCTCGGCAAATAACTGACCGAAGTCTGGAGTCGTACTCGGACTCGTATCGCTAACTCTCGTACTAGGACGACCTCGTCTCGTCGAATTCCTCGTCGCAGTGGTCTTCTTAGGTGGCATCGCCTAGAAAAACGGAAAATTAAAATGTAAGAGTGTGCACACAAAATCAGGCCAAACGCAAAAAAATAGCAAAAGAAAAAATAAAACAAGTAAGGCAAATAGTACACACATAGCAAATCAGAGAAATCGTTTTAAAACCTACAATCAAAGTCTAGGTGATTCACTTAGTAAGCCACCTAGTTCGCTATAACCATTGGCTCTGATACCAATTTCTGTCACACCTCGCTCAAAGCGGAAAATGAGGTGTACAGTTAAAAGGCATCAGGAGTCAAGGTTATAAAAACAACCATAACAAAAATAAATAAAATATATTGGATCACGCCAAAAGTTTACAAATACAAACCAAAAGTCTCAAATACATAACAAATTCAAAATACACGGATCACAACGGAACTACATCAAAAGCAAACAAGTTCCATAAAACAATAATAAACGATCCGCATACAAGCATGGCATGATCACAAAGCTAATCCTCAAACTCCTGAAAAAGCGTTAAAAACGACATCAACAACACGTTAGTGAATTATTCGCATTTAGTTAAAAGGTGAAATTTTGACCTAGTTTAAATAAGTATAACAATAACAATAATAAGTCCAAAGTATCTTGTTTTACAACACTAGTGCGACGTATATTACCTAGATAAGCATTTACCTGATCCTAACCAAAATAAGTAACCCCAATCCTAAGGCGATCAACCAAAGGCAACAAAGAATCACCAAAGGCCATAACATTAACTCATAGGGACATCCTATTGAGTAGTGAGGGTTTGGTGAAACCCATATAGATCTATATATATGTAAACCGTGGCTCAAAGATTTAACAGGTATAACATGGGGTCCTAACAGGGCCTAATGATCATACAATCTAAGGTAATTCTGATCCACTAGGTAAAACAAGATTTAAATAATAACAAGTTTTCAAATAACGCTTTCCAGCCCAAATATAAGTAGTGAAAAGGGGGCTCGAATAACTCACAAGTCAAGCGAAAGCAATGTCGGGATGACAAAACAGATAGATCA
The DNA here is from genome assembly GCA_910822075.1 of Senecio squalidus. Lineage (NCBI taxonomy): Eukaryota > Viridiplantae > Streptophyta > Magnoliopsida > Asterales > Asteraceae > Senecio > Senecio squalidus. Next base: position 65,236,860 of record CAJVGC010000582.1, read on the forward strand.
CTCCAACGCCTAAGTGCCCTGAAAACACGACATAACAAAGTCTAAGCATCTCTATAAGTCTAGTACGGTTTAGCCTTTATTTCGTAATTTACGTTATGATATAAAGTATATTCAAAGTGGTTTCAAAAGGATAATATTTTGAATTGAAAGTGACGAGTAAAAGATAGTGATATCCCGAGTCAGTAATGACTACTAGCAAATATCGATAATTTGGAGTCAGTAAAGACTATAGAATGAAATGATATTCCGAGCCGAAAATGACTAACATAAATATCGATTGAAGGATGAAAACTGGTACCAAAGTTTAGTCAAAGTCAACCAAGGTCAACATTAAAAGATAGTTGACTTGGTCAAAGTCAACGATTTCAAAAAGGAAGTCAAAGTCAACTAAAAAGTCAACATTCGACGTTTAAAGAGTTTAAATATTTTGAGTGAAAACTGGTTTTAAAATGGTTTTAAAAAGAGTTTAACAACAATACAATATTTATTATCGTTTTAGATTACGATCGTATTTTTGAGAAAAGTGTAATTATCAAAAATATATGTTTGATAAATGTCATAATAAACAATATTAGGTTTATGATTGCGATTACGTCTTTTGAGTCAAAAGACGTCTATTTGTTAATAGTTAATGTTTTTACATATAATATATAATTATACACGTTTCTAGTTATTCAAAATATGTATTTTCATGTCCTCGAGTTCACTGTCGCGCACCAACAAGAAACTGCGACGCAATCCATGTAATGTCAACATCTAGAAAACGTACTGAAGTCATAGTGCGGCGCAGTGAATCACCACTGCGGCGCACCGGGCTTGTTCCGCTACTTGTTGCGGCGTAGTAAGAAGATACTGCGGCGCACTGAAGCCCAAAACGTTTTACTTATTTTATGTTTTATGACAAGTTTTAATACTAATAGTAAATTGTCGAAATATGTTATATTACATATGTTTATGTCCAAAAGTCCGAAACTTGTCCAACACGTTTAATATGTTATAATTTTACTATTTTACACATATTCTCATATTTCACCATTTTTATGTTATTCTTACCAAAAATCTTGTAATAAGAAATATTTGACATATTAGGTTAAATATTTAGGTTTTCTTCCAATTTTTACTATTTTAAGGATTATTTAAGTAAATTACTGAAAATGAAGAAAAAAGATGAGTAGGGAAGCTTAGGAATTACCGAAGACCTCCGCAAAACTCAACAAGTATCAAGATGAAGGATATGAGAAAGAATCCGAAAAATGAGCTCCTTTGGTGGTGGTGGTGAGAAAACCGGCTCCAACACACAAAATAAGACATCATTAGTCTAGATTTTGTAAAATAGAAAGAAAAGTGAAGATTTGATGGAGGATTCCTTACCAAAACTCAAGATGAACACATCTTCAAGGTGATGTGTGGAAATCTTGCATATGAATGAGAGAAAGTGGTGGAAAAACCCTTGTAATCCACATAAAAGAAACATATGTTAGAATCCCTAACATAACATAGAAGAAAAGAGTAAAAAGATGAATATTTCATAGAGAAATTACTTACTATAGTTGAAATGATGAAACTTCAAGATGGAAGCTCAAACCCGAAAAGAAGAAGATGGAGAAAATGAACCTTGTAATACAAGATTTATGTTAGAAATCTCAACATAAAGAAGAAGAAGGAGAAGTGGTAAGAATAAGATTTCTTGAAGAGAAACTTACCAAAAGTTGTGGAATTAAATGAATGATGGTAGAAAGTTATTTCTAACTTGAAACCTCACTTGAATGTGTTGTTTTATGTTCAATATCTCTGGAAATTTGAGAGAGTATGAGATGAAATGTGTTGGTGAAAGTGTGAAATGAAAAAGGAAAGAGATGTAGAAATCAAAAATGGAAAGAGAAGTGTATGGAGATGTGTTTAGATCTAGTCTAATGGTCAAACACCCCATTTTGGGAAGATTCATGGCCAATATCACATGAAAGTGCTATTGTGGATCTCCAAATGTAAGAAAAAGACGTTTTTAACTTTTTGACTCGAACCACACGTTGCGTCGCAGTAAGAAGCTACTGTGCCGCTGTAAATGTGTAACTAGCTCGATGTGTCGCAGACTCGCAGTAAAAGGGTTACTGCGGCGAGACTTGGCAGAAAGGTCACTGCGTCGCAGCTGAAGGCTGGTGCGGGGCAGTGCGTGTATATTTCACAAAAACTAACTAATTTCAAAGGACGATTTCCGAGGACGGAAATCATAAGTTAAACGGATGATTGTTACCTTTCCGTTAACGGACCAACTTTGTATATTATCAGGGCCGGCTTTTGGGGTAGGCAGCCTAGGCCCAAGCCTAGGGCCCAATTTGTATAGGGGCCCAAAAAATTTGATATTTGCATCTGGTTAATTTAATTTATAATCAAAAAAAAAAACAAGGCATATGAGACTACTGATCAAAGTAACGTGGGCCCAAAAATTGGGATTTTTTTTATTGGTTTTTTTAATGAAAAAAATTGGGATTTGTAGTTTAGGTTTTCCAACATAATTTATCTTATTTTATTTAGTTTGATGACACCATTTTTTCTTCTTTGGCTCTCGTTGTCTCACATAATCAGATTTATTCCCTTCTTCCATGCTTCCAGGTATATTTTTCTTACATAAATTGTTATGATTCTATGAAAACCTTGCTATTTTTTAATGACTATTATTCACTGGCCACCAGCCAAAATAATGATTATTTTATTCCAATTTTTTCAATGAATTGTTACTTTTTTGATATTGTAATTTATATTATGTATTCAGTATTCACATCATATATATATATATATATATATATATATATATATATATATATATATATATATATATATATATATATATATAGATTGGGGTTCAATAGAGATCCCTTTTTTGCTAGAGATCCAGGGATCACCTTCTCAGCCACAAGATCACCTAAATTGTGTGGCTGAGATTAAAAGTTGACTTTAATGAATTTATAAGGAAAAGACACGGAGGGGTAATATGGTCTTTTTACCTTTTTCTTTTTTTTTTTTACTTTACACGCGCTTTTGTGGCTGAGAAAGGCTTTTGTCTTTTGTCTTTTTGTCTTTCTACTTTTGTGTCCCATTTACCAAAACAATAATATATTCTTTCACATTTACCAAGTAAATATTCTTTCACATAAATGCATTAAATAATAATTTATTCCAACCACTTGTAATAAAGCCAAAATACATAATCATTAAACAAAATTATATTCTTTCACATACATAATGCATTAAACAAAATTATATTTAAAAACTATAGAATCACATGTGATTACTAAACATTTTTGTGACATTTTACATCAACATACTAAGACACATTATTAATAAAATCACAAGTGATTACTAAACGTTTTGTGACATTTTACATCAAAGAACTAAGACATTAAATAATAAACAGTTTCTTAATGTAAAAACTACATAATCACAGGTGATTAAATAAGCATTTGGTGACATTTTACATCAACATACTAAAGAAAATTATTAATAAAATCACAGGTGATTACTAAACATTTTGATGACATTTTACATCAACATATAAGGCACTAAATTAATACAATCACAGGTGATTACTAGACATTTGATGAAATTCTACATCAAGGTACTAAGGCACTAAATTAAGAACCTTAAATGTATTAAGGTATTAAGGCAATAAATCACAGGTGATTTTCCTTTACAATTTGTTGACTACAAAATTACATTTAAGATACTAAAGAAAACTACATAATCACAGGTGATTAAATAAGCATTTGGTGACATTTTACATCAACATACTAAAGAAAATTATTAATAAAATCACAGGTGATTACTAAACATTTTGATGACATTTTACATCAACATATAAGGCACTAAATTAATACAATCACAGGTGATTACTAGACATTTGATGAAATTCTACATCAAGGTATTAAGGCACTAAATTAAGAACTTTAAATGTATTAAGGTATTAAGGCACTAAATCACAGGTGATTTTCCTTTACAATTTGTTGACTACAAAATTACATTTAAGATATTTAGTGACTTAATTTAATAAAATCACATGTGACATAGTTATTGTTCAAAGAAAATACACCAAACCGAAAGTATTCTCAAACAAAATATTTGTCTACTCATTTCAAATAAAATTCAACTACTAAAGTAACATATTAAATTCAAAATATTTGTGTCAAACCTTCAATTGATTTTTAATATTACAATCTAAGGCACATTATTAATAAAATCACAGGTGATTACTAAACATTTTTGTGACATTTTACATCAACATACTAAGGCACATTATTAATAAAATCACAGGTGATTACTAAACATTTTTGTGACATTTTACATCAACATACTAAGTCACATTATTAATAAAATCACAGGTGATTACTGAACATTTTTGTGACATTTTACATCAACATACTAAGACACATTATTAATAAAATCACATGTGATTACTAGGTGATTAGTAAACATTTTGGTGACATTTTACATCAAGGTACTAAGCCACTAAATTACAAACAGTTTTTAATGTAAAAACTTTAGAATCACAAGTGATTACTAAACATTTTTTATAACATTTAAGGCACTAAATAAATACAATCACAGGTGATTACTATAGATTTTGTGACAATTTACATCAAGGTACTAAGACACTAAATTATAATCAAAATTAAAAAAAAACACGCTGCAAAGAATCATATAGAATGTATAACCATGGAATCTTATCCTAGTCTGCTCGAAGGAGGGAACCACAACAAATTAATTTAAAAGGGAAATTTATGGCCAACTAATTATTATTGATTTTTTGGTTCCACAACCTCCGTAGGGGTCTGATGATCACAAGTTAAAGCTTTTAATCCATGGCAATAACCACTTGTACCACATGCATCAAACATTTATACTAGATCTAAACCAAAAACAATCAAATACAAAAAAAAAACCTCTAATCCGATCTCGTAAGCTACCGGATTCTTCTAACCGGTGATGGAACTCGTCGAACTGTTTTTCGACGACGGCGGAGGTCGTAGATGAGTCGCCGGCTGCCATGGAAGATGAGAAACGGTGGCCGTGAAGTGGTCGCCGGTGGCCTGAAGTGGTAGGTAAGACACCTCAAAAACGTCAATAAACCAATCAAACAAGATGATGATAATATTAAACAAATAGTTGTTAGTACCTTGCTTTCAATCATTTATTGTTCTGAGATGTCGCTGTTGTTGGTGGTTGTTGTGGTGTTGGTGGTGGTTTATGGTGGTGAAGATGGTGGTGAAGATGGTGGTGACGGTGGCTTTGAGATTTTAGTAGTGAGAGAATGTGAACAAGATCTGATTTCTCTTTCCTTTTAGGGGCGCGTGACTTTTTAAATATTTTTTCAATATGACTAAAATACCCCTCCGTGGGTTTGATCTATTAATGAAATTGTGTGGCTCTAAAGGTGATCCCAGGATCTCTAGAAAAAAAAGGATCTCTATTGAACCTCACCCTATATATATATATATATATATATATATATATATATATATATATATATATATATATATATATATATATATATATATATATATATATATATATATATATATATAATATTGTGTAATTTATGTTTTGTTTAGAAAGTGATTAGTTGTAGCTCTCAAGTGTAAGCTATATTTATTTGCTATAATACTTTATTGAATTATTGTTATCACACTTATGCTTTATTATTGATTTTTATCAACTTGAATTTTGGGGGCCTATTTTTTTCCATTTGCCTCGGGCCTAATCTTTTTTAGGCATTCTCGGAGACGGCCCTGTATATTATTAACGTTAATCTTAATCTATATTCAAGGCATAAACACCCTAACTTATTAAACGAGAACACTAACTAATCGATACTTAGGTAAATCAAAACGCTTCCGTCACGAAGGACGAAGCAATAACATAAAACCCGACAAATAGAAATAGACGTGAATAATCACAAGTAAAATCAAGGGTTAAAACTAAAACGAATATAAATAAAAGTAAACGGTAACGATTAAGTACCTCGAAATTATAAGATGTCACAATTTGGTATCCATTGCCTAACGAATTTTACCCAAACAGTTTACTACCTTAAACCATTTAATTTCCTTGGATATTATGAATTAATAAGTATCACTTTTAACAATAAGGTACATTAGACCTGAGCATATACCAAGTAAGGTACATTATTATTACTCCGTTATACAGGCAAATTCTAAAATAACGTTGGATCGATTTGGTGGTTGGAGGGTGGGATTTGGAATATTCTGTCAAATTCGTCCCTGATGCTGTTACATGCTTAGCCTACGTGGTGGTGAAGCCGATAAAGATGGAAGCCACAGACTTAGCACATAATATTACTCATTTTGCAAAGGAAGCCGGGAAGTATGTATTATCCATTGATAACACAACTTCCAGGAAACGGAAAGATTTTTGCCTATCAGTATCTAGTTTACGAAGATCGGTGGTATTAATGGAGACATGTTTTTGCCAACCGGAATATGGTATTGATATGTTGATACAATGGTGTTGACATAGGGTCCGACCACCTGGTTCGGGTTGAACCGAATCAGGTGGTCCGAAATTCGTGGTTCGGTCGAAAGATGACAGAACAGATAAAAGACAAGAAGAATACGACAAGGAGTCAACAAAAGAGGAAAGGAAAGATGCTCGGTCGAAGGAGCATCCTTTTAACCAAGGGATAAAAGAGGTAAAGTTCCAGAGAGCACCCTATTATCCAGATGGTCTCCTATAAATACCCAGGTGAATAGTAAGTATCCGCAGGTTATTTCAATTCAGCTTTATGCTTTTATCCATTGGTCCGAACTAGAAAACTTACTCTCACGCCCGAGTTGAATCAGGGGTTTAGCCCCCCTCAACCAGGTGTCTTTTCTTAGTGCAGGCTAGTCGAACCAAGGATCATCGAAGAATCATTGAGGTTAATTCAAGAAGAAGCGAATTTCGGGTCAAGTCTAGATCGGTTTGGGCTGGACTTAGGGGTTCTGTTTACTTTTGTATTAACATTTTGGCGCCATCCGTGGGACCGAAAGGGTTACTCACTTGAAATGGAAACACCAGCTAATACAATTAACTTAGTTACTGATGAAGGACAACACTCCGATAAGAATATGGAGAAGGAAACGGAAACCACTGGGGAATTCTCTGCTAAGTTCGTGAAGGATAATATAGATCTGTTGAGGGCATTGGTGGAAGAACATGAACGCACAGAGTCGTTGAGAAAAGGGAAGAGCAAGGTAGGTGAAGGGGTCCGAAAGGAGAGGTTCGGAGGAAAGAAGTTAGATTTCGATGAGGAAGAAGGATCAGAGGGCGGAGATGAAGATTTAAGTTTGCCATACCAGTCAGATTTTTCCTCCAAATTTACAAGGAGGATCGCTCGATTCCCAATTCCACCAAAAACGAAGATGCCTAGTATCATTCGGACTTATGACGGATCCGGAGATCCAGATGATCACCTTAATACCTTTGCAGGAGCCGCTGAAACTGAACTATGGTCGATGCCCGTATGGTGTCGTATGTTTGCACAGACACTTGTTGGGCCAGCACGTATCTGGTTCCAAGCGTTGGAGCCGGGTCAGATAGATAGCTATAAAGAATTGGAAGTGGTCTTTGGTTCGTTCTTCACACAGCAAAGAAAGTACTTGAAGGGGCCCACAGACGTCCATAAAACGAAGCAAAGAGATGGGGAAGGATTCAAAGAATTTGTGGAAAGGTGGAAAAAGGAAATGTTACAGGTGAAGGGGGCTTCGGAAACCATGAAGATTTCGGGATTCATGGAAGGAATTAAGCCGCCCACACTGATAGAGTCCTTCAATGCTAGGGTCCCTAATACAGTCGAAGAAATGATGGTAAGGGTGAAAGAATTCATCAAAGGAAAAGAGGCATCGGGACGAACGGAGGAATTAGGAGGACGAATGACAGGAAACTCAGGGACCTCGTGGAAAGGGTCAGGAGTGCCAACTCCAAGGTCGATACAAGGGAGAAGGTCATTTGGTTCACCCAACAGAGCCCACAGATATGGGGGAAAGTTTCCCGTATCTCCTATATCCCCAAGGAACAATCCTATCTCTGGGCCAGGAGATAGTAGGAGAAGTGTTCACTTCACAGAGTTATTAAAGACACCGATGCAGATCATGAACACAGAGAGAGGGATCAATCTGGTGAAGCCACCTCCAGGAACCCTCCCAGGAACTCCAGAAAAGGGGAACTTGGACAGATACTGTGAGTTTCACATGGATAGAGGACACGCCACGAATGATTGTTACGCATTGAAGAAGCAAATCGAGGAGGCAGTCCAAACGGGAAAGCTTAACCATTTGGTTCGGGATATAAGGGGAGGAAATAAGCAAGGAAGAAACGATAAAGGCCCTAAGGGAAAGCCGAAGGAGATCCACATGATTAGAACGGTGGACAGGGCTGAACCTGAACAAAAGAAAGAGGAACCAAGGGATTGGATGAATCAGGTTATAGCATTCCCCCCTCTGAACGCTATAAACCCCACTGATGATCCAATGCTTATTAAGGCTCATTTGGCTGATCACTTAGTACACCGAATCTATATAGATGATGGAAGTGCATCAGAAATTATGTTTGAACATTGTTTCCGAGAACTGGATCCGAACATAAAGCGAAGGATGAAGGTAAAGGAAGTTCCGTTGGTAGGTTTTGCCGGACAAACAAAGTCCTCCATTGGGGAAATATGTTTACCGGTGCAATTGGCTGAAGGCGATAAAATCCGAACGGTGTGCATGAACTTTTTAGTGGTAGCAGCTGCATCCCCGTACAATTGTATTTTGGGAAGGCCAGGATTGAAAAAGCTAGGAGCGGTAGCATCAACTGTGCATGGAATGATGAAGTTCCCAACGCCTGGAGGAATAGCTACTATCACTTCGGAAAGGAAAGGGGGTTGCTATCAAGTGCAAAAACTAACAATAGAAGAAAGCAAGACGCTAGAAGAGCAGGTCCAAATTAACCCCCATTTTCCGGAACAGATGATAACAGTCGGAAAAGCTCTAACGGAAGAAACCAAAAGGAAGCTTGTGACAATGCTAAAGCAGAATAAGGAGGTATTTGCATGGAGGCCAGAAGATATGACAGGGATACCAAGAGAAATAGCAGAACACCGGTTGAGTGTCTATAAGGCATCCGAACCAGTGGTGCAGAAGAAAAGAGTCTTGGCCCCGGAAAGAAGTAGAGCAGCATGTGAGGAAGTTGATCAGTTGGTAAGAGCAGGAATACTTCGAGAAGTCAGATACCGAACCTGGGTGGCCAACCCAGTCATGGTACCAAAAGGAGATAAAACATGGCGAATGTGTGTGGATTTCAAGGATCTCAATAACGCATGCCCCAAAGACGCATACCCTTTGCCGGAGATCGACCTGAAGGTAGATTCGTTGGTGGGATTCCGATATAAGTGTTTTTTGGACGCATATAAGGGATACCACCAGATACAGATGGCCCGAGAAGATGAAGACAAGACAGGCTTTCATACGGATCAAGGAGTATACTGCTACAAGAAAATGCCATTTGGGCTCAAGAATGCTGGTGCTACATACCAAAGGCTTATAGACAAAGTGTTCAAAAATCATATAGGTCGAAATATGGAGGCTTACGTGGATGATTTGGTAATCAAAAGCGAGACCGAAGGAGCAATGCTACAAGACATCAAGGAAATATTCGAGGTGCTGCGAAAAGTAAACATGAAGCTAAATCCCAAGAAGTGTTCGTTCGGGGTGGAGGAAGGCAAGTTTTTAGGCCATATCATCATGCCACAAAACATCAGAATTCATCCGGATAAAGTAAAGGCCATTACTAGCATGACAGCACCAAAGACGCTACAAGAGGTGCAAAGTTTGAACGGGAAGATAGTGGCACTGGGAAGATACCTCTCTAAGTCAGCCGAAAGAGCGCTGCCTTTCTTCAAAACGCTGAAGCAGTGTATGAATAAGAAGGATTTTAAGTGGACGGAGGAAGCAGATAGGGCCTTCCAGGAGATGAAAAAGTATATAGTAGACCTTCCGTACTTGACGGCACCCAGAAGAGGAGAAGTTTTATTGGTATACTTGGCAACAAATGGAGAGGTGGTAAGTGCGGTGTTGTTAGTAGAAAGGGAGAAAAAGCAGTTACCCATCTACTTTATCAGTAAGGTGTTACAAGGAGCTGAGCTCAATTATAACTCATTGGAAAAGCTCTCCTTGGCACTTTTGTTCACATCACGAAGGCTAGGGAGATATTTCCAAGCACACAAGGTAAGAGTAATCACAGACCAACCGTTGAAGCAGATACTGACTCGTCCGGAAATGGCCGGAAGAATAGCAAAGTGGGCGATCGAACTAGGAGGTCATGACATAGAATATGCCCCGAAGACAACGGCGAAAGGACAGGTCTTGGCAGATTTTCTGAACGAAGTCCCAGATCAAGGGGTAGTGTTGGCCGAACCCGAGACAGCATTGGGAAAAAGAAAAAGAATAAAAGGAACTACGTGGAAATTGTATACCGATGGAGCGGCAAGCAAAGAAGGAGCCGGAGCAGGTATCATCCTAACTAGTCCGGAGAAGGAGGAGTTTGCATATGCCATACGTTTAAAGTTTCAAAGTTCTAATAACGAGGCGGAGTATGAAGGGGTGCTAGCCGGGCTGAAGTTGGCTAGGAGCATGAAAGTGGAAAGATTGCGAATCTATGTCGATTCGAAGCTAGTGGCAAACCAAGTGAATGAGGAGTACGGTGCAAAAGATGATCGGATGAAGAGGTATAAAGACAAGGTGGTAGCTCTTATGAAGGAGTTTGATTCTTGCAAAATCAAACAAATACCAAGAAGCAAGAACAAGAGGGCAGATGTTTTTAGCAAGGTAGCGTCTATAGCTGGAGCAGCAATAGAAGCCTTGGCTAGTAACATTTTCCTGGAGGCAATTGAGAGAAGGTCCATCGATGAAGAGGTTGAAGTAAACGTTATAGTGGAAGAAGAAGGAGTCACATGGATGACACCTCTGGTGGAATACTTGACCAAGGACACACTGCCTGAAGATGCAGTTGAGGCAAGGAAAATCCGAATGAAGGCCACCCAATATGCCATGGTGGACGGAGTGTTGTTCCGAAGGAACTACCTGGCACCACTACTCCGGTGCATAGGCCCCTTACAGGCCAATTATGTAATCAGGGAAGTGCATGAAGGATCTTGCGGAATGCACGCGGGGCCAAGGGCAGTGGTGGCCAAAGTAATGAATCTGGGGTATTATTGGCCCACGATGCACCAAGATGCATACCAAGAGATTAGAAAATGTGACTCGTGTCAAATCCATGCACCGATACCCAAGCTTCCCAAAAGTGACATGATCTCAGTCACAGCAGCATGGCCCTTCTTCAAATGGGGAATGGATATAGTTGGACCATTTCCGGAAGGCCCAGGAAAGGTCAAATTTTTGTTGGTAGCGGTGGATTACTTCACTAAATGGGTCGAAGCAAAGCCTTTAGCACGAATCACAGGGGCTCAGGTGTTGAAATTCTTCTGGGAGGATGTGGTGTGCAGATTCGGATTACCAGCCGAAGTGGTGACGGACAACGGCAAACAGTTTGTGAATGAGCCCTTCAAAGGATGGTGCGAACAAATGAAAATCAAACAAGTCAAAACATCCGTAGCACACCCTCAGGCCAATGGGCAAGTAGAGCGAATAAACCGAAGTTTGGTGGAAGGGATCAAGACGCGCTTAGGGAGGTATGAGCGCAATTGGGTGGATCAAGTGCCAAACGTACTCTGGGCACATCGAACCACAAAAAAGACAAGCACACAAGAGACACCATTTAGCTGACTTATGGTTCGGAAGCAGTGATACCACCAGAAATAGGAATGCCTACTTACAGGAACGTGCAGCGAGAGGATGTGGATAATGAAGAAGAGTTGCGCATTAATTTGATGTTGGCCGAAGAAAGGAGAGAAGCAGCGCACATTCGAGAAGCCCGATATAAGAAGAGGATCGAGCAATATTATAATCAGAGGGTCCGGAAGATCAGTTTCAAAGAAGGAGAGTTTGTGTTTCGAAAGAACGAAGCAAGTAGACAGGAGGATGAAGGCAAGCTGGGACCGAAATGGGAAGGACCATACCAGGTGGTGCGGAATAACGGAAATGGTTCGTACCAACTAAAAAGCCTGGATGGAACGTTAATTCCCCGAACTTGGAATGAAATGAATTTGAGAAAGTGTTATATGTAATGTCGGGGTCTGCCCGAAGAGAAAAAAAATTGGTACTTCCGTTATGCCAAGTAAAGTCTTGATGATCCAAAGACTTAAGTCCTTTTGATTATTCCATTTTGTTAGTAAGTAGTAATTTGTAATACCGGGTTTTTCCCGAGGCAATTTTTACCGTCGAAAGACGAGGAATGATAGCAAGCACATGTGGTTCGTTTATTTTGTTTACTAATCATACACCGGATCAAAATCCGAGGAAAATAACACGGCTTGACTTAACGGCCAAGTACGCTATAAGAGTGTAATTCCGAATGACGATTCGAGGTAATACCGAACTACATGGTTCGACGATAACAGGCAATTTAAAAGAGAAATTAGCAAGGTAAACACAAAGCATGAAAATATGGAAGGCACTTTCATTCAATAGGGGACTTAAAAACCCCTATGTAAATCTTACAAAAAGTTAAAAGAAAATGGTGCCAACCCTTCGGTCACCCATAAACATAACATAACAAACTAACATCTAAAGTTTTTATGCATCGGGGTTATCCATTCCAGGGGATTCGGGGTCCGGGAGAACAGGTTGCACGGATTGAAAAGCCTCAAGTGTCTGGGTGCTGGTAGCTGCCAAAGCATCCAAATATGAGTATGAGGTTTGCTGAAAGGCCTCTTTTGCTTCGGTAAGAGCAGATTCAGTAGAGGGATCGTGAAAGGGCGACTGGGTAATCCTTTGACCTAACCGATGCAACTTGAATCCAGCAACAACACCATCATGGCACCCAGATCGATAGTGGGCAACATTGACATTGGAGTGAGCTTCGATAAAATCCTTGCTTCTTAGCAAGCCTTCAACAACATGTTTTGGACCCTGGGAAATCAACCAGGTCCGCTCTTCCTGAAGGATAGCGTTTGTGGATTCTAATTCCGCAGCACGTAACTCCAACTCCTGCAAACGCTCCTTATCCTGTGCCATGTCCTTTAGTACCTGAGTGTTGCGGGCTTCGGCAGCTTCAAGATCGGAGGAGAGATTGGTAATCTGCTCTTTCAAACCCTTTACAGCCCGGCTATGTTGGATGTTTAACTCCCCCAAAGCCCGGACTGCATCCTCATTCACAGATGGAGACCCAACGCCAGAGGTCCGAGCTTTCTTCAGCTCCTCTACCTCTTGGCGGAGTTGAGAGACTTGGCCTTCAAGCTCTTGCTTTTCTCCAGCAAACCGAACCTCCAACGCACTGGCCCTGTCATTGCTCAGCTCAGCGTTTCTCTCAAAAGCTTTCATCGATCGAATTTGATCCCGCACTTCATCCTCGGCAATCAACCACCTAGATCGGACCTCCGGAGCAATAACCAAAAGTTGGGAAACCAGATAATCAAGCTGCTCGGCTAAAGCAAAGTTGGTAGTATTGTTGAGACGAATAACTTCAGCCGGAGTTGATAGGGTATTCAGGAGATCCCTACAAACGTTTGTATCGGTGTACAAAGAACGGTTATATACCTCTTTGAAACGAGGTTGAAACTTCCTGCCAGCAACAGAGGCATCAACACCATTATCTTCCGGATCTTCAAGAGGGGGCTCTTGGTCCATCGGTTCTTTCCCTTTCGGATTCACAGGCTTTCCAGCACCTTTGACACCCTTACTCTTCTTTCGGCCAGCATATTGTTTCTCCACAATGAGGGGAGACTTTCCTTTGTTAAGCTTGAACGGACTAGCCGTTTTTTCAGTAGAAGGAGTGGGTTGCTTGGAAGAAACGGTCTTCGGGGCCTCAGCAGAAGACCTACTCGAAATAACAACAGGAGAAGCCTTGGAACCCTCAGGTTTCTCCTTCGGTGGCGAAGGATCGGGGACTTTCAGATTTTTATCACCTTTGGGACCAGTTCCGGAAGACCCAGCACCAGCTCCCTCTGAGGCGATGGATTTCTGTTTCGGCAACTTAAGAGGTTGATCAACCTCGCCTTCATGCTGAGAATAACCTTCCTCCTCTAAAATCTTTTGTATTTCGGATTCCGTCTTGCCCTTGGGGGTGGCAGGACAGGATCTGTTAGAATAGGTAGGGTCGTCTTCAAAAACAAATTCCTCTGATTCGGTGTGGTCGGAGGAGGAAGATGACTCATCAGTATCGGAACGTAACCCATACTCCTCCGAACCAGCTTCCTCGGAGGCAGCAAAGAGCTCCTCAGTATCAGGACTAGGATCCTTAGCAGGAGGAGAAGGAGCTGAGGTTGAAGCATGCCTCTCTTTAGTTTTTGAGGCCTGAGAAGTGGGGGGAACTTTGGTGGTTTGTTTGGCTTTCTTGGAAGAAGGACCTTTTGAAGATCTTTTGGAAGACTTTCTTTTTCTCTTAACAGCAGCCTTTGCTTCAGCATCGGTATAAGGCGCTGGGATGTTATTATTCGGAGTAACAACACGATTCAGAGTTGTGGACAAAAAACTAGGTGCACCTGCGGCAAGAACAGCCGAACCAATCACCACTCCTTCCCAATCTTTCATCTCCAGAAAAGACAAAAGAGGAAGTGCTGTTCTCCGGAATAATAAAAATTTGTTAGTAATAACACATAGATGCATATAAACGCAAGGAAAGAAAGCGAGAACGAACCTTTATCCTTGAACCTCAAACATGGACGGGCTTGGGGGCGATTCCAGTTCCGGCTCAGTCCAGTCAACACCAATATCCTCTCCGGATAAGAGCGGGCCCTGATGGGATGATTTCGCAAATTCGTAACAAGTTCATGATCCAAGTCATTATTATCAGGCTCCGGATCCGTAAGAACGTCACCTTTTGAACACCACCTCATCCGGATGGGAGCCACCGAAGCATTGACAAAGAAAAAGCGGTTCTTCCAGTTCTTCAAAGATGAAAGGTACCAATCGATACACTGGGGAGCGTTTCGTCTTTTATCAACGGTGAGCCAATCTCCGTTTAGCCCCACCTTGTAAAAATAACGGAAGGACAATAGATCGGGGGCTTTGTTGAAAGCTCGGCAGTGAATCTCGAAGTTCGTGATCTTATTAGCCCCTAGGGGGTTCATCTGAGACACATGGCCTTTGAAATATTGAATCACATCGAGATAGAAGCGTGAGAAGGGCAACCGAAGGTTCGAATATTCGAACCATGAACAATACACTCCTATTTTACCCGGAGGAGCATCCCGAATGGTGTCGTTTTCCCCAGGAAGAATGGCACCATAAGATTCGTTGATGTCATAAGTTTTGAGGAACGCAGCAAAATCCTCAGCGGACATAGTATTAAACATTTCCTTCAGATTTTCCTTAGATTCTTTAGCCATTATGTCGGAGTAGAACAGAGAGCCGAAGTAGAAAAAGAGTTGGAGAGAAATGGACAGAGGTTCGGAACAAGGATGAGGAATAAATGAAGAGGGAACACCCCTATTTATAGGGGAGTGGCAGACACCTCAAGGGTCGCGCGTGGGCACAACGGGTGCGGGACACGAAAGCGACGCGTGGAAGAGTGGAAGCAAGCTGGCATCGTTCAAACCGCTAGCACATGACACGTGTCGAAGGTGTTATCCAGCTGGATCGGTCAAACCACAAGAAGACGCCACGCGTAAAGCACTCAAAGATAGCTGGGTCATTCGAGCCATGGGAATTTGACACGTGTACACGAAGGAAGTGACCAAGACGAAGCAGGTACACCGAAGCAACCGTGATCTGAATGAAACTCTTGTTTTAAGTCCAGCATTGTATCTCGACTTCTTCGGAATACAATGCTAGACTTGGGGGAGTTGTTGACATAGGGTCCGACCACCTGGTTCGGGTTGAACCGAATCAGGTGGTCCGAAATTCGTGGTTCGGTCGAAAGATGACAGAACAGATAAAAGACAAGAAGAATACGACAAGGAGTCAACAAAAGAGGAAAGGAAAGATGCTCGGTCGAAGGAGCATCCTTTTAACCAAGGGATAAAAGAGGTAAAGTTCCAGAGAGCACCCTATTATCCAGATGGTCTCCTATAAATACCCAGGTGAATAGTAAGTATCCGCAGGTTATTTCAATTCAGCTTTATGCTTTTATCCATTGGTCCGAACTAGAAAACTTACTCTCACGCCCGAGTTGAATCAGGGGTTTAGCCCCCCTCAACCAGGTGTCTTTTCTTAGTGCAGGCTAGTCGAACCAAGGATCATCGAAGAATCATTGAGGTTAATTCAAGAAGAAGCGAATTTCGGGTCAAGTCTAGATCGGTTTGGGCTGGACTTAGGGGTTCTGTTTACTTTTGTATTAACAAATGGTCACATAGAAATTTTTTTGTTCTAGATTTTATTAACACAAAATGTTTGTTTGCTTAAGAAACTATGTGAAGCACTGAAGCATGAAGATCCATATTTAATGTATGGTTCGAAATAAAATATAGGAAAGTTATTCCACTGTGAATTTGTTTTATAAAAGATTGTTAAGTACAATTATTACAAAAGTAAGTCGGCCGTATATTGTTAATATATAAACAATAGCAAATTACCAAAATAATCACCTATCACTTACACCTAATTACCTAATTCGCGACGGATTTCTTGCGACATTTTTTTCGTCGCGAAAGTACACATATTTTTATCAGACCAATAAAAATTCGACACGTTGTCGCGACACTATTCATTTCTCGCGTCAATATTCATTTTCGCGACGACGTGTCTGATTTTTATTGGTCTGATTTTGTTTTATGTACTTGTCGCGACGATAAAGTGTCGCGAAAAATTCGTCGCAAATCAGGTGGTTATTTTTGTAAAGTGTAAGTGATAGGTGATTATTCTGGTGATTAATTCTTAAACAACTATAGAAACGACGTTTGCTTCAATCAAAAACTTTCAACATATGATGGAAGACGATATCAAATGGCTTTCCTTTATTTGTATATCTAAGAGGAATAAAAAGTTCAAACAAGATTGGGTTTATTGTGGACTTGTTCTCAAGCTCCGCTCGTTTGACATCTTTGTAAATTGCAATTGCAATTTCGAGACTCTAGTGCCCGTTTTGATAAATTCTACGTTAATTCGAAATTAATAGATATGTTAGTTAAAGATATGAGTATTGTGATATGAAAGATCAAAAGAAAAACAAAAACGTTCAATGACTTACGGCAAGAATATTTGTGTTTGTTTTTTTTTTAATAAGTGTTTCATGGACACTTATGTCTGCAAGCGCGCACACATTTTAGAAAACGAGTGTTTGTTTATAAGATATAAGACATAATAATCACTTATTTTTGAAGATTTGAAAAAAGTTTTCTTTTTAGGAGACATAAATCTTAACCACAAAATTTCACTATTTAATAAAACACGTAACATTTTTTTTAGTATCAAACCCTAATTAACTATTAACTACAAAACAAAAACACCACAACATAAACAGCCGTAACTATTCCTGGGTAATTTAATATAGCTTTACCCTTTTTTATTTTGTGATTATTTTTATACAAATTGTTTTGTTTTATGTGTGTTTTTAATCAATGATCATATATTATAGTCGTGGATGTTAATAAATAATTTCTTTCATTATTTTTTTTATGTATAATGCTAGTTAGTTTGATATGCTAATATTAATCTATGTTTTTGATTCTAATTCTTATGATATCTTTGGATTAATTTAACACAATAAATCCACCTAACATGTAAACACTTATAGCAACTATATTTCTTGATTTTAAATATGTGAAAGTGAGTCAAAATTTGTATTATTTGTTGTTTTAATTCTAAATGAGACCTTACGAAGAATGTCAAAATTGGTTGAATGAGGCTACCAAATGCTTATTAAAGACGTGTATTGATGAAATTAACAAAGTAGGTAGAAAGGGAGGTAGTTTGCATAAGGATTCTTGGACAATGTTAGGAAAGATTCTTAAAGAAAAGTTTAACATGGACTTGAATCAAAAGCAAGTGAAAAATGCTTTTGATACGCTCAAAGCTAAATATGTCGGATGGGTGCAACTTGAAAATGACAATGAAGTGGACACAGACATCAGACATTTTTCTTTTAACAAAACAGACAGTCTTTTTTTTTTTATCAGATTTCAGACAAAAGAACCATATCTTCTTTGTTTCGGATACTTGACCTTTTTGATCATAGATTCGCTTCTATTCCAAAAATATATGCTCTGTTTGACGCATCAAGAAAGCTAAAATTCATAAAATGCAAACTTGCTTTAGAATAAGATAAATACAATAAGATGGTTGTTTTCTTGAAAAAGAAAAAGAACTGATGATTTCTAATGTCTCGGAAACTACCTTAAGCGAAAATTCAATAAAGTGGACACCCTTCGGCAACTACACCTTTGGCTGTCGGACAAGTAGCCAAAGGACAATGCTCACCTTCAGAACCCCACCACGAAATTCCGACATCAGACATGGTGAGGCCAAAATATAGAACTATCCCCATGAAAGCCAAGCCAGCATCAAGTGCGGCTGAAAGGACATAATTGTACTTTTGCCACCATCTCTTGCGATACTTCATCACAAAGAAGTTGAAGATCGTACCAGTAAAAACCCAGCTATTGAAATTTAATGTCGTGGCTGGAGGCATCATCGCACATGACCCAAAAATAACCGGTAGGTTGATCAGTTTGATCCATTTTTGCTTCGGGAACGCCTTATGGAACATGTATACCACAACGGGCCCAAGAAAACCAGCCAAAAAGAACCAATTAAGGGCAGAGTAAGGCCCAAGAGAACCGAATATTCTTTTGGGCCCTACTAGTCCCCATATGACAGAAGCGTCGTAAAAGACTCGATCCCCGGGGCATGTCCATTGACTACCTGGAGGAAGCAAATGATCTTGACAGATGTTTTCCACGGTATTAAGTAGCCACCATGCGACGGAAATGTTAATTGTCCCAGCGATAATAGTTCCAATGAACTACCCACAAAAAAAATGTAAAAATCATATGGGTTAAAAATTGATTATACGATATATAGAAAGAACGGGAATTTTTTTTTACCTGAACTAAAAACATCGAGCGGGGTGGGATCTTCATGTAATGACCTAGCTTGAAGTCATTAAGAAATGAGATGGCTTGAGCCATACTAATATACCCATATGTTTTGAAAGTGACGTTAGCTATCGGCCTTCCAGGATATATAACTCCCATTATGTACTCTGTGATGATATTTAGCCCGGGCGTCTAAAAGAAACAAACAAACGTCATGGAAAGCACAAAATATTATTAATCGTGTTTCAGGTTGTGTGTATACCTGATTTGTGGTAGCGGTTATGACGCTAATCGGGAGAGTAAAAGAAGATGCAAGAACACAAGCCAAAACAAGTCCCCACCAGGGCATTTGGACCTCATCTTTCATGAAAATACAAAGCACAAGCGAAAGAAGAAACGCAGCAGTAACTAGCACATGAAACCACCATTGGGGAATATCTTCGTAATTCTTCATGAGTTTCGTATGAATGTCCATCTTTCTTTTAGTGGAAGCTCGATATTGGTTCATTATTTCTCTGTGAATAATAAAAATTAGTCATAATCAATGACATTAAAGTTTCGTATGAATGACATTCTAAATCGTTTCATGAAATTGTACTAAACAATAAGCAATACCTTCCGTTAAACAAGAACACATGTGTTAAGGTAGAAATGACTGCAGCGAAACCAATGCCATAAGTGAGAGCGAAAAATGTGCTCATATGTATTTGGCCTAGTTTCTCATACTGCGGCAGATCTATCTCAAAATTATGGTTTACAATCGCCGACACATTGTAAATTTGTCCCCGATGATCAAAAAGATGTGATGAGAAAATGGGAAAAGTTTTTGCAGTATACAAATCCAACCCCCAATAAGCAACAGGGATTAAAATGTACATGACAATAGTGAAACCGATGTAGACGTTAGCAATAGCAAAAAATGGGGTGATAAGTGGGCTTCCCAAATATGATGCTATTACTGACCAATCTAGTGTGAATGAGAATAACCCGAGCCCTTTCATGCCTGAACCGATTTGTTGGGCTGTTACGGATTTGGAGAAAAGGAGGCAGATTATGGAGATGTTGGAGAGGGTCGGGAAAAGGAAGCCAGGGACGATGTACCAAGTGAAACTACAAACAAGTGCAATAACGAAGAATTTCCCTCTCGACATTTTGGAAGACTCCTCTTTTTCGTGGAGAGCCCTGAGAAAATATCAAAAAAGTTACGGGTGATCGAACACAAAAATAAAAGAAAAATAGAAAAGAATACGATGAGAAAAGAACCTGAAAAGGGAAACTTGAACAAGAGAGCTCGGCCACCACATCTGGGCAGGGTCTACAACATATTTCCTCAAAACACCTGCCCAACCATATCCTAGTACCTGTAACAAAACCAGTTTAAGTGATTTTATTGACGAAAGTCCTTTAGTGAAGATATGAGAATACTTATAGCGTGACGATGTATAGTAAATATGACGAATCCAAAGATTTATATCTCAAAAGTAGGGACGGTTCAAAGTAAGTCAAACAATTCATATGAGGGATATTGGTTTGGTGTCGTAGATCTAAACGGAAAAGCGAAAATCGATGTCACATTTGTAACTTGACGACAAATGATAATTATTAGTTGATAAGTCGAGACACCTCAACCCACAATGGTTGGTGAAAGATACATGGTACGGATCTTCGGGCAAGTTTGTGGTTGTTCTAAAGGTAAGTTGTCAAGCTCACCATGGTTACAATGGAATGCTTAAAACTAGGTCTTAAGTTTTAAGATAAGGACATAAATGTTGAAATTTAGTAAATGCATCGGATTTTCCTAAAAGCGGATGATCCCATAAACTTGTAAAAAGAATCTAAAGGTATAACATAATTTCCGCTAATTATACTTGAAACTTCAACAAGTTCGAATTAACAATATCAAAGACCGACTCAACAATAGACTTTGAACGATAAAATAAAAGTCTAAATATTTTTCTAGCTGACAAGCATCATCGAAACATTTGATTTTGTTTATTATATGAAATTAAACTACTAGACATAAGCGAATGTAGCACTTCAACTCGACGAATACTGGGTTTTGTGTGCCACATGGGCTGATTGGATGAAAGGAAAGGAAAGCTACACGAAAGAAGACATGTAAGCAGAGATCGCTATAGTTGGCAACGAGAAAAAAGTCTTTTAGGTTCTAAGTGTGGTGTCTAGTTGAATAGTCCTGAACATCCTAGTTGCCGCGGGAAAAAATGTTTTAGGTCCTTTTAAACTTCGCTTGAGGTAAAACTTTTTATAAAATCATTTGAAGGAAACTTGTTTGAATTCTTCCATATCCATAACTTGGCAAGTCAAGTTTGCTCCATTCAATATCATGGAGACTCTTATTGATTGTTATGTCATTTTGTGTTCAATTACACCAAAACTCATGTCTGTGTTGTTGATGTATGGAGCGGATTTTTTCATTCATATAACTTGCCGTTTGCAAGCAACCCTTGATCTAAATAGCACTCCTCCGACTCTAAGCAGTCAGCGAGGCGATTCATGCATTTGTGGTCCGCACAATCGAAGTTGACAAAGGATTTAGTAGCTAGTGATGTTCGTTTATATTCATTTCTTTGGTTGGCTTATTGTACGAAGGCCCTAAATCATTGACTGGATTAATAATAAGAGAGAGAGAGATGATATGATAATGTTTTCTAAATGAGTTACAGTTACATATTTATTTGATAAATGTTAATTAAGTAAAACAACAACGTAAAACACTCTAATTATGGTTTTTTTTCCATCTACATTGAAAAATAAGTTTCAACAGTAGAATAACACAATCTTTTCTTTCTTAAAAACCAAAAATAGCACATTAATTAACAATGGAAATTCCAAATCATGAGAATATTTGTAATTATCTTCGTATTTTTATTAACTTTAATAAAATTTACAAAAAATAAAAGCTTATTATAACTCACAAAAAACAAATAAAAGTTTAAATTTACAAAAAGTTATGAAATGAAACGTTTGAAAGGATGTAATAATAAGTATTAGGGTTATATATGTAACGTACAAACATTGAAGCAATATATATATAAAATATTATCAAATAAATTAAATTAAATCTTATCAATATTATGAATGAGATCAGAAATATGATAATCAGAAATATAAAAAGAAAAACATAGAATATGGATTTTCTATAACATACCTGCGTAGTGATCACGAGAATCCAACTAGCCAAGAACGATATTTTACGATGATAAAAAGCTCTTATGATATCAACAATCGATACAGCATATGCAGATCCGCTTCCAAAAGCAGATCCAGCATTTGCAAATATCGAGATAAGAACGTGTTCTTTCATATTAAATCGGCCCGGATTCAGAGTAATCCGAACCCTAAAACATTATATTTTTTGGTAGGAAGAGCCGCAGCCATGAACCGCCCGATCGGAAGAGTAGCAACTTGTACCGAGATCATGGAGATAATTAGAGGCTCCGTTCGATAGCTGAAAAAGGTGTTGAGGAACGATAGGATTGCGCACGAAAGGATACCGAGGAACCACATTCGGAAAGTCCATACCGGAAGCGTTGGATCGTCGTTGGTCGAAACCGTTAGCTTGACTTCTTCTCTTAGTGATTCTTCCTCGGAATCAGAGGTGGGTTGCTTTCCGATCTCGGTGTCCATGGTTATGGGAGGAATGTTGCAAGTTGTTTAGGGTTTTAAAACAATATGTGAGGAGTTTAAGGAATCTGTTGAATCTGTTGATACTTAGTTAATTACTATTACTAGGAAATATATATTTTAGGATATATATTTAGTTTGATTTATATGAATCATGTATAGATAAATGTTAGATAACATTCTATGAGTATCTTATTTATGTGTGATAATTGGTGATAACTAGAAATGAAAAAGTAAATAATATCTTGATCATTGATTATAACAAAATAATCTAAATTAGTGATCAATTTTTTCAAATACATCTTTTAAACATATTTAATGTATAATTTTTGTAACTTATAGAAAATAAATGAAATATTAAAGTATAATTGAATATTTAATCAAAATCATTTTAAATAATTAAATTAGTAACTATAACATTTCTTCTTCTATTCAAATCCCGTCTTTGCCTATCGAATTGCGCCAGGGTCGGGTTCGGGTCGGGCTGGGGCTCCGGGTTTTACAGTGTACAAGCGGGTTGGTTTTTTTTTTCGGATCTGCTTCGGATTGGTCTTGCTGCACGTGGCCTGCTTCTTGACGCGTGTTTGCTCCGTGTCGTCTTTTCTTTACCCCCGTCCCTCTGTTTCCCGCTTCTCTCTTTTATTTTCTTTCTCTCTTTCTTCAAGGTGAAACCCTAACCTCTATCTCCAAGGTGAAACTCTAATTGCATGTCGAAATCGGCGGCTGGTATTCCGGTGGATTGCCTATCGAAGTCGCCGGCTGGTGTCGGTACGTCTTCTTTTTATCTTGATTTCATTTTAGGCGTATGAGGTAATTGTTGTTTTTGTTTTTTTTATTTACTTTGTAGATACGATGTTTTCTGTCGGACTCTTAGATCTGTATGTTCAAATCGCCGGTCCGGGTTCGTCTTCTACTTACTTTGATTTCTAGGTTTTGGTTCTGGAATAGTCTCCGATGAATAATGGTTGTTATGTTTTTTTAAATTTTTTGTAGATGCGAAATCTGATTGCGTTTCTGCCGGACTGTCTTTCTCCGGCGTATTTTCGGTCGGAATAGTTGTGGTTGCTTTAGAGTGGATGACGTCAAACATTCTCTCGACTCTAACAACAGGTGTGGAGGTTTTGCTGCCCCTTCGGAGGTATGGAAACATCGTTTCTGGTTTTGGTGTTTTTTTTTTTCATTTATGTTGAACTTAGATTATAGAGTTTTTGTTGTTTATGTATATGCATGTTGATTATTGATGTTGTTTTGTTATGCGTGTTGATTATTGATGTTGTTCTGTTTTTGGTGTTGCGTTGTGGTGGAAGAATAGTGAGGGAGGGAGAGTGATGAATCTGCTTCCCAGATATTGCGAAAAGGCATGTGAGAATATTAATAATTCAGATTCGTGTTGTTGAATGTGTTAATGTCTTGAACAGTTGGATTGACATTTCATTGGTTTCTTATGATTTTGAAAATTAGCAAAACAGGAAGTCCTCATTTGTTGTTAGATTTGAGAGGATCTTTCATTTCATTCGCTTTGAATTTCCCGCAATATGGCTTCCCATGGCTAGACGTGGCTTGTCTACCAAAGGGCAAAAAGCCCATCTGCTGACTAATCGCCTCGAATTTCAGGTCTCTAATGTTGATGGACACTTTTTTTTACTACAGTGTATATTCTTCCTTTTCGTTTTGATAATGTGTTTTTTTTTTTAAAAGCTGTTGATTATTTTGTGTGTTTGGTGATACTTTCTTTGTGATGAATTTCAGGGTTTACTAAAGGACTGTGTTCGTGGCAGAAAAAGTCACTGCGGGATCAATAAAGTCAGCAGAATGTCAAATACATATATGCTACTACCATGTGGTATAATATATAAGAATGGTAATTAGTTTGTTTTCGATTGTATACGTAAATTGTTCTGTCTGTAATTGTTTTTAAATAACATAATTATCCGAAAACAAAATATGAAAAGGTAGAACACAAAACACACAAAAATTGAAGGATTGAGAAAGATGAATTATCAGTTTGAGCTGAAAATTGGGGTTTTTGGAGAGGTTTTCCGATTTGAATGTTAGGGTTTTGGGTTGGAAAAACTTGGGTACAGAGTTGTTGAGTCAGCAGCAAAAAAAATTGTCTTCGGGTTTCCGTCCTGCTGCGGGCTGTGGTGTGTCTTTCACACTATGTAGCAGCACGGATATGACGAGACAATTTTCTTTGCTGTCGGCTCATTGATTCTGTACCCAGGTTTTCCAAACCCAAAACCCTCATATTCGAATCCAAAAAACTCTTTTCAGAAACCCTAATTTCAGTTCAACCTGATAATTGATCTTTTTCAGTTCTCCGGTTTTAGTTTGTTTTGTCTTCTTCGTTTTTATGTTTTCTTTTTAGACAATTGTGTCAGTTAAAGGTGAGCATCTGGCTGGAGTTAGAGAAAAAAATGAAAGCTGCTTGGAACGAGATACAGGAACCACGTGTGTCATAGGGTGCGATGTACTCTATGGCTTCGGAGGTTGCTGTTACTCCTTTCGATCATCCTTCACTTCTTTCCTTAACTTGAGCAAGATGCTCAGCTTTAACTGAACAGTGTGTGTAAACGGTCTACTTATATCTTTTTATATAAAGTGATTAATAGAGTTTAAAGTCATACGAATTGCTTGGAGAAAGTGGGAAATTCCAAATTTAAACTCTTTACTGACGTGTTGATGTAGTCGTCTGAGCTTCGTTGAAACGAATATCAGTAGCTACCGAAACTCGTGGATGGGATATAGCAGGCCAAACATTTGGATGAAAAGCCTTTCATCTATCTGTTTGACCTACAGTATTCTGCGAATACTCTACAGTTTCGACAGATCTTGATTTTTCTTCCAACCTACCTCCCGTGACTTCACTAACATGTAAGGACGGAGTTTAACTTTGGAATTTTCCATTTTTTCCTACCACTTCATGTGGTTCTGAACAATGTTATTCACTGTATTTTTTGGTAAGTAAGGAACCAAATTCAAAAAATTTAAAACGCCTGGGAAAAATGGAAATACCTGCTGACATCTTTATGGAGTAAGTCGAGTTAGGTCGGCAGCCATCGAATGTGGGGAGTGGAATGCCTGAGGTCTAACACTTGAATAAAAGGTTTTTATTCAATTGTAGGACCTCCGGTATTCCATTCTCCAGGTTCGATGACTGTCGACCTTATTTTTCAGTTGCAGATTTATTGGATCATGTTGTTTAATTGTTAATTCAGGTTTCTGTAATTTTAGGTTGTAATTCATTTGATCTTTATGAAGAGGCTATGATGATGAATTGCTTTAACACGTCTCACTGTATTCAAGCAGAGTTGAGATCATCTGTATCTTGGCAGGGCAACTCGGATGGTTATGCCAGATGGCATTGCAACCGATAAGTAAGTTTGCAGCCATGGCAGATTGGTCCACTTTCCTTGGTTGTTAATAAATATGAGCCCCATAAGCATTACATGGAAGTCGAACCCATTCTTCTTCTATTCAAATCCCGTCTTTGCCTTTGGGGTCGGGTTGGGGTTCCGTATGGGGCACGGTATTGTCGGGTTTTGGGTTTAATTCTTGAGTTTGGGTGTTTTTTAGCTTATTTTAACACCTCTGAGTGAATACAGTTTAAGCAGAGTTGAGATTATTTGTATCTTGGCAGGGCAACTCGGATGGTTATGCTAAATTGCATTGCAACCGATAAGCAAGTTTGCAGCCATGACAAATTAGTCCACTTTGTTCGATTGTTAGAAAATCTGAGCCTCATAATCATTTTTTTCCTGTAACTCATTTTACTTCCTGAAATTTTACGAAACTGATCTATTTATTATTCTAATCTTCGTTGCGGATTGAGTGAGTAAAAATGTAGGTTGGCCATGGTATTACTTGGCCTGTAGTTGTTGTCGGTCTCCACAACGTTGTTGTGTTTCTCAGATTCCGGTTTCTGTTGAATCATCTTTGCCTAAACATTTTGATTGTGCTGGTGTGCTTCCTGCTCGCGAGGAAAGAAATAACAGCGACCAGGTTGATTTCAGATTTGACTGTTTGCAGCATGGGAGCGGATTACCCAAAAAAAACCTGGGAACAGTGAAAAAAAAGGATATCTCGGTGACGAAGACTTAGTTACTGTCGTCACTGTGGTGCTCTTTTCTGGTATGACGAGAGGATTTTCCATTGTTCGGCTCGCGGTAATGCTGTTTATAGTCGATGCTGCAAGTGGGATTATGTCGTTTTATCTATATCATATTGTTGTAACAGAACTATGGTTAACATATTCGAAGGAATTATTAAAATTTTATAGACATCATTTATAAGGTGTTTGACTTTGGCATATTTAAACTGTTTACTGTATATTATAAAAACGCAAATAGATAATTCAAGGTAACAGCTTTCATAGATTAAACGAGCGGAAACGTAGCGAACCCAAACAGCAAAGAAATTCAGCAACATACCGGAACTCGTGCAACGCACGAGAGTCCCCTAGTTAATTTTAAATTATAAACATAGGATATTAAAATAATATAAACAAAATATGAATAAAAATTAGGTTGATATACTTAAAATGAAAAAATAGTACTTATAAACCTAAACAAATTTAAATTTCTAGAGAAAACTGCAAAATATTTCATTGTTTTTAATCATAACGTCTTAGTTATGTTCAACACCGTCGCGTAGGACGGGTACGATGCTAGTTTATATATATCATAAAGATTGAGTTTAGGTATTATGATTGTATAAAATATATTAAAATTAATAAATGATTTATATATAGTTTTAATAATAAATATACTGATCAATATTTAAAATAAAAATATTATTAAATACATTTTTACTTAATAAATAAACTTTCAAACAATTAAATGATCTATTTAGGGATTATTTTTGTTACAATTGACATGTAATTGAAATTTTAACAAAATAAAAAATAAAAGTTTTTCAACATTTTTTAACCGTTTTTCAAATATTTATATTATTGATCAATTTATATAATACTAAAAAGTTGAGTTTTGTAATAAATATTAGTAATAAATAATTTATCTTATTAGAGTTTATAAATTCATTTAATTTAAATAACCAGGAACGTATCCACGCTACGCGGCGGTAGAAAATAAATAAGAGACGATGATAAATAGTCGACAAAATCGTCCCTTATAAATAGTCATTGTAGTATATACTAATTTATAAAATGTGTTTTACCTTTTTCTTTCGAAAGTTCTAGTGTGTTTTTGTTTTTGCGGCTTCTACTTACGAGATTTTGAGTATGTAACTATTCTCATAATATTTTTTTAACAAATTAAATTTTAATATCATTATTAATTTAACAGATAATAGACTTAGGAATTAAAGTTTTATCTTAAAAGTCTTAAATACTATGTGTTTTGACCTAAAGCTACCTAAGGAAATTCCGTGATCAAAATAGTTAAGTGAGGTAAGATGTTGTGGTAATCTGATGAGTGATCACAAGATAATTGTCATACCTCGTCCAAGCGGAAACCCGAGGTGTAAACAGTGTCAGTAATAGCAGAGGTACAAAGGTTACAACATTAATAATAACAAAACATCTTCGAATTATATAAGTAAATTCGGAATACACAGTTTACATAATTCGAATAAATAAAGTACAATGACATCAAATGGATCCTAAAGGAACTAATCAAAGCAAAACAAGTTCCACGTAAACGATCCAAGTAGTCACAAAAGCATATCATCAATCACGACAACCTCAAACCCTTGAAAAGCGTTAAAAATACAACGTCAACATAAAGTTGGTGGGTTATTCGCATTTTTATAAAGACATTAAGTTTTAAAAGTTTTGATCAAATTTGAAATATATAAATCCAATAGTAAATATATCTTGAATTATAAACAAAGCGAGTTACATGCATATATAGTCTTAGATAAATAATACACCTGAGCCTAACAATAAAAGGCAACAATAACCCCCACCTTAGTGCGTTAAACTAAGGTCATTATCGAATAATAATAACGGTCATAACATCAACTCATAGACTTTTGTGATCCGTGATCTCGAGTTAACCTAGAATGATCATGATCTTGTGATCATAGACAAAGATTTTACCATGTATCAAATATCATATCATTAATTTATATATATTGAACTTTAACATTTATACATTAAATTACATTTAATATAATTTATTTTAGGGTTATAAAACCAATGCATTAATACTTTTTAATTTTCTAATTTTAAATTTTGGATGGTTTAGATTACTTAAGAAATGAATGGTCAAGATTTAATTTACTTAAAGTTATTACTTAAATCAAAATAATACAAATGCTTTATATAGTAGTATAAATAATAATAACATAAATGATAAGTGATAAATTTATAAGATTGTTCGTCAAAATAAAGACAAAATGTTTTGTCATAAATCATAGTTCGAGTTAAATCCCTAATAACTAAAATAAAAGACTAAAAGTTTTGACATAAATCATAGTTTTAGTTTAATCATAAATAACTAAAATAAATTTATTTATAACAAAAATGTAAGACGCATAGTTTTTCCTTAACTTATAGTAAAACTATATTATAGTTTATAAATTCCTTTAATTTCAATAATAAGAGTCGCATAAATAATAAATTGATAAAATTGTTAATCAAAAGAAAGACAAAATATTTTATTATAAATTATAGTTTGAGTTTAATTATAAATAACTAAAAAAGAAAGACTAAAAGTTTGATTTTAATCATAAATTACTAAAATAAATTTGTTTATAACTAAAAGATGAAAAGTTTTGTCTTAAATTCTAATAAAACTACATTTATAAACAGTGTTTCGATTTATATAAAAGTTACAAACTAAACATTATAAATGACTCTAACGATCATAATAGTTAATAAATTATTAAATGCATTAAAGTTGTGTATTACTTTATTGTTTAAAGGTTATTTTTAATCTAAATTTTTGGGTTTTGTTAAATATATATTAATATATATATATAGTCCGACGGTTTTATGAATGCCAATTAGATGACAATTATTTCATTAGCTACACCATGTGCAGGTTGTGCATATATCGGGTTCGTCACTTTTTTCTTTCTTTATGCTTCTTTTGGTTTAATCTCTCTTCGACTCTTCCCTGTAGTATCTAGATTCAAATTAAACGTGTAGGTTCGTTAAAATTAATAACCTTCAAATTTGGTAGTTTTATTTGCACTTGGAAGGTTGTCCATGCATTAACAATTAAGCATTTTTCTGAATTTTACAACGAAATCTATAATCCGACACAAATACTAAAGACAAATAATACAATTAACTCATCTAATAAAGGGTTATGATACTAGCCATACACCACTAATTTCATTATATTCACTATTTTATCCCTCTTTAATAAAATATTTTTCTCTTTTCAAAAAGTGCCTTTTCAAATTCACCTAATTTCCACCATCATCTTAAATAACTTTTATATTTAAGGGTTTAATTGTGGTTTAATTGTGCTTTGTTAAAACCCTAAATCATCTTAAATAACTTCAATATAATAAAATAGTCATAGTAATAATATTAGGGTAAATGTCGTACAAATCTTCTTCCATCTAATAATTATCTATAGATTTGAATAAAACCATATTATTATTAGCCATTCATGAAACATGAACTTTTTCCTTTTATAGTTTTTACCTTAAAATAATTATTTAAATATATAAAGTTATTTTTTTTACTTACAATTTCATTATTAATTACTCCTTTCGTCCTAAAATAATAGTCTCTGAATAACAATTTTATCCTTAACTTATTAATTATTGTTTTCTATAAAGTATGTAATAATAACTTTAACAAAGGATAATACGATAAACTTAATCAAACTTTTCTATCTTTTTTTAGTAGTAGACAATTAATTTAACATAACCGAAAAAAGAAAGAATATTAATATGGAATGGATAGATTATTAAAAGAAAAAAAAAAAGACTAAAAAGTAATTTTCAATGTATTTAAACCATTTATTTCCAAAACACTCTCCATACACACACACTCCAAAAAATGGAAAATAGATTCAAACTAAAAATCTCTAAACTCATACAATCAACCTTAAACTCCTGCCGGCCAAAAACCACCTCCGACGTCTCCGACCACCGTATAAACTTCCCCGAAAACCCCAATCACCACCGTCTCATCGACTTATTCTCCCCGAAACCCCAACCACTTCCATCATCTTCAACTACACCAAAAACCTATCATTACCGCCTCGGAACCACCCCTTACCCGTCGCATTTACTTAGCCGGAGACAATGCTCCGGTTCACCAGTTCATGAAAAAACAGTTAAAAGTTACAGAAGAAAGAAAACCCATTACCGAAAACGAGTCAATAGTACGAGTTTTTCATCAGTTACAGATAATTATTATCATAGTTGGTGGAGTAGTGATGAAGATGATAAAAGCAAGAATACGTTGTTTTTCCGGCCATCTTTTTCCTCCGGTGCCGGTGAAGGTGACGGAGGTGGTGGTGGTGATCGGAGAGTGAGGGATGCTGCGAATGTGGTGACGATGGATGGGTTTGCGGTGTCAAAGGAATCGAGTGATCCACATGAGGATTTTAGGGTTTCGATGGTGGATATGATTGTCGAAAAAGGGATATTTAGTGTTGAAGAACTTGAGAAATTGGTCGAGTGTTTTCTTGAGTTGAATTCGGAAGAACATCATAAGGTGATTTTTGAGGTTTTCGCGGAGATTTGGGAGACTTTGATTAAGGATTTGTATAAGAGAAAGTGATGTTATTGGTTTATGAATTATTCTAATTGATGTTTTCGTGTAAATTTAAGGGTTAATTACGTAAAAATGTAACTTATGATCTTGTTATTTTCATTATACTATGCTATTAGCTAGATATGCTTGTACGCGTTTCGTTGTAACTTGTAAGTGTTTTTTTATCGTGTTTGTTACAATGCAAAAGGAACACTTAAGCAAGTCGGAATTGAGCTGATCGATTCAGTTAGGATCAAAAGATCTTGGGATCTAGAATTTCCGAGATCATCCTAATCACGATCTACTTATCTAGGTCATCTATTGATTTATCATCCTTGAACCACCATTTATATTGGCTTCACTTCAAATCCTTCCGTGTTTATTGAACTATAACTTCTTCCATTTCTTCCATCTGACTCGATTAAATGTCCTTGGACGATTGATCACACACGTACAAATAGTGTAAGTATATCATTTTAATTTATGCAATACATGTACTTAAAAATCTTTTAGAACCATAGTCAATGCCATTCATCTTTATAATCCGCCTAGTTTCTATAAAGTAATACATCAAAGCATTTTTTCCTATTTCTTGTCTTAAATCGTACCTAGCAATTTTTTTTCAATGTAACCATTGTATCAAACAAAACAAACAATACCATCTAAGGTCTACCTCATCTGCTCATCATGTATCCATCATATCCATGTTCCGATTTTGTGACTGAATTGAATACTGATAGCAAACAACCTTTCGTTTTTTGGATGTTGTATTATCAATTGTTATAATATATTTCCCCGCCACTTTAAAATACCGAGTGCTATTCACTGCTAAGGATGTAGCTTCCATTTCCACCGGCTTCACCACCACTTAGCTAAGCTGGTGACCTCATCAGGGATGAATCTGACAGAATATATTAAATCCCATCCTCCCACCATCAAATCCAAAGTTATTTTTGAATCTACCTGTATAAAGTCATCAATACGCGACAAAGGATAACGATTCTTCACGGTCAGCTTATTCAGCTCCCTGTAGTCAATGCACAATCTCATGAACCGTCTTTCTTCTTCACGAAGAGTACATGTGCGCCCCAAGGAGAGAAACTAGGTCTAACGAAGCCCTTATCTACCAACTCCTGAATCTGCCTCGACAAGTTAACCATCTCCGAAGGTGCCAAACGATAAGGAGCTTTCGCCACAGGCGCTGCTCCCGAAACCAAATCAATGCGAAACTCGACCTGTCTACTAGGGGGTAGACCAGGTAAGTCCTCCGGAAAGACATCGGAAAAATCACGAACTACCGGCTTCTCCTCGATCTTCTCCGCAAAATCTTTCTTCACAACGTGTGCAACAAAGAGTGAACAATCTATCTTGATGTACTCCCGAACCTTCAAGCAAGAGACGATCTTAAGGCGCTTCCCCGCCTTATTATCTTGAACTAGCAATAGACCTCCATGCGGTAAAAGAATACGAATAATCTTCTCGGAGCATACGATCTCTGCACGATGAGCTGCCAACCAATCCATCCCAATGACAATGTCGAAACTACCCAAAGTCACCGGAATCAAGTCAATAGGAAACGTATGATCACCAAAACAAACACTACAATCATGAAGTATCTCAGAGGCATGCAAAAACTCACCATCGGCTAACTCTATCTCAAAAGCAAGCACTAAAGGTCTAGAGGTACAGGGAATCAAAGTCCTAAACTCATCAGAACAAAACTCCTATCCACACCAGAATCAAATAAAATAAAAGCACGCTGGTCATTAATAAGGAATGTACCAGTAACAACACGAGGATCCTGTTGAGCCTCATGAGCTCCAATCACAAACGCCCTACCACGAGGACCCGAACTTGATGTAGTGCCAGAACCAGATGAAACCAACTTGGGAAACTTGTCCCTGAGATGACCCGAAGAACCACACTCATAGCAATTACCCCTCTAAATCTTGCAGAACCTCTTCGTGTGCCCTAACTTCTTGCACCGCCCACAAACCCAAAACGAAACCTCCTTGGCATGATGATTACCACACCTATCACACTTCGGATGCCTCCCCGCAGCACCCGGAGCACAACAACATGCGACTGAACCAACTAAGGAGTATCATGTCTCAGACTCTTCTTCCTAGAGTCACCATGTTAGAAACCACCACTCCGCTTCCTACCAGAACTCTGTCTAACCTCTACCAGCGGAAACATACCATCTCGAACCATGTTATGAGTCAACATGGTCGAAATCTCGACAACGCTCTGAAAAGTACCCGGTCTGGAAGAGATAACATCGCTACAGATCTGCTGAGGTAACCCATGGATGTAGCTGCCAATCCGCTTAAGATCCGGACGAACTAAGTGAGGGACCAACTGAGACAATGCGAAGAATCGGGTAGTATATCCCTGGATGTCTGAACCCTGCATGGTCAAACCACATAGCTTCTGCTCTAGTATCTGAATCTCCGACTCGGGAACATACTCCCTAGTCATCAGCACTCGTAACTTCTCCCAAATCATGATGCTGACCTCCCCACGACCCCGAACACAAACCACGGAGTTTCACCAAGTCAATGCAGTACCGTGGAACATGAAAGTGGAAAATCGAACTCGGTCCTCATCGACGCATCCAACAGCCTCAAAAATAGACAATCTTCTCCATCCACTGGAGAGTACCAATCGCACCCATGGTGCCACGAAACTCTGGGGGCTTACAACCCATGAATGTCTTGAGCGAACGTGCACCAACAACGTCGGGTCCACTAAACCCGGTAACAACTATCTTCGGACCACCGTGTCCAGGAACCACCAGAGCCAGCGCCAACAACCTCGAGACCTCCGCCAGATCCAACAACAACTGCCTCGGGATCAACATGAACAGAACCGTCGGATCCCGTACCGGTACCTACTC
Organism: Senecio squalidus; assembly: GCA_910822075.1. Classification (NCBI taxonomy): domain Eukaryota; kingdom Viridiplantae; phylum Streptophyta; class Magnoliopsida; order Asterales; family Asteraceae; genus Senecio; species Senecio squalidus. The sequence continues at coordinate 65,271,204 of CAJVGC010000582.1, forward strand.
CTCCGATACTCTGTAGAATGCTATCTATGATCTGTGCTACGATATCGGGCATCGTCTCGACCATGTGCTCGGCAAATAACTGACCGAAGTCTGGAGTCGTACTCGGACTCGTATCGCTAACTCTCGTACTAGGACGACCTCGTCTCGTCGAATTCCTCGTCGCAGTGGTCTTCTTAGGTGGCATCGCCTAGAAAAACGGAAAATTAAAATGTAAGAGTGTGCACACAAAATCAGGCCAAACGCAAAAAAATAGCAAAAGAAAAAATAAAACAAGTAAGGCAAATAGTACACACATAGCAAATCAGAGAAATTTAAAACCTACAATCAAAGTCTAGGTGATTCACTTAGTAAGCCACCTAGTTCGCTATAACCATTGGCTCTGATACCAATTTCTGTCACACCTCGCTCAAAGCGGAAAATGAGGTGTACAGTTAAAAGGCATCAGGAGTCAAGGTTATAAAAACAACCATAACAAAAATAAATAAAATATATTGGATCACGCCAAACGTTTACAAATACAAACCAAAAGTCTCAAATACATAACAAATTCAAAATACACGGATCACAACGGAACTACATCAAAAGCAAACAAGTTCCATAAAACAATAATAAACGATCCGCATACAAGCATGGCATGATCACAAAGCTAATCCTCAAACTCCTGAAAAAGCGTTAAAAACGACATCAACAACACGTTAGTGAATTATTCGCATTTAGTTAAAAGGTGAAATTTTGACCTAGTTTAAATAAGTATAACAATAACAATAATAAGTCCAAAGTATCTTGTTTTACAACACTAGTGCGACGTATATTACCTAGATAAGCATTTACCTGATCCTAACCAAAATAAGTAACCCCAATCCTAAGGCGATCAACCAAAGGCAACAAATAATCACCAAAGGCCATAACATTAACTCATAGGGACATCCTATTGAGCAGTGAGGGTTTGGTGAAACCCATATAGATCTATATATATGTAAACCGTGGCTCAAAGATTTAACAGGTATAACATGGGGGCCTAACAGGGCCTAATGATCATACAATCTAAGGTAATTCTGATCCACTAGGTAAAACAAGATTTAAATAATAACAAGTTTTCAAATAACGCTTTCCAGCCCAAATATAAGTAGTGAAAAGGGGGCTCGAATAACTCACAAGTCAAGCGAAAGCAATGTCGGGATGACAAAACAGATTGATCACTCCAACGCCTAAGTGCCCTGAAAACACGACATAACAAAGTCTAAGCATCTCTATAAGTCTAGTACGGTTTAGCCTTTATTTCGTAATTTACGTTATGATATAAAGTATATTCAAAGTGGTTTCAAAAGGATAATATTTTGAATTGAAAGTGACGAGTAAAAGATAGTGATATCCCGAGTCAGTAATGACTACTAGCAAATATCGATAATTTGGAGTCAGTAAAGACTATAGAATGAAATGATATTCCGAGCCGAAAATGACTAACATAAATATCGATTGAAGGATGAAAACTGGTACCAAAGTTTAGTCAAAGTCAACCAAGGTCAACATTAAAAGATAGTTGACTTGGTCAAAGTCAACGATTTCAAAAAGGAAGTCAAAGTCAACTAAAAAGTCAACATTCGACGTTTAAAGAGTTTAAATATTTTGAGTGAAAACTGGTTTTAAAATGGTTTTAAAAAGAGTTTAACAACAATACAATATTTATTATCGTTTTAGATTACGATCGTATTTTTGAGAAAAGTGTAATTATCAAAAATATATGTTTGATAAATGTCATAATAAACAATATTAGGTTTATGATTGCGATTACGTCTTTTGAGTCAAAAGACGTCTATTTGTTAATAGTTAATGTTTTTACATATAATATATAATTATACACGTTTCTAGTTATTCAAAATATGTATTTTCATGTCCTCGAGTTCACTGTCGCGCACCAACAAGAAACTGCGACGCAATCCATGTAATGTCAACATCTAGAAAACGTACTGAAGTCATAGTGCGGCGCAGTGAATCACCACTGCGGCGCACCGGGCTTGTTCCGCTACTTGTTGCGGCGTAGTAAGAAGATACTGCGGCGCACTGAAGCCCAAAACAATTTTTCCGTTTAAGCGTTTTACTTATTTTATGTTTTATGACAAGTTTTAATACTAATAGTAAATTGTCGAAATATGTTATATTACATATGTTTATGTCCAAAAGTCCGAAACTTGTCCAACACGTTTAATATGTTATAATTTTACTATTTTACACATATTCTCATATTTCACCATTTTTATGTTATTCTTACCAAAAATCTTGTAATAAGAAATATTTGACATATTAGGTTAAATATTTAGGTTTTCTTCCAATTTTTACTATTTTAAGGATTATTTAAGTAAATTACTGAAAATGAAGAAAAAAGATGAGTAGGGAAGCTTAGGAATTACCGAAGACCTCCGCAAAACTCAACAAGTATCAAGATGAAGGATATGAGAAAGAATCCGAAAAATGAGCTCCTTTGGTGGTGGTGGTGAGAAAACCGGCTCCAACACACAAAATAAGACATCATTAGTCTAGATTTTGTAAAATAGAAAGAAAAGTGAAGATTTGATGGAGGATTCCTTACCAAAACTCAAGATGAACACATCTTCAAGGTGATGTGTGGAAATCTTGCATATGAATGAGAGAAAGTGGTGGAAAAACCCTTGTAATCCACATAAAAGAAACATATGTTAGAATCCCTAACATAACATAGAAGAAAAGAGTAAAAAGATGAATATTTCATAGAGAAATTACTTACTATAGTTGAAATGATGAAACTTCAAGATGGAAGCTCAAACCCGAAAAGAAGAAGATGGAGAAAATGAACCTTGTAATACAAGATTTATGTTAGAAATCTCATCATAAACAAGAAGAAGGAGAAGTGGTAAGAATAAGATTTCTTGAAGAGAAACTTACCAAAAGTTGTGGAATTAAATGAATGATGGTAGAAAGTTATTTCTAACTTGAAACCTCACTTGAATGTGTTGTTTTATGTTCAATATCTCTGGAAATTTGAGAGAGTATGAGATGAAATGTGTTGGTGAAAGTGTGAAATGAAAAAGGAAAGAGATGTAGAAATCAAAAATGGAAAGAGAAGTGTATGGAGATGTGTTTAGATCTAGTCTAATGGTCAAACACCCCATTTTGGGAAGATTCATGGCTAATATCACATGAAAGTGCTATTGTGGATCTCCAAATGTAAGAAAAAGACGTTTTTAACTTTTTGACTCGAACCACACGTTGCGTCGCTGTAAGAAGCTACTGTGCCGCAGTAAATGTGCAACTAGCTCGATGTGTCGCAGTCAATGTTGTGAAAATCGCGCCTGAGGCGCGCCTAGGCGCTAAATCGCATGAGGCGTCAAGGCTAGGGATTTTTTTTAGGTCGAGTCGCATGACATGCATGAATCGCAAAAAAAAGCGCAACGATCCGGGCTTTTGCGCAAAAAAATCGCAAAAAATCGCAAAACGATGGGGAATTTGGAGAATTCGACTGAAATCTCTTGCATTAGTTTCATTAAGTTTCTTTATGAAATATTATCATGAAAATGTGGCATTATGCCTTGAATATTGACACGCTTGCTTTATATTTTGGGTTTAAATTCAAGCTTTATTACATATGTATTAGTTATTTAGTATCTCAATATTATTATGTGCTATTTAAATTGCATAATTTTGACACATATGTTATAGAAAAACATAATATATATAGTGCGCCTCGTGTTTATGAATCCCATGATTTGGTATGCGCCTCGCCTCAAGGCTCATTGACCTCCTTTGCGCCTTAGTGCGCCTTGAGCCTTTCAGAACATTGGTCGCAGTAAAAGGGTTACTGCGGCGAGACTTGGCAGAAAGGTCACTGCGTCGCAGCTGAAGGCTGGTGCGTTGCAGTGCGTGTATATTTCACAAAAACTAACTAATTTCAAAGGACGATTTCCCAGGACGGAAATCATAAGTTAAACGGATGATTGTTACCTTTCCGTTAACGGACCAACTTTGTATATTATTAACGTTAATCTTAATCTATATTCAAGGCATAAACACCCTAACTTATTAAACGAGAATACTAACTAATCGACACTTAGGTAAATCAAAACGCTTCCGTCACGAAGGACGAAGCAATAACATAAAACCCGACAAATAGAAATAGACGTGAATAATCACAAGTAAAATCAAGGGTTAAAACTAAAACGAATATAAATAAAAGTAAACGGTAACGATTAAGTACCTCGAAATTATAAGATGTCACAATTTGGTATCCATTGTCTAACGAATTTTACCCAAACAGTTTACTACCTTAAACCATTTAATTTCCTTGGATATTATGAATTAATAAGTATCACTTTTAACAATAAGGTACATTAGACCTGAGCATATACCAAGTAAGGTACATTATTATTACTCCGTTATACAGGCAAATTCTAAAATAACGTTGGATCGATTTGGTGGTTGGAGGGTGGGATTTGGAATATTCTGTCAAATTCGTCCCTGATGCTGTTACATGCTTAGCCTACGTGGTGGTGAAGCCGATAAAGATGGAAGCCACAGACTTAGCACAGAATATTACTCATTTTGCAAAGGAAGCCGGGAAGTATGTATTATCCATTGATAACACAACTTCCAGGAAACGGAAAGATTTTTGCCTATCAGTATCTAGTTTACGAAGATCGGTGGTATTAATGGAGACATGTTTTTGCCAACCGGAATATGGTATTGATATGTTGATACAATGGTCACATAGAAATTTTTTTGTTCTAGATTTTATTAACACAAAATGTTTGTTTGCTTAAGAAACTATGTGAAGCACTGAAGCATGAAGATCCATATTTAATGTATAGTTCGAAATAAAATATAGGAAAGTTATTCCACTGTGAATTTGTTTTATAAAAGATTGTTAAGTACAATTATTACAAAAGTAAGTCGGCCGTATATTGTTAATATATAAACAATAGCAAATTACCAAAATAATCACCTATCACTTACACCTAATTATCTAATTCGCGACGGATTTCTTGCGACATTTTTTTCGTCGCGAAAGTACACATATTTTTATCAGACCAATAAAAATTCGACACGTTGTCACGACACTATTCATTTCTCGCGTCAATATTCATTTTCGCGACGACGTGTCTGATTTTTATTGGTCTGATTTTGTTTTATGTACTTCTCGCGACGATAAAGTGTCGCGAAAAATTCGTCGCAAATCAGGTGGTTATTTTTGTAAAGTGTAAGTGATAGGTGATTATTCTGGTGATTAATTCTTAAACAACTATAGAAACGACGTTTGCTTCAATCAAAAACTTTCAACATATGATGGAAGACGATATCAAATGGCTTTCCTTTATTTGTATATCTAAGAGGAATAAAAAGTTCAAACAAGATTGGGTTTATTGTGGACTTGTTCTCAAGCTCCGCTCGTTTGACATCTTTGTAAATTGCAATTGCAATTTCGAGACTCTAGTGCCCGTTTTGATAAATTCTACGTTAATTCGAAATTAATAGATATGTTAGTTAAAGATATGAGTATTGTGATATGAAAGATCAAAAGAAAAACAAAAACGTTCAATGACTTACGGCAATAATATTTGTGTTTTTTTTTCTTTTCAATAAGTGTTTCATGGACACTTATGTCTGCAAGCGCGCACACATTTTAGAAAACGAGTGTTTGTTTATAAGATATAAGACATAATAATCACTTATTTTTGAAGATTTGAAAAAAGTTTTCTTTTTAGGAGACATAAATCTTAACCACAAAATTTCACTATTTAATAAAACACGTAACATTTTTTTTAGTATCAAACCCTAATTAACTATTAACTACAAAACAAAAACACCACAACATAAACAGCCGTAACTATTCCTGGGTAATTTAATATAGCTTTACCCTTTTTTATTTTGTGATTATTTTTATACAAATTGATTTGTTTTATGTGTGTTTTTAATCAATGATCATATATTATAGTCGTGGATGTTAATAAATAATTTCTTTCATTATTTTTTTTATGTATAATGCTAGTTAGTTTGATATGCTAATATTAATCTATGTTTTTGATTCTAATTCTTATGATATCTTTGGATTAATTTAACACAATAAATCCACCTAACATGTAAACACTTATAGCAACTATATTTCTTGATTTTAAATATGTGAAAGTGAGTCAAAATTTGTATTATTTGTTGTTTTAATTCTAAATGAGACCTTACGAAGAATGTCAAAATTGGTTGAATGAGGCTACCAAATGCTTATTAAAGACGTGTATTGATGAAATTAACAAAGTAGGTAGAAAGGGAGGTAGTTTGCATAAGGATTCTTGGACAATGTTAGGAAAGATTCTTAAAGAAAAGTTTAACATGGACTTGAATCAAAAGCAAGTGAAAAATGCTTTTGATACGCTCAAAGCTAAATATGTCGGATGGGTGCAACTTGAAAATGACAATGAAGTGGACACAGACATCAGACATTTTTCTTTTAACAAAACAGACAGTCTTTTTTTTTTTATCAGATTTCAGACAAAAGAACCATATCTTCTTTGTTTCGGATACTTGACCTTTTTGATCATAGATTCGCTTCTATTCCAAAAATATATGCTCTGTTTGACGCATCAAGAAAGCTAAAATTCATAAAATGCAAACTTGCTTTAGAATAAGATAAATACAATAAGATGGTTGTTTTCTTGAAAAAGAAAAAGAACTGATGATTTCTAATGTCTCGGAAACTACCTTAAGCGAAAATTCAATAAAGTGGACACCCTTCGGCAACTACACCTTTGGCTGTCGGACAAGTAGCCAAAGGACAATGCTCACCTTCAGAACCCCACCACGAAATTCCGACGTCAGACATGGTGAGGCCAAAATATAGAACTATCCCCATGAAAGCCAAGCCAGCATCAAGTGCGGCTGAAAGGACATAATTGTACTTTTGCCACCATCTCTTGCGATACTTCATCACAAAGAAGTTGAAGATCGTACCAGTAAAAACCCAGCTATTGAAATTTAATGTCGTGGCTGGAGGCATCATCGCACATGACCCAAAAATAACCGGTAGGTTGATCAGTTTGATCCATTTTTGCTTCGGGAACGCCTTATGGAACATGTATACCACAACGGGCCCAAGAAAACCAGCCAAAAAGAACCAATTAAGGGCAGAGTAAGGCCCAAGAGAACCGAATATTCTTTTGGGCCCTACTAGTCCCCATATGACAGAAGCGTCGTAAAAGACTCGATCCCCGGGGCATGTCCATTGACTACCTGGAGGAAGCAAATGATCTTGACAGATGTTTTCCACGGTATTAAGTAGCCACCATGCGACGGAAATGTTAATTGTCCCAGCGATAATAGTTCCAATGAACTACCCACAAAAAAAATGTAAAAATCATATGGGTTAAAAATTGATTATACGATATATAGAAAGAACGGGAATTTTTTTTTACCTGAACTAAAAACATCGAGCGGGGTGGGATCTTCATGTAATGACCTAGCTTGAAGTCATTAAGAAATGAGATGGCTTGAGCCATACTAATATACCCATATGTTTTGAAAGTGACGTTAGCTATCGGCCTTCCAGGATATATAACTCCCATTATGTACTCTGTGATGATATTTAGCCCGGGCGTCTAAAAGAAACAAACAAACGTCATGGAAAGCACAAAATATTATTAATCGTGTTTCAGGTTGTGTGTATACCTGATTTGTGGTAGCGGTTATGACGCTAATCGGGAGAGTAAAAGATGATGCAAGAACACAAGCCAAAACAAGTCCCCACCAGGGCATTTGGACCTCATCTTTCATGAAAATACAAAGCACAAGCGAAAGAAGAAACGCAGCAGTAACTAGCACATGAAACCACCATTGGGGAATATCTTCGTAATTCTTCATGAGTTTCGTATGAATGTCCATCTTTCTTTTAGTGGAAGCTCGATATTGGTTCATTATTTCTCTGTGAATAATAAAAATTAGTCATAATCAATGACATTAAAGTTTCGTATGAATGACATTCTAAATCGTTTCATGAAATTGTACTAAACAATAAGCAATACCTTCCGTTAAACAAGAACACATGTGTTAAGGTAGAAATGACTGCAGCGAAACCAATGCCATAAGTGAGAGCGAAAAATGTGCTCATATGTATTTGGCCTAGTTTCTCATACTGCGGCAGATCTATCTCAAAATTATGGTTTACAATCGCCGACACATTGTAAATTTGTCCCCGATGATCAAAAAGATGTGATGAGAAAATGGGAAAAGTTTTTGCAGTATACAAATCCAACCCCCAATAAGCAACAGGGATTAAAATGTACATGACAATAGTGAAACCGATGTAGACGTTAGCAATAGCAAAAAATGGGGTGATAAGTGGGCTTCCCAAATATGATGCTATTACTGACCAATCTAGTGTGAATGAGAATAACCCGAGCCCTTTCATGCCTGAACCGATTTGTTGGGCTGTTACGGATTTGGAGAAAAGGAGGCAGATTATGGAGATGTTGGAGAGGGTCGGGAAAAGGAAGCCAGGGACGATGTACCAAGTGAAACTACAAACAAGTGCAATAACGAAGAATTTCCCTCTCGACATTTTGGAAGACTCCTCTTTTTCGTGGAGAGCCCTGAGAAAATATCAAAAAAGTTACGGGTGATCGAACACAAAAATAAAAGAAAAATAGAAAAGAATACGATGAGAAAAGAACCTGAAAAGGGAAACTTGAACAAGAGAGCTCGGCCACCACATCTGGGCAGGGTCTACAACATATTTCCTCAAAACACCTGCCCAACCATATCCTAGTACCTGTAACAAAACCAGTTTAAGTGATTTTATTGACGAAAGTCCTTTAGTGAAGATATGAGAATACTTATAGCGTGACGATGTATAGTAAATATGACGAATCCAAAGATTTATATCTCAAAAGTAGGGACGGTTCAAAGTAAGTCAAACAATTCATATGAGGGATATTGGTTTGGTGTCGTAGATCTAAACGGAAAAGCGAAAATCGATGTCACATTTGTAACTTGACGACAAATGATAATTATTAGTTGATAAGTCGAGACACCTCAACCCACAATGGTTGGTGAAAGATACATGGTACGGATCTTCGGGCAAGTTTGTGGTTGTTCTAAAGGTAAGTTGTCAAGCTCACCATGGTTACAATGGAATGCTTAAAACTAGGTCTTAAGTTTTAAGATAAGGACATAAATGTTGAAATTTAGTAAATGCATCGGATTTTCCTAAAAGCGGATGATCCCATAAACTTGTAAAAAGAATCTAAAGGTATAACATAATTTCCGCTAATTATACTTGAAACTTCAACAAGTTCGAATTAACAATATCAAAGACCGACTCAACAATAGACTTTGAACGATAAAATAAAAGTCTAAATATTTTTCTAGCTGACAAGCATCATCGAAACATTTGATTTTGTTTATTATATGAAATTAAACTACTAGACATAAGCGAATGTAGCACTTCAACTCGACGAATACTGGGTTTTGTGTGCCACATGGGCTGATTGGATGAAAGGAAAGGAAAGCTACACGAAAGAAGACATGTAAGCAGAGATCGCTATAGTTGGCAACGAGAAAAAGTCTTTTAGGTTCTAAGTGTGGTGTCTAGTTGAATAGTCCTGAACATCCTAGTTGCCGCGGGAAAAAATGTTTTAGGTCCTTTTAAACTTCGCTTGAGGTAAAACTTTTTATAAAATCATTTGAAGGAAACTTGTTTGAATTCTTCCATATCCATAACTTGGCAAGTCAAGTTTGCTCCATTCAATATCATGGAGACTCTTATTGATTGTTATGTCATTTTGTGTTCAATTACACCAAAACTCATGTCTGTGTTGTTGATGTATGGAGCGGATTTTTTCATTCATATAACTTGCCGTTTGCAAGCAACCCTTGATCTAAATAGCACTCCTCCGACTCTAAGCAGTCAGCGAGGCGATTCATGCATTTGTGGTCCGCACAATCGAAGTTGACAAAGGATTTAGTAGCTAGTGATGTTCGTTTATATTCATTTCTTTGGTTGGCTTATTGTACGAAGGCCCTAAATCATTGACTGGATTAATAATAAGAGAGAGAGAGATGATATGATAATGTTTTCTAAATGAGTTACAGTTACATATTTATTTGATAAATGTTAATTAAGTAAAACAACAACGTAAAACACTCTAATTATGGTTTTTTTTTTCCATCTACATTGAAAAATAAGTTTCAACAGTAGAATAACACAATCTTTTCTTTCTTAAAAACCAAAAATAGCACATTAATTAACAATGGAAATTCCAAATCATGAGAATATTTGTAATTATCTTCGTATTTTTATTAACTTTAATAAAATTTACAAAAAATAAAAGCTTATTATAACTCACAAAAAACAAATAAAAGTTTAAATTTACAAAAAGTTATGAAATGAAACGTTTGAAAGGATGTAATAATAAGTATTAGGGTTATATATGTAACGTACAAACATTGAAGCAATATATATATAAAATATTATCAAATAAATTAAATTAAATCTTATCAATATTATGAATGAGATCAGAAATATGATAATCAGAAATATAAAAAGAAAAACATAGAATATGGATTTTCTATAACATACCTGCGTAGTGATCACGAGAATCCAACTAGCCAAGAACGATATTTTACGATGATAAAAAGCTCTTATGATATCAACAATCGATACAGCATATGCAGATCCGCTTCCAAAAGCAGATCCAGCATTTGCAAATATCGAGATAAGAACGTGTTCTTTCATATTAAATCGGCCCGGATTCAGAGTAAATCCGAACCCTAAAACATTATATTTTTTGGTAGGAAGAGCCGCAGCCATGAACCGCCCGATCGGAAGAGTAGCAACTTGTACCGAGATCATGGAGATAATTAGAGGCTCCGTTCGATAGCTGAAAAAGGTGTTGAGGAACGATAGGATTGCGCACGAAAGGATACCGAGGAACCACATTCGGAAAGTCCATACCGGAAGCGTTGGATCGTCGTTGGTCGAAACCGTTAGCTTGACTTCTTCTCTTAGTGATTCTTCCTCGGAATCAGAGGTGGGTTGCTTTCCGATCTCGGTGTCCATGGTTATGGGAGGAATGTTGCAAGTTGTTTAGGGTTTTAAAACAATATGTGAGGAGTTTAAGGAATCTGTTGAATCTGTTGATACTTAGTTAATTACTATTACTAGGAAATATTATATTTTAGGATATATATTTAGTTTGATTTATATGAATCATGTATAGATAAATGTTAGATAACATTCTATGAGTATCTTATTTATGTGTGATAATTGGTGATAACTAGAAATGAAAAAGTAAATAATATCTTGATCATTGATTATAACAAAATAATCTAAATTAGTGATCAATTTTTTCAAATACATCTTTTAAACATATTTAATGTATAATTTTTGTAACTTATAGAAAATAAATGAAATATTAAAGTATAATTGAATATTTAATCAAAATCATTTTAAATAATTAAATTAGTAACTATAACATTTCTTCTTCTATTCAAATCCCGTCTTTGCCTATCGAATTGCGCCAGGGTCGGGTTCGGGTCGGGCTGGGGCTCCGGGTTTTACAGTGTACAAGCGGGTTGGTTTTTTTTTTCGGATCTGCTTCGGATTGGTCTTGCTGCACGTGGCCTGCTTCTTGACGCGTGTTTGCTCCGTGTCGTCTTTTCTTTACCCCCGTCCCTCTGTTTCCCGCTTCTCTCTTTTATTTTCTTTCTCTCTTTCTTCAAGGTGAAACCCTAACCTCTATCTCCAAGGTGAAACTCTAATTGCATGTCGAAATCGGCGGCTGGTATTCCGGTGGATTGCCTATCGAAGTCGCCGGCTGGTGTCGGTACGTCTTCTTTTTATCTTGATTTCATTTTAGGCGTATGAGGTAATTGTTGTTTTTGTTTTTTTTATTTACTTTGTAGATACGATGTTTTCTGTCGGACTCTTAGATCTGTATGTTCAAATCGCCGGTCCGGGTTCGTCTTCTACTTACTTTGATTTCTAGGTTTTGGTTCTGGAATAGTCTCCGATGAATAATGGTTGTTATGTTTTTTTAAATTTTTTTGTAGATGCGAAATCTGATTGCGTTTCTGCCGGACTGTCTTTCTCCGGCGTATTTTCGGTCGGAATAGTTGTGGTTGCTTTAGAGTGGATGACGTCAAACATTCTCTCGACTCTAACAACAGGTGTGGAGGTTTTGCTGCCCCTTCGGAGGTATGGAAACATCGTTTCTGGTTTTGGTGTTTTTTTTTTTCATTTATGTTGAACTTAGATTATAGAGTTTTTGTTGTTTATGTATATGCATGTTGATTATTGATGTTGTTTTGTTATGCGTGTTGATTATTGATGTTGTTCTGTTTTTGGTGTTGCGTTGTGGTGGAAGAATAGTGAGGGAGGGAGAGTGATGAATCTGCTTCCCAGATATTGCGAAAAGGCATGTGAGAATATTAATAATTCAGATTCGTGTTGTTGAATGTGTTAATGTCTTGAACAGTTGGATTGACATTTCATTGGTTTCTTATGATTTTGAAAATTAGCAAAACAGGAAGTCCTCATTTGTTGTTAGATTTGAGAGGATCTTTCATTTCATTCGCTTTGAATTTCCCGCAATATGGCTTCCCATGGCTAGACGTGGCTTGTCTACCAAAGGGCAAAAAGCCCATCTGCTGACTAATCGCCTCGAATTTCAGGTCTCTAATGTTGATGGACACTTTTTTTTACTACAGTGTATATTCTTCCTTTTCGTTTTGATAATGTGTTTTTTTTTTAAAAGCTGTTGATTATTTTGTGTGTTTGGTGATACTTTCTTTGTGATGAATTTCAGGGTTTACTAAAGGACTGTGTTCGTGGCAGAAAAAGTCACTGCGGGATCAATAAAGTCAGCAGAATGTCAAATACATATATGCTACTACCATGTGGTATAATATATAAGAATGGTAATTAGTTTGTTTTCGATTGTATACGTAAATTGTTCTGTCTGTAATTGTTTTTAAATAACATAATTATCCGAAAACAAAATATGAAAAGGTAGAACACAAAACACACAAAAATTGAAGGATTGAGAAAGATGAATTATCAGTTTGAGCTGAAAATTGGGGTTTTTGGAGAGGTTTTCCGATTTGAATGTTAGGGTTTTGGGTTGGAAAAACTTGGGTACAGAGTTGTTGAGTCAGCAGCAAAAAAAATTGTCTTCGGGTTTCCGTCCTGCTGCGGGCTGTGGTGTGTCTTTCACACTATGTAGCAGCACGGATATGACGAGACAATTTTCTTTGCTGTCGGCTCATTGATTCTGTACCCAGGTTTTCCAAACCCAAAACCCTCATATTCGAATCCAAAAAACTCTTTTCAGAAACCCTAATTTCAGTTCAACCTGATAATTGATCTTTTTCAGTTCTCCGGTTTTAGTTTGTTTTGTCTTCTTCGTTTTTATGTTTTCTTTTAGACAATTGTGTCAGTTAAAGGTGAGCATCTGGCTGGAGTTAGAGAAAAAAATGAAAGCTGCTTGGAACGAGATACAGGAACCACGTGTGTCATAGGGTGCGATGTACTCTATGGCTTCGGAGGTTGCTGTTACTCCTTTCGATCATCCTTCACTTCTTTCCTTAACTTGAGCAAGATGCTCAGCTTTAACTGAACAGTGTGTGTAAACGGTCTACTTATATCTTTTTATATAAAGTGATTAATAGAGTTTAAAGTCATACGAATTGCTTGGAGAAAGTGGGAAATTCCAAATTTAAACTCTTTACTGACGTGTTGATGTAGTCGTCTGAGCTTCGTTGAAACGAATATCAGTAGCTACCGAAACTCGTGGATGGGATATAGCAGGCCAAACATTTGGATGAAAAGCCTTTCATCTATCTGTTTGACCTACAGTATTCTGCGAATACTCTACAGTTTCGACAGATCTTGATTTTTCTTCCAACCTACCTCCCGTGACTTCACTAACATGTAAGGACGGAGTTTAACTTTGGAATTTTCCATTTTTTCCTACCACTTCATGTGGTTCTGAACAATGTTATTCACTGTATTTTTTGGTAAGTAAGGAACCAAATTCAAAAAATTTAAAACGCCTGGGAAAAATGGAAATACCTGCTGACATCTTTATGGAGTAAGTCGAGTTAGGTCGGCAGCCATCGAATGTGGGGAGTGGAATGCCTGAGGTCTAACACTTGAATAAAAGGTTTTTATTCAATTGTAGGACCTCCGGTATTCCATTCTCCAGGTTCGATGACTGTCGACCTTATTTTTCAGTTGCAGATTTATTGGATCATGTTGTTTAATTGTTAATTCAGGTTTCTGTAATTTTAGGTTGTAATTCATTTGATCTTTATGAAGAGGCTATGATGATGAATTGCTTTAACACGTCTCACTGTATTCAAGCAGAGTTGAGATCATCTGTATCTTGGCAGGGCAACTCGGATGGTTATGCCAGATGGCATTGCAACCGATAAGTAAGTTTGCAGCCATGGCAGATTGGTCCACTTTCCTTGGTTGTTAATAAATATGAGCCCCATAAGCATTACATGGAAGTCGAACCCATTCTTCTTCTATTCAAATCCCGTCTTTGCCTTTGGGGTCGGGTTGGGGTTCCGTATGGGGCACGGTATTGTCGGGTTTTGGGTTTAATTCTTGAGTTTGGGTGTTTTTTAGCTTATTTTAACACCTCTGAGTGAATACAGTTTAAGCAGAGTTGAGATTATTTGTATCTTGGCAGGGCAACTCGGATGGTTATGCTAAATTGCATTGCAACCGATAAGCAAGTTTGCAGCCATGACAAATTAGTCCACTTTGTTCGATTGTTAGAAAATCTGAGCCTCATAATCATTTTTTTCCTGTAACTCATTTTACTTCCTGAAATTTTACGAAACTGATCTATTTATTATTCTAATCTTCGTTGCGGATTGAGTGAGTAAAAATGTAGGTTGGCCATGGTATTACTTGGCCTGTAGTTGTTGTCGGTCTCCACAACGTTGTTGTGTTTCTCAGATTCCGGTTTCTGTTGAATCATCTTTGCCTAAACATTTTGATTGTGCTGGTGTGCTTCCTGCTCGCGAGGAAAGAAATAACAGCGACCAGGTTGATTTCAGATTTGACTGTTTGCAGCATGGGAGCGGATTACCCAAAAAAAAACCTGGGAACAGTGAAAAAAAAGGATATCTCGGTGACGAAGACTTAGTTACTGTCGTCACTGTGGTGCTCTTTTCTGGTATGACGAGAGGATTTTCCATTGTTCGGCTCGCGGTAATGCTGTTTATAGTCGATGCTGCAAGTGGGATTATGTCGTTTTATCTATATCATATTGTTGTAACAGAACTATGGTTAACATATTCGAAGGAATTATTAAAATTTTATAGACATCATTTATAAGGTGTTTGACTTTGGCATATTTAAACTGTTTACTGTATATTATAAAAACGCAAATAGATAATTCAAGGTAACAGCTTTCATAGATTAAACGAGCGGAAACGTAGCGAACCCAAACAGCAAAGAAATTCAGCAACATACCGGAACTCGTGCAACGCACGAGAGTCCCCTAGTTAATTTTAAATTATAAACATAGGATATTAAAATAATATAAACAAAATATGAATAAAAATTAGGTTGATATACTTAAAATGAAAAAATAGTACTTATAAACCTAAACAAATTTAAATTTCTAGAGAAAACTGCAAAATATTTCATTGTTTTTAATCATAACGTCTTAGTTATGTTCAACACCGTCGCGTAGGACGGGTACGATGCTAGTTTATATATATCATAAAGATTGAGTTTAGGTATTATGATTGTATAAAATATATTAAAATTAATAAATGATTTATATATAGTTTTAATAATAAATATACTGATCAATATTTAAAATAAAAATATTATTAAATACATTTTTACTTAATAAATAAACTTTCAAACAATTAAATGATCTATTTAGGGATTATTTTTGTTACAATTGACATGTAATTGAAATTTTAACAAAATAAAAAATAAAAGTTTTTCAACATTTTTTAACCGTTTTTCAAATATTTATATTATTGATCAATTTATATAATACTAAAAAGTTGAGTTTTGTAATAAATATTAGTAATAAATAATTTATCTTATTAGAGTTTATAAATTCATTTAATTTAAATAACCAGGAACGTATCCACGCTACGCGGCGGTAGAAAATAAATAAGAGACGATGATAAATAGTCGACAAAATCGTCCCTTATAAATAGTCATTGTAGTATATACTAATTTATAAAATGTGTTTTACCTTTTTCTTTCGAAAGTTCTAGTGTGTTTTTGTTTTTGCGGCTTCTACTTACGAGATTTTGAGTATGTAACTATTCTCATAATATTTTTTTAACAAATTAAATTTTAATATCATTATTAATTTAACAGATAATAGACTTAGGAATTAAAGTTTTATCTTAAAAGTCTTAAATACTATGTGTTTTGACCTAAAGCTACCTAAGGAAATTCCGTGATCAAAATAGTTAAGTGAGGTAAGATGTTGTGGTAATCTGATGAGTGATCACAAGATAATTGTCATACCTCGTCCAAGCGGAAACCCGAGGTGTAAACAGTGTCAGTAATAGCAGAGGTACAAAGGTTACAACATTAATAATAACAAAACATCTTCGAATTATATAAGTAAATTCGGAATACACAGTTTACATAATTCGAATAAATAAAGTACAATGACATCAAATGGATCCTAAAGGAACTAATCAAAGCAAAACAAGTTCCACGTAAACGATCCAAGTAGTCACAAAAGCATATCATCAATCACGACAACCTCAAACCCTTGAAAAGCGTTAAAAATACAACGTCAACATAAAGTTGGTGGGTTATTCGCATTTTTATAAAGACATTAAGTTTTAAAAGTTTTGATCAAATTTGAAATATATAAATCCAATAGTAAATATATCTTGAATTATAAACAAAGCGAGTTACATGCATATATAGTCTTAGATAAATAATACACCTGAGCCTAACAATAAAAGGCAACAATAACCCCCACCTTAGTGCGTTAAACTAAGGTCATTATCGAATAATAATAACGGTCATAACATCAACTCATAGACTTTTGTGATCCGTGATCTCGAGTTAACCTAGAATGATCATGATCTTGTGATCATAGACAAAGATTTTACCATGTATCAAATATCATATCATTAATTTATATATATTGAACTTTAACATTTATACATTAAATTACATTTAATATAATTTATTTTAGGGTTATAAAACCAATGCATTAATACTTTTTAATTTTCTAATTTTAAATTTTGGATGGTTTAGATTACTTAAGAAATGAATGGTCAAGATTTAATTTACTTAAAGTTATTACTTAAATCAAAATAATACAAATGCTTTATATAGTAGTATAAATAATAATAACATAAATGATAAGTGATAAATTTATAAGATTGTTCGTCAAAATAAAGACAAAATGTTTTGTCATAAATCATAGTTCGAGTTAAATCCCTAATAACTAAAATAAAAGACTAAAAGTTTTGACATAAATCATAGTTTTAGTTTAATCATAAATAACTAAAATAAATTTATTTATAACAAAAATGTAAGACGCATAGTTTTTCCTTAACTTATAGTAAAACTATATTATAGTTTATAAATTCCTTTAATTTCAATAATAAGAGTCGCATAAATAATAAATTGATAAAATTGTTAATCAAAAGAAAGACAAAATATTTTATTATAAATTATAGTTTGAGTTTAATTATAAATAACTAAAAAAGAAAGACTAAAAGTTTGATTTTAATCATAAATTACTAAAATAAATTTGTTTATAACTAAAAGATGAAAAGTTTTGTCTTAAATTCTAATAAAACTACATTTATAAACAGTGTTTCGATTTATATAAAAGTTACAAACTAAACATTATAAATGACTCTAACGATCATAATAGTTAATAAATTATTAAATGCATTAAAGTTGTGTATTACTTTATTGTTTAAAGGTTATTTTTAATCTAAATTTTTGGGTTTTGTTAAATATATATTAATATATATATAGTCCGACGGTTTTATGAATGCCAATTAGATGACAATTATTTCATTAGCTACACCATGTGCAGGTTGTGCATATATCGGGTTCGTCACTTTTTTCTTTCTTTATGCTTCTTTTGGTTTAATCTCTCTTCGACTCTTCCCTGTAGTATCTAGATTCAAATTAAACGTGTAGGTTCGTTAAAATTAATAACCTTCAAATTTGGTAGTTTTATTTGCACTTGGAAGGTTGTCCATGGTTCATCGTGTCATGTGTAGGAGTTACCGTGGTAATTAATAGCTTTGGTTAGATAATTAATCGACAACTATTGGATGACATTATTGGCATGGAAGTAATTGTGGTGATTAAGATTTATGATATGGCAATTCTCACCCGATCAAATGGCTATCCATCCGATCCGATATATTATTGGTGGATATGGATGACATAAATGGATATAGATATGGATGTTTAGTAGATCGGATATTGATGAAGAATAGTCATCCATGGGTTCATCCACTTACCCGAAATCAAATATAGTTCGATACATTTTTCTTATATACTATAGCTACCAGAATTTCCATGATATATTTACATCACATTTCACGCAACTTTTAAAAACCTACACATAATATTCTTCATTTGCTATCTTAAAAATAAATTGTAACTACACAATATTTTATAATTTTTATGAATTTGAATGATTTATCATATAAATACATAAAACATGTTTACTAGTTATCTTGATACTTTTATGTACTAGTGTAAGAATTGATAACTTATATTGTCGTCCAAATCTACTATTTTAAATATTAATAACTTAGTGTTTTATATAAAAATAACGACCTAAGTAAAATATTAGGGTACGTGTGCTTCGATATATATAATAAAGTTGCGATTTTTTAAAGAAAGAAAAAAAAAATTCCGATATCCAATGGATATCCATCAACCCACCTTATCCAATTGATATGAATATGGATGGATGAAAATTTGTTAAATGGATATGGATGACAGAAAAATAAATGGGTATGGATATGGATATGAACTCATCCCATCCATATCTGATCCATTGCCATCCCTAATGATAATGTTGTTTCTATAAAATCTTCGTTAGTGGTGAGTAAAAATGACGAGTTGGGTAACAAGTCAAAACAGATTTGGGATCGAATATGTAAATTTTAGTACGCCTTACTAACTAACATATTTGTCTTTCGTTAAATATAATTAAATATATATATATAACTTTTTCATTACAATAGTAATCGAATATATATTTGAGGTTTTATACAATCTTAATACACTTTAACAACCTTCGACCCACTACACATATTTCTTTTCAGCTCATTTTTCTAATTTATTGACCCGTTAGAGATAAATAATTACCTAAATCCATTTTTTCGTAGATTAAAGGAAGCCATAAGACAAAAATTTATATGTTTGAGTCATTTAGGGATTCTTCTAAAGTTTTTTAAACAGATATATTAGATGAATTTAGTTTATTTTTCAAATAGAACAACGGGTTACGTTTTAACTCTATGGGGTCAAACATTTTATATATGGAGCATTACACCTTCTAATTTTTATCTTTCAAAAACTTAATTATTTGAAATATATTTAATATTGTAATCTTGTGTGACAAACTAATCATCCTGTTTCATCGCTGCCAAAAATTAACTGTGTTGTTGCTGTTTGACCCATTAGTCATCGAACCAATTTTGCCACCTTTTCGTTTTATGAATGATATAGTTTTGACACTTTCATATGCATTTCAAGCATATACAAGAAACCAATAATTGAGAATTTTGTCTCGGAAAACCATTGTTGTAAACTCGACCAAGTACTCAACGATTACTTGTGTTTGTGTCTTAATCGGTTATGTTATTAACTCATTTAGAAATATTCATTCAAATTACATGGCCTACTAACCTGAGATACCCGATCGATTTAACACCCCTAACTCCAGTTTTGGAATTAATGTGGAATTATAATAACTGAAACATTAGATTATACCCATGAGATGTCTCTTGAAAGATAATGAGTGAATTTATCGTTGGACTTTATTTTATATGACGGTATTCCCCACTTATGATTACTCGCTACAAGGTAGTCGACTGCCTGAATCCCGCCTAGCGAGTTTTACAACAATCCTGCAAACCGCACACCTCAACAGGAGATGCAAACATTGAAACAAGAATTTCATTGCTTGCCTACTTCGGAATTAAGGTATGATTAAGAAATGTAGATTTTGCTTAATCAACTTTTAAAAACATGTTTATAAACTTATAACCTATATATTTAATCATTCCCATCTAATAAACTACGTGGATGATGGAGACTGGGCATATGGGTGTGCTAATTGTGAATATCAAACTCGTTTTGTAAACTTTCCCACATTTTAGAGCATCCGGATTGGGGGCGTTCTCGCTCGTTGTGGAAATGAGAACGAGCCCCACAACTCGTTATCACTCCGTGCTCGCTCATTGTGAGCGTCGTTGTGGGCGACCGTTGTCACCACAACGGCTCGTTTTCAATTTTAATTTTTTTTTTCTTTCCCAAATTTCACTTATAAATACAATCACATTTTAATCAAAAAAATCACATCTTCTTTCAATCTTATTCTCAATCTCATACCATAATCTCATACCAATAATCCCAATCTTAACCAAAATGTCTTCATCTTCTTTAAACGCTCCCCAAACAAACACAAACAATCCTTCGATGCCACAATCACAAACACCATCCGGTTTCGTTAACTACCACAATACAACAAACGCCCTATTTTCACCCAAAATACCAAACTTTAACCCACAACAACAACAACAAATTCTAAACACATATTTAGCTCAACCACCTCAACAAATGTTCAATTCCGAACAATTTGCAATGCATCAACAACTTTTGATGCAACAACAATCTTCTTTTTCCCCCCAACAACAATCACAGTTTTTTACCCAACAATCCCAAGCTTTTTATCCCCAACAAACACAAATTCCAACCGATCAATCACAAAGCCGAGTTCAAGAAACTCAAGAAATCGTCCAAAAAACCGACGATGTGGTCGAAGAAACGCGACGACCGTCCACGTCTAATCCGAAAAGGAAAAAGACGTGCAAAAAAGTGCCATGGACGGAAAGAGAGGAGGTCTTTTTGGCAAAGATGTGGTGCCACGTTTTCGAAGATTCCGACAAAGGAAACGCCCAACCCGACGCAACATTTTGGAAACGGATCGTTTCGGGTTACAACGAGCAAGCGAAGGCGCTACAGTTGGTGGAGAGAAACAAGGAGCCCCCCAACAACAAGTTTACGGCGATGAGTGCCTTGGTTAAGAATTTTATCGGCCACCATGCGGAGGCTTTAAGAATTCGGGCTAGCGGAAACGACGACTTGAAGGTTATAGAGGGGGCTCGTCAAATGTTCTATGAGACGGAGGGTGCGCCTTTTAGGCATATGGGGGTGTGGAAAGTCTGGAGAGATCATAGCAGATGACGTTCATTTATCAAATTAGATACTCCAGTCGACACCGTCAACCTAGACGACGTTGACATACCGGATGATATATTTGCGGATGATCTACAAGAACGACCTCCAGGAAAAAAAAAGAGGTAGTAGAAGAAAAGAATCATTCGACGCATCCGATAAGGCACAAACATCTTCGTCGTCGACGCTTTGTGGGCTCATCGCGTCACACTTAAAAGAAATTACAAAGAAAAAAAAAGAAATCTCCCAAAAAAAGGCACAAACACTCCTAGCACAAGAACAAGCGGCTTACACAAGTGCAAGAAGAGACGATATGTTGTTTCTTCAACAGAGCACGGAGGGTTTGCCGCAAGCACAAGCGGAGTGGATCGAAGCTGAAAAAATAAAAATCCAATAAAAATATGGGATGATTTAGCTTAATATCTATTTTATTTTTTAATAATTTGTATTGTTTTAATTATTTGTATTGTTTTTTATTTATCTTATTTACATGTTTTAATTATTAGTTTTAATAATTTATATTGTTTTAATTATTTATTTATCTTATATTTAAATGTTTTAAGAAGAAAAAAAAAACTGGGTCCCACAACTCCCACAATCCTCATTATCATACCATCCAAAATCTCATAATCATGATTCTCACTGCCACGTCAGCAAAAGTAATCACAAAATCACCAGAATCGTGATTATCACTCCGGGTGCTCTTATAACCCCACCAAAGTTTATTATATTATATTATATTGTAACGAATTTTATGATGACTTGATATTTTTGTATATTTACTTAGATGTTAAACTTTGTTTGTTGGAAATTCCATAAGATTGCCTTATTTTGTGTAATTTCAAATAGTCATATGATTTTCCATGCATATTAGAATACACTACTAATATACCCATTCGATACCACGGTGATAATAATTTTTTAAAATTTCCGGTGAATAATTTTCTTCGGTGGTATTACAAATAATTTTACGATCGATTAAGATTTCGGTTTGTAAACATTCAATTAGTTAGAAATTTTATAGATTAACTCCAATTATTTGAAACTTTACCCAATACATTTGATTGTTTTAAATTTATAAAAAAAAAAACCTCAATTATTTAAATTTTTAAATATTTATGGTAAGTGTGTTATAGAGTTATAATTTTAATTATTTAATAATTAATTAATTAAAAGGATAGTTTAGTAATTTTAGCATGCTTAAATTTCAACACTTTATACCCAAATCTATATTATCTATAAAACATTTAGACATTTGTTGAATTTTAAGTAGCAAAATTACTATATTATCCTTCATTTATTTTATTAAATATACTTAATAATTAATTTGTCATTACACCTTTTCTTAAAAACAAATCTTTTCAAAAACACTAACTCTCAATTATAATATTTACAAAATAAATCCAATAAATAAAGATTTGAGTTTTTTTTACTACTTATAAATTGTTTGCATTTCTTTATATCCTCAAATAAGACTTGTAACATAGACGTCAATATCATACTTAAATCGTTTATAACAAACTTTAATGTAATTTTATTGAATAAAAACTTTTATTCCCCGCAGCATCGCGCGGGTTTCCTGCTAGCGCTTTATAATGTATATAGATTATACTTGTAAACATCTTCATTAATACTCTTTGCCTCAATATAAATTACATCGCTCTCTTTTTTACTTAACTCATTGTATAGAAATACACCTTTCCTTTCTTTTCTCATGGATGTGCTTTTTCTCATTTAAAATATTTTCACACATATTTGATCAATCGAGTAAACAACCTTTTAATACACCTATGTTTTAGCGGAAAACAATCTTAGTCCTTAATTTCATTTACCATGCATCGCACGGAAGCCTAATATATTTACAAACAAGAAGACATGTGTATATTTATACTTTGCATATTAGAAAATTTTCCGAAAAGGTTTATATATAGAAACGAAAGGAAAATGGCAAATTAATCAATCTGAATCATCATAGTCATCGTCGTCGTCTTCTTCTTCCTCTTCATTGTCGTCTTCTTCATCCTCCTCATCTTGATCATCTTTACCTTCAATGATCTCGCTACTTTCACCACCCTTCCTCTTTCCTTTCATTTTCTTATTCTTACTGTCCTTATTGACCTCATAAAGAATTACCATTAGTGATACAACGAGCGCGTAATCAACATTTGGGGACACTGTTAGTCCATACGTGTCTTTCTCGGAATCAATAATACATGAGTCAACAGGATTTCCGTGCATCTGCATTTTATTAAACCTAACCAAGGATTGTTAACAAACGAAAAGCATTGAATATGTAGTTAATTTACCTAGTTTTCATATCTGAAGATCGTTACACAATGTTCAAGGATAAAAGGCATAGTTTAATATACCTTGGCAAGAATAGTAGAACCATCATATGAATAAACTATGCAAGTTCGGTTCTTCCATTCCCCGACAACCTTATAATCGCAATTTTCCTCTTTGTTGTCTGATAGGAACACATTTAGCTCTGTAACTCGTTGAATTAGTGACGTCTTTTTTGTACTAAAAATCAAATCTTTTGCACAAGTACTATCTCCTCTAAAAGCTTGCCATCTTCTATGCATGCTTCGGCGCTAAACAAGGACGACAAACCATTTGTATCATAATATATTGTTTTTCATGATAAACGAGATCATAATGTCTTAAAAAGATATTCGAAAATGTATATTCATATTCATATGAGTATGAATTTGAATCTAGAACATATTACTTTATCATAATTTTTGTTTTGTTTCAAACATGCAAATATTGCTATGCATAAAACTTCATCATATCAACATATAAAGTATTAACAAAAAAGATCAAACGATAATAATGGAATGACGAGAAAATTTATAAACAGAAAAACTTAAGAAAAAACCATGATGTTATGATCATGTCAATGATTAATATAAACGTAAAACACCGACAAACCTTAACCATCGAATGCGCAAAAAGTTATTACCATGCTTGGTTAAAGTATCATGGATTTCGTCGAAAAGAAGTTAAAAAAATCACCCGGTTCATGTGTTACATTTATAGAAAACAAGAGGGTTGTTAATTGTTAATATTTCTTCTTTGTTTAAGAAAATACAATAATCTTCAAAACCAAAAAATATTTAACCACAATCATAAAAAAGAAATCAAAGAAACCTTTTTCTGAAATGTTAGGATGGGAATTTCCGATGAATCAAGCAATACATGACGATCATGAAGGCTATAGTTTTTATCTTTAATTATGAAGATCACATTTCCGTTGACATCCAAAACACAGCTGAGATTACCATCTGCGACAGTTAACGTTTTTCTTACAATGGCTAGATCGACATCATAAGGTGAAAAGAATCTCGGGTCCACGACCATCATCGTTGAAATGCTCTCAAAGAAACATTAAAAGAGAATTTTGTTAACTAATTATTGTTTTTATTGTCTAAACTTAGAAAATAGATGTTAATAAATGTGGACGATTGTTAAATAACTAATATTTACTCTTCCATCTTGAGTTTTAAAGGAAACATAATTAAAACGAAAGAATTGATCAGTACCATATATACTTTATATAAGAAATGACATCTCGGATAGTACTGAAATTGAACGAAAAACTAAACTTTACAGCATTTGGCTTCAAAAGCCCGAACGGAAATTATTATCATTTAGACATTTCAACTATCTAAGTAAGGTTAGCGATATCTTATTTTGCACATAACTTATTTATTGACTAGTCATGACAGGCTAACGAACCAAAATTAGTAATCTCATTCTAACAATCAACACTTAAAAAGCATTACAGTTATTACGAAACATATAAATGAAAGCTTTTACTTTAAGATTGAATCAATATTAGTGGTAGCTACATGCCTATATATATATATATATATACCCATATTAACTAAATTTTGAAGTAGAAAATAAGAACATGACATGTAGTGTTATGACATCATAAGGGGACTTCCTCTTTAAGACTAAACACACCAACTTCACCCTCTAAAGCAAATCCAAACAATTCATTTTTTTATTTTCTTGTTTCTTTTGTTTTCTAATATGATCATAACGGTTTACGTGTGCCTAGTTCATTCCGGAGATTGGAGCATTTGAACGTAACCTAGGTTAAGACACCATCAGAGCCCTAGTCTCCAGGTGATAGTTTGTCGGGTGATCGCTTGATTTACCTTTCACGTGATTATCTAGATAGACTCGATTAGGCTGGTTAGGGTTGCTGTAAAATCAACTTATATAATAATAACAATGCCAATCAAGACAATCATATATGCTAATCTAATATAACAAACCAACTATTAAAATCTAGAAAACCTACAAAGTGTAATAGCAATTATGAAAATGATAGAAATAAAAGGACCAAATAACAACTGTTAGGTCTTCCATCTTCATCCACTCTTTTCATAACCACTTCCACAGTTTTACTTAAATATACCAATCTTCTGTCTTTCCATTCATTCTTTGTAAGAAAAACACATAAATTTGCAATGTTTCAAAGGACCAAAAAGTTCTTCAAAAAGGGCATTCAAACCTTTAAATCCTACTTCTCAGAAGGCTACGAAAAGCTTCCGAAATCACCTTCATACAACGGCCACCGCCCTGCTGGTTTCAACTTGAACAACATCTACTCAGAATTTGTCGATCAATGGGAGGCCACTGACCGCATTATGGCAATTACATATGAAAATAATGTAGATAACTTCAAGGACAAGAAACCATCTATGTTGACCAATTACCGTGAAGGCGATAGAAGGATTCAACAAAAATATGAAGAAACATCATCAAGCGAAAGAGAGGAAAAGAGGTCTTTAGTGACAAGAAGGTTGAAGGAATTGGAAGTCTTGGATAGGGATAACGTAGATCATGTTCGTGACATTCAAGATATAGTCCATTTCTATTCTAGATTAACATGCCCAATTTATTGTGAAATGGTTGAGAAATTTTTCTTGGAGATGTACTCGGAAGTCTTTAGTCTTCCTCTTCGTGATAGCCCAATACCCAGAAGAAAGTCTAATCGAGTTTAGAAATTTATAATCATTCGTGTTTCTACATTAACTTTTCAAGTGTGTGCAGCTAAAAAACCCCAAAAGAGTTGCTTCAACCGATTTAAATCTTCTAATATCTACAACTCGAGTGAAGATAAACTAACTATGACAACAGTAACCAGTTCACATACTATCGTGTTTTTCGCTGTAATATTCATTTGTAAAGAGTTTATAATTTTGCATGATTTTCTTAATGTATGATTGTTTGGTTTGACTAACTAAAAATGTATGTTTTACATATTTGGGAAAAATTGTAAATGGATAGTGATTTGTGCCAATACTTGGACATTCTTGGGTACTATGTGGTATGCCCATAAATTTTGAAGTTAAAAGCTAGCTTTGAAGCAAAGGTACTAATTAATTACAAGTGAAAAATCTACATCCCAAAAGTTCCATTTTAGTCCTTCGACCTCTATAAGTTTTCCATTTTGGATAGCCAGAAAAAAGATATGAGAAATTAAATATATCATTATCATCATCCATTTTTTAATCATTCGAAAAGATATACTCTTTTATATTTGGTTATTTCTAACCAGTTCGTACCACGTCCATCCGTAAGCTTATTTTGTTGGCTTATAACTTAGTCAAAATAGTTTTAACTCATTAATACTGCTTCTAGCTACGGATAGTAACTTAAGATATTAATACGGAAGTCAATTAATATTGAAGAAAAAGAAGTTACTGCGGAAGACACGTTAATACGGCTGTTCAACAAACTACTACGGAGACATCTCATTACTGCGGATCATGCAAGTTACTACGGATACATAAAGTTACTACGGATGACTTCTTGCCATGCACGTTTAATCTAATAGATAGAGTTGTATTTAGATTATGTTTCCTTTTCTAGATAACGATGTAGTTTCCTAGTTTATCTAGGATAGCCTCAAGGTCTATAAATATAGATCCTTGTAAGATAGAAAACACGTTGTATTGATACGTTTGATTAATGCAATTGAGGCTTAACATTCGACAAACATATTGTTCTTATTGTTCGTATTTGTTCATCATACTTTAGTATTGTTTGTTTGTTTAACTTGTAAATATCAAAGTGTTCATCTCCGCTGCTGAACTTCTTTGATAGATCACGATCTAACAAGGTTAAGATTAACGAAGTATACAAGCTTATTTGATCCTGACAAGTGGTATCAGAGCACAGGAGGTGATTTAGATCCATTGATCAACAAGTTTGACAAGTCTCATACGGAAGAAGCAAGATAATCACCATGACTGATGTATCAATCAACAAAGTTCCTGTACTTAATAGCAACGAATTCGATCTATGGAAACTACGTATCAAGCAACACATCCTATTGTCTGACTACACAGTTGGGGATGTTATTGTCAATGGTAACAAGCCAGCTACTAATCTTGCAGCTGATGGACAACCTGGAGTTTTGGCTCGTCAACCATTGACTGACCTGGAGAGAAGAGAAAAACAAACGGAGATTAAGGCGCTTAGTATTCTTCTGATTGCCATCCCCAATGAGTATCAATCACAATTTGAAGAATATAAAGATGCTAAATCTCTATGGGAAGCATTGGAGAAAAGATTCAGCGGCACAAAGAATACCAAGAAGAACAAGAAGGCTCTTCTTAAGCAGGAATACGAAAATTTCAATGCTTTGAAAGTGGAGAGAATGACTCAGACGTTTGACAGATACAAAAAGCTCACAGGAGAGATGATAAGTGCAGGAGTACAATATGACAAAGATGACATCAACAGAAAATTCATAAGAGCTCTAGGTAAGGAATGGATTATCTATACTGTATCTTACAGACAAGGAGATAAACTGGAGGAGTTGGAACTAGACGATCTCTACAACGACCTAAGAGTATTTGAATCAGAGGTTGAAGCAAATAAACCAAGCAGCAGCAATCACAGTATTAATGATGTTAATACTGCTCTTGTCACAACCTCTGGAGGAAGAAAGCATGAAGGTGGAGAAGATATATCCTTTGAAGCTTTCATCTCACAAAGCTCAAATCTTACTAGTGATAACGTAAAGCAGATACATCAAGATGACTGGGAAGAGATGGATTTGAAGTGGCAAGCTGCCATGTTAGCTGTACGTGCTAGGAGATTTGTGAAAAGAACCGGACGAAGATTTAATCCAAGGAACAATGAAATAATTGCTTTTGACAAAAGCAAGGTGAAGTTCTACGTAATGTAATGAACCAGGGCACTTTGCAAGAGAATGTCCTAATAAGTCAAAATCCAACAATTCACGAAACACACACGACAACAATCCAAGTGCACTTGTTTCTCAAGACATATTTGGATATGATTGGAATGACTTAGCTGAAGAAACTAGTCAAAACAGAGCATTAATTTCATGTGATGATTCTGTTTCTACTGAAAATATTACTACTGTTCACCATGCATGCATAGCAGTAGTAATGGATGCTGAAGATGCTGTTTCTACGGAGGATACTATTAATACGGAGCTTGTTTATACTGACCTGGTTACTACGACAATTGACAATAATGTTCTTAGATATGGCTGGAATGAAGATGATCAAGAATCAACTCATGATGATGCTCTAATGGCAATTGACTCATCATCAAAGGATGTTGAAACTCCATCTCTCATGGCCGAGGTAAATTCCAAACTTTGTTCTTCTGATTGTAAGGAAGTTGTACTTAAATACAGAAATCACAATCAATTAATGAGTGACTCACTTAAAGCTTTAGAAGAACAAAGAAGGTCAGCTGTTAGGGTAATAGATAACTTAGAGAATCAAATTCAATCATATAAGGTCAATGAACAAAGTTATCAAGAGAAAATTCGATTAGTTGAATAGCAAAGAGAGTATCTACTAGTTAAACTTCAGAATGTTAGGGCAGAAGTCATAAGACTAGGAGAGAAACATGATGAAGTTGAATTAGATGTAGGGAAACTTGAACATGCTTCAAAAACTGTAAATGACCTCATTCAACATCACCCCCAGTTTCTACACCTCACTCACCACCACTAGTTGCTTTCACAAGAAAAGCCAAGAGGGTTCCTCAGCCTCTTGAGCTTCAAACTTCCCCACTCTCAATTTTCAAAAAGTCTTTACCTGGATCATCTTCAGGAAAGACACTTTCAAGGGAAAACATTGAGCAAACCCCCATGCTCACTGAGGTGGTCCATAAGGAGGGGGTGACCATGTGGAAAGGGCTAATACTACTGCGGATTTCACTTCTTATAGTGAGGCTCAGAACAGTATTAACATCTCTAAGACCCAATTCACGACAACACTGAACTTGGATGATGATTTCTTCACATCCTTGGAAAGTGGTCCCTGGTGCCAAGAAACCACAGGGGAGATACCTGTTTCTGCATGGCAGGAATGTATCTTTACATCCTATGATCCACCACCTGTTGGTACTCAACAGGCAAGGAGTGAGGATAGAAACTTTAAACCTGGAATTGATGGATATGTACAAAGCTGTCATGGTTAAGGTGGATAAACAAGTGGAGACTCTTGCCACTTTAACAAATTTGGTGCATCAGCTGCTGGCTCAACAAGCCCTACTCTCAGCACAACTTTTGCCCAAAAGCACATCAAACCGGAGCATTGGAACCTCACCTAAGTCCTCCAGCTCTTCTTCCTCAGATGATACTCCTCCAGCTGACAAAATGGGGGAGAAAGAAAAAGATACAAATATTTTATCATCCGAAGAGAGTACTGAACTCAAGGGGGAGGACAGAAAGAGTGATGAAACAGTAATCACTGCAACATCATCAAAGGAGGAAGAAGAAGAAGGTGAGAAGATGGTTATAGATGAAACAGTTGAGGGGGAGCAGACAGTTGAGGGGGAGCAGACAGTTGAGGGGGAGCATTAGATGGAGATAGAATTTGAGGAGCAAGAGATCATAACTACTTCTCAAATTGACGAAGTTCTCATTTCTGCGGCTGAATTTGTCACTACGGCTCCTCCTGTTAGTGCGGAAGAAGTAATTACTACGGCCCCCCAAAGAGAAGTTGTTGCTACGGAAGCTGAGGCAGTTACTACAGACAATCCTGTTACTACGGAGAGTCCCATTAATACTGAAGCACAATTCTCTACTGCAACACCTCCAACAATATCACTTCCACAAGCATCTGAAACAATCCAAGGAAGTGAACCAATGAAAGCAGTTCTATCTGAAGCCACAACAGTCACAACAACAACATCTATGGTTTCTACTCCTACTGTTGATGAAGAAGCTGCTGCTGCTGAGTTGTTGAAGCTTGAAATGGCAAGGATTATTGCAGAAAGAAGAACTGAAGCAGCTGATCTTCCAAAAGCAAAAGCTCTGACAATCCATGCAGCCTCTCAAAGCACAAGTCAAGCAATTGACTATGTTGCAGATCCTTCCAGACCTTCAGGTATAAGACCTATTAGCATTCCTCCTGCTAGAACTTACAATCCCAATCCAGTTACAGAGATAAAGCCTGAAGAGAAGGCAAAAGGAAAGAAAGTGGCTGATGATCTAGAGGAACTGGAGAAGCTCAAGAAGAAGAAGAAGAAGGAAAAAAAGCTTGCTGAATTTATTGCCTTAAAGTTTGCAACTGAAGACTTATATGTGGGAGATGACCCTGAGACAATTAGGGAGATTCACACAAGGCTGCAAGTTCAACAACCGGAAAAAATAGAGAAGCTAAGACAAGAAGAATTGGCTGTGAAGGCCATGGTAGAAAAGGAATTGGCTGATCTAGCCAAAGCTGAGTCTGAGAAGAAGAAAGTGCTCAGAAAGAAACAATCCACCCAAGATAAACTTACTGAAGATAGGAAGTAGTTCATCACCTATCTCAAATCCAAGAACTACAGTGGCAGGTCCTTAGGACCAATGAAGATGGGGAGTTTATTAAAATTGGTGGAGAAAGAAAGGAAAAAGGATGCTCAAAGGAAAGCTGTACTCTCCAAACTGCAAGAAAAGAAGAAGTTTGAATTGGAGAGAGCTTTAAAAAGAGCTCATGACACTGGGAGAAAAATGTTTGATGAACAAGGAAAGGAAATCTCTAATCCTTTTGTTAGTACTGCTCCAAGCAAGCCTAATCCTCCTCCTGAGAAGCCAAAGAGAAAGAAGTCAGCATCCACAAGAATTCCTCCAAAGAGACAAAGAGTAGAAAATGTTGCTGCTTCAACTACTTCTCAAGGAAGTCCTACTATACCAATTGTGCAGGTCAAGAAAGAACCAGTTGCTGTGGAAGAAACAGAGGATGACATTGAAATAGCTGAAGATGACTGTTCTGCCTTGATTATACATGAAGAAGGACTGAGGATTACACCATTAGCTGTTGAGCTTCCTCAAATCATTGACTGGGAATTTACAGGTGGACCAATGAAGACTGAGTATGTGGTCACCAAGCAAGACAAGTCAAAAACCATTGTTCCAGTTTTTCATAGAATGGTTAGAGACTTCACAAGGTCAGATTTGGAGAGGATTCATGATATTGGAAGGATCAAGTATTCCAACTTCAGAGGTCAAAGTGCTGGCATTGACTTGGCCGTGGATTATTTAAATGGCATGTTTGATCCTGAGTATGTGAAGACTAGTTCTGTGTTCAAGAAGGGTGGTCCAGCAAATCCAGTTGTCAAATGGTTTGTATATGACAGAAGTGGAGTCTATTACATAGTTAGAACTCATGAAGCTATGGAGTTTTATTTGGTAGACAGAAGGTATCCACATAGCTTGAGAACATTGAAAGAATTGATCAAAGTCAGATTGTTTGGACTGTTGACTTCCAAGATAGCTCATAAACTGGTCTGGGATATCATGATGCAGCTAACTGAAGAGCAAGCAAAAGGAAGTGAAGAGGAATGGCAAGACAAGAATGAGAGAAGAAAAGCGTAGATAACATGTTATGTAATGAAGTAGTTAAAACGTTGATGAATGAAAACTTGTACTTTTGATAGTTTATAAAAGTTCAAGGTTAGGGGAGATTGTTGGGTTATAACTTAGTCAAAATAGTTTTAACTCATTAATACTGCTTCTAGCTACGGATAGTAACTTAAGATATTAATACGGAAGTCAATTAATATTGAAGACAAAGAAGTTACTGCAAAAGACAAGTTAATACGGCTGGTCAACAAACTACTACAGAGACATCTCATTACTGCGGATCATGCAAGTTACTACGGATACATAAAGTTACTACGGATGACTTCTTGCCATGTACGTTTAATCTAATAGATAGAGTTGTATTTAGATTATGTTTCCTTTTCTAGATAACGATGTAGTTTCCTAGTTTATCTAGGATAGCCTCAAGGTTTATAAATATAGATCCTTGTAAGATAGAAAACACGTTGTATTGATACGTTTGATTAATGCAATTGAGGCTTAACATTCGACAAACATATTGTTCTTATTGTTCGTATTTGTTCATCATACTTTAGTATTGTTTGTTTGTTTAACTTGTAAATATCAAAGTGTTCATCTCCGCTGCTGAACTTCTTTGATAGATCACGATCTAACAAGGTTAAGATTAACGAAGTATACAAGCTTATTTGATCCTGACATATCCTCATGATTTTTATTATGTTGCCCAACTATGAATGTATACAACTCCTCGGGAACCCTTTGTAAGTATCCTAATTGTCTGGATACTCCGTTAGGTACATGGGGTTCGTAAACATTCCAATAGACGAGCCACCCACATTATGCCCATAATGCGCGATGATTGTGGCATTGGTGCAGAAGTAACCCCAAGACCGTGCTATAAGGACACCATATAAGTTGCCCCTCTTGTAAGGTGGTGAAATCCGCACGATATGTAACCAACACATGATCTGGTGTCGCAGTGTGACTAAAGTGCTGATTCCACCTACAACGGGTAATTTAAAACATTCGTACTCTAAAAAAAATTAATACTCATAATAATAAAAAAAAATCTTATAAGTATTACCTTCTAGCATAACATTGTAGGTTTTGAATAGGTAAATTCGAAACTAAAATACGCGGAGAAATCTGCCGTATTCTCTCCCAGGCCCAAATCTGTAGCAAAATTAACGACCCCCGAATACCTTTCACGTCTCTCTTCTCGATAGTTGTACACAGTTTTCGATGCAAAAATGCCAGAATTGAACTGCCTCAGCTCAATCTACGCCTTTCATATAGCATGTCTATGTTTTTGAGAAAGTTTAGCGAAACATCACCCGACCTTGAATCACTAAACAAGTGACCACCCAAAAAAGCTAAAATATATACTCTAGCTCTTTGTTTATAACTACGGTTACTCCACCTGCACAGTCTATTAATTTCCTCTATTAAAGTACCAATTCTTATTCTTCCATTTTTAACTTCATCAAGGTCCGGAAGAAACCCCATATATGTGTTTATGTGCGGAGAGGAAGTAGATAAAGGAATTGTGAATGTATGAATTGTGTGAATGTATGCAAAATCCGGGGAGTAATAAATACACCATAAGCTGGATTTTCCACCTCCGACTTATGACGTGTCAAGATTTCATTGATTGGTGCTTTTTGGACGGTAGCTTGCATGTGCATGGTGCAGCTTTGTGTCATAAGCCGACACTCCCACCTCCGGCTTATGTGACGTGGCGGTCCAGGTGGAAAGGTAAGCGGTATTGGTTGTAAAGGGGAGTGGAAATCAGACGTGGCAAGACATGTGGCATAAGCCGGTGTTGCCAACGCCGGCTATACCATTTACATAATTTTTTTCCAGCCAAAAACGTTTTCCTCAAATTTCGCCAGTAGATGTCCATTCATGCCAAATTTTGTGTGAAATTATTTTTCTACATATCATTGAACTATGCATCATCTTTCCAGATTGGGTTTTACTTTAGAAGTTAACAAGTCAAAGGTGCCACTAGAAGGGTTGATACCAAATAAAAAAGGTTTGGAAGCTTTAAGACAGTATTTTGCATTTGTGCATAGTTAGGCCCATCTACATAAAACTTTTCTAAGGCTTGGCACATAGACCAAAGTACTATTTGAATATGAAATTGTTATATTTAACGAAATTGTTATATTGGATAGAATAGATTCGGGACAATCGTTTGACGACTTAAAATCTACGTACCCCACAAGGTCAAACACCCGACATAAACTCTCTAAAACACTGTGTGTAAGTTCCCATGTGTTTGGGTCTCATTAATGGCTCAACGATTCAATTAGAAAGATGGTCAAGAAAGGAGCAAACTTACTCACTAATCAAGAAATGGATTTATAGAAGCTTAGAAAATGCATTAGAAAAGGCATTCTTCATATGATTCTAATAAAGGGGTTTCATGACAACAAAGACATGCAACTTGATGTTAAACTGTGAAGCATGGAAATCATATATCTAAAATCCTAAAATTTAAGTCAACTGCGATTTGCTTGCTAAAATTTAGGAAACCAGTTCTTGTAAAAAAAACTAGTCACATATAATCATACACCATCAAATGGCTCTTAGAAAAGGACAATTGGGTAGCATCAATCATTCATTAACTTTTGTCGTTGCTAAAACAACATTCGTTGTCTACAAAGGTTTTCTGTGACGACATATCATCGCTAAAGGTTCGTGTTGAAAACCTTATGACGTTGATATTTATGTTCTGTTTAGTGATCAGATTTAACAACTATTTTTTTTTATGATGACTAAATAGAACTATTAATGACTGAAAAATATGAGAAAATCACGAAATTAATCATGTGGAACATAAAAATTTCGAAAATAATCATCAAATTCGCGACAAATTTGCCTTTTATCTTTAGCGCGAGAACGAGATTTTTTAAAATGGGTGATTTATATTAAGCCACGTCTCCGCGCCTATTAATACCTGTTCTCGCGACATGGCAATCCCGTTCTCGCGCAATGACGTGACTTAATATACATCACCCATTTTAAAAAATCTAGTTCTCGCGTTAAAGATAAAAGACAAAATTGTCACGAATTTGATGATTATTTTCGAAATTTTTATGTTCCACATGATCAATTTCGTGATTTTTTTGAAAAATATTTTATAAAAAACATACAAGACAAACATATAAAAACTTACACCCATAGATCCTTGTGCAACGGCCATACCAAATGTGGAAAGGTAGGGCTACAACAGTTGTCAGATCGAAACGTGTCTAATAATGGGGGCAGTTATAAGTGGGGACCAATCATACATCTTGAAAAGTGTAAGCCTGTGATTGGTCGGTTGACAAATATATATTTATATTTGGTTCAGAAACAACAAAAGTTCTTGCCAAATGATATTTTTTATTTCTAAAAATATTTTATTGGAAAGATAATTGTTGTTTAGTGAAATGATGGTCAGTCACGTGCACCCCGTTATGGTAATGAACCTGGTCACACGCTATAACTCGATCCCATGACTCCATTAGGCAATGACCTTTTTACCTTATACATCTTTTTGTTAAAATAATACTTTTATCTTATTTCAACCGTCTTTTTGTTTTCATACTTTTTTGGACGGAAGATGTAACAAAAAGTAGGAAACATCTTAGTCGCTTCTAAGGTATTTCAAACATATTACTTTTCACTCTTCCTTCGTACTTAATACTTGTCTTTAATCCGTTATTTATTCTCATACTTGAAGTAAATTTATTCTCATACTTGAAATAAACCGGGAGAATTAATCTCGACTGTTTGATTTAGTGTTGTTGTTGTTATGTATAAGAAAAGACTTGAAGGGAACACTACACTACAACAAAAGTGGCCTGATGGGACGTTTGTTATCGTTCTAAAATGTTACCTAGACTTTTAACATAATAGGACCAATGCCAAGAGTGTCTCATACAAAGGCGTTGTATAAGCTTGTAGGACGCTTTTAGGCATCCTAATAAACACCAAAATACTATGAAACATAATTTAAGGTCTCATCATTATAAAACTATTATGTCTTTTGATGTTGTAATATACTATTATGTTTTGTGACACATATTAACGTCCTAAGAAAAATATATTTATAGGATGAGTCATATGTTACACATAATGCGACGGAGTAGGATTCCAATTATTAAGTTCGTTGGAATTCGAAGTTTAGAGCCTATCTTACTTGGAAACGCGGGGATGAGACGTAGAGGAAGTATCCCCATCTCTTTTCCGGAGGTCCTACCTAGTGATAATTTCGAGGACGGAATTTTTTTTACTTTGGGAGACTATGATAACCGCGTATTTTGAAGTACCTTTTCGTGGTTCCTTATGTTGTTTATTTTGTTGATTTTTGTTTTGACCCTATTATTGTTGTTATTTTTGTTTTTCACACTTTATTTATTGTTTAGTCGGGATTATCTATCATTTTGTCCTTCGTGACAGAAACATTTTAGTACCTAAGTGCCTAGTAGATATACTTACACTCGTAAGATAAGTTAGGGTACTTATGTCTTTGATTATATGATTAAGATTAACGTTATTAATATTACATAGTTGGTCCCTTCTAACAAATTAATTTCGTGTCTAAGTTGTAATCGGAAAGGTATTTAAAATAATCAGAGATCAAACGTCGAAAAACCGCCGAGACCAGCCAAGCCACCAATTGCGCCGCAATTGGTGACCACTGTGACGCAGTTGGTTACCACTGCGCCACAGGGCGGGCCTGAGGGGGAACATGCCAAAAACGTCATTTTCGGATATTTTGAGATACACACTTGGTATACCCGTGATTTGGAGCTGTATTTTCCCTAAAATGAGTGGGTTTGACCATATTTTAGATCCAAGAACATATTCAAATCTTTCTCCTTCCATATTTCTCACTTACAACTTTTCCATACAATTCCTTTTCATTTCACTCTCATTTCACAACCAAACTCTCTCAATTCCTTTCAATATCCAGAACATTTGTGAGTTTATAATCACATAATAGAGCGAGTTTTATAACATATAGCTCCATGAGCAAAAGCTCCTGTCATGATGAATCCTGCGATGTATTGGTGATGAGTATATAACGCGGCTTGGATGGAGAGACAATTCTAACGCAACTGTTAATGGTCGAGCCTCCTCTTCTTGTTTAGTTTCATCATATCCTTGATTCTCCTTACTTTTGGTAAGTAATTCCAACTCAAATCTTCAAATTTTATCTCTTTTTTTCTTCTTTGTTTATGTTAGGAATTCTAACATAAATCTTGTGTATTTTTGCAAGGAATCATCATCCATCTTCATCGTTCATTTTCGGATTTTTGTTACCATCATGGAGGTTTGTCCGTCTTGAGTTTTGGTAAGCAAAATACGCCTCAAAATTCTACTTTAATTCTTATTCTAAAAACTCTTGTTATAATATGTGTTATTTTTGTGTTGGAGCTTGGATTCTCACCACCACCACCTTTGGATCACTTTCCGGGTTATTTTTCCGTTATCGATTTTCCGGCGAGTTTTGGTTGATTATTGCGAAGGTCTTCGGTACTCTCTAAATAATCCCTAATTCTCTTTATGTTTTCTTAATATTCACTAATTTCATCGAAGTATTATATAAATGGATGAATATGGTTAAAAATGAAAGGAAACAATAATTATTAACATATTATACATATTATTTACTTATTATAATTTATAGATAGTTAAAATATAGTAACTTCCTATTTTATTTTTAAATATTTTTAATTTTTCAAAGTCTAAAAATAACCAACATATTTAATGCAAAAGTTTAATAGATAATCTAATAAAAAAGAGATGATTCTAACACCATCTTTTTTTTTTTTTTTTTTTTTTTTTTTTTTTTTTTTTTTTTTTTTTGTCATTTACCACTAATATTATTATTTTACCTATTTCACCCCTACCAAATTTAACCCCTACTTTTATTTAAGAACCAAAATTTGTCCTAATTATAAATGGCTCCTTTTTCATCTTAAAATTTTATTATTTATTAAATTTAATATCTTAGCTTGATGGTTTTTTTTTTATGTTATGTGTTTTACTAGTTAGAATTAGGGGTGTCATTTTTATCCGAACCCGAATAACCTACCCGGTCTTAATCGGGTTTGGGTTAATTAGGTTGGGTTAAACGGATTAAATGGGTTAAATGGGCCAAACCCGAATAACCCGAACCTTATACGGGTGCGGGTATAGGTTAAATTTTTTTTATTAGGGTCAACCCGAATAACCCAAATAACCCATGTTTTTATAAACCTAATATTTCAATCTATTTTTAATAGTACTACAACCTAATGTATTAAGCCCAATTCAATAATTTGTCAAATATGAATCCATCAATCTATCCATGCATTAACATGGACTAATAGTCCAGTAATTCTTATATTACATATTCTATTCATCTAAGTGTCAAGCAAAACCCTAAAGGTAATATATGATTTTATAGTGCTAGTTCACCCCACAATAACCAATCTACTAAATTCCACAACTGTTGAAAACCAATACGGTAAAGGTAATGCATGATAGTTGTTTATAATTGTATAATGTACTGTTATTTGTTTGCATGTTGCAAAGTTTGATTGTTTGAAGTTTGAATACTTATTAAGTTAGTGTTTCTATTATATCGATTACGGGTTATTCGGGTTTGGTGACCCAACCCGCGTAACACCCGACCCATTTAACCCATATCCGCGTAACCCGAGTACTTATGCGGGTCGGGTACGGGTATATTTTCTATTATAAAAAACCCGAATAACCCAACCCGTATAACCCAAAACCCGGTAACCCAACCCGATCAACACCCCTAATTATAAGTTATTGGTGATTTATAACATAAAAATAGTATAATATGAACATAAACTTATAAAACAAGTAATTAGAAGTAAAATATGTATAAACCGTAAATCCATACCGTCATGAGATTATTTTTGGACTCTTGGACTATTATGTACTAAATGGGACTTAAGTATACATATAAACACATTTGAACTCTAATTAGTATTATTACATATTATTATATAAAAACTTACATATTTAGTAATACGATTTAATATTATGTAAGATTACACCTTTAGCATACATAAATAAACTTATATACTTTCTGAACACATTACATACTAATATTAAGACCTAATATAAACGTTAACAATACTACAACGTAAAAAAAAGAACTTCGTTTTTTCCACTGTTGTCCTACTGCGCCACAGTAGTTACCTACTCCGCCGCAGCGGGCTATGGTCACAAACTAGGTGCGTCGCAGCGTACTCCATATGCGCAATCATTGCATACTTTGAACGAACATAAACATATATACATATATATTATTATACGTAAAATAGTATCTATTGACAAATATACGTATTTTTGGACTCAAAACGTAATCGCAATCATAAACATAATAGTTATTATTATGATAATCGTTAAACGTATATATTTTCGATAAATATACTTTTTCTCAAAAATGTGATTGTAATCTTAAATTTTAATAATAAATTATACCTTTCGTTAAACTTTTATAAAATTATTTTCAAACTATTTTTTCTCAAAATATTTAAATTTTTCAAATGTCGAATGTTGACTTTTTAGTTGACTTTGACTCCTTTTCGTAATCGTCGAATTTGACTAAAATCAACTATCCCATAACATTGATTTTAGCGAACTTCGACTAAACGTTGGTATCAATATTCAATCTTCAATCGATAATTCTAGTAGTCATTATTGGCTCGAAATATCATTATCTCCTGATCGTCATTATTGACTTAAATTATCGATATCTTCTAGTAGTCATTGTCGACTCGAAATATCGTTATCTCTTACTCGTCACTTTGACTCGAAATATCGATATCTTTTACTCGTCATTTTTAACTCGAAATATTATTCATTTGAACACTTTTGAATATACTATATAATATAACGTTAATCATTTAAGGCTAAACTCTACTAGACTTTTGGAGGTACTTAGACTGATTCGGTGTCTTCATTCTAGGGCACTTAGGCGGTGGAGTGATTTCTACTGAGTTGTCATCCCGACGTATTTGTTGATTTACTTTGAGTTTATTCGTTGTCCTTTTTACTGTTTAATACTTTGGGCTTGAAAAGCGTGAATAAAACTTTATATCTTGTTTTATGCATGTGGATTGTGATGCCTTTAGATTTAGTGTTACTTTTACTTATATGGCCTTAGTGGTAGTATAAGGCCCTCGGTTACACGCATGTTAACTCTTTCTGAGCCATCTATATATATATATATATATATATATATATATATATATATATATATATATATATATATATATATATATATATATATATATATATATATAGGTTTTACAAACCCTCATCGCTGATATAGAATGAGGACGGTGCTCTGTCCCTATGAGACGATATTATGACCGCATATTATTATTCAAGGCTATACCTTAGTTTGACATACTAATGGTGGGGGTTAATGTTGCTTTTAAACGTACGGTTCAGTGTATTTATTGATCTAAGGCTATGCATATATCTCACTTTGTTAATGAAATCAAGATATCTTTATTATTGACTTATATATTTCAAACGGGTCAAAACCTTTCGAACTTAATGTTTTTATAAAATAGCGAATATCTCGCCAACTTTATGTTGACGACTTTTTTTCATGCTTTTCAGGGGTTTGAGGTTACACTTTGATGCTATATTTTGTTGACTATTTGGATCTTCTATGTGCTTCGTGTAACTTGCTTTTGATTATGATTTAGTTCCTTTAGGATCCATTATGATGTCATTGTACTTTTATTTATTCGTATTATGTAAGCTTTGTACTTCGAAATTACTTCTTTAATTTGATGATCGTTTTGTTATATTAATGTTGTAACCTTATACCTCTAATACTATTGAAAATGTTCGCATCTCGGGTTTTCGCCTGAACGAGATGTGACAATCTCATACTGCATCACTAATTTGTCTTTATTTAATTACTCTAAAGTTCTTAATAACTTGAAAAGAATTAGTAGAGAAAGTTTTAAGATAAAGGTTGACTTCCATTTTGGACTAATTTTGCAACAACTCATTGGATATGTTTGGCTCAAGTAGCTTTAGCTAGAAGTTGGATCTGAGAATACGAGCTGGGGTTAGGAGCTGGAAGCTTGAGCATTTTTATTTTTGAAAGCTACTTTCATTAGCTTTTCACTTCGGAGCTTTTTGGAGCTTTTTTGCAAAATAAAAGATAAAAGCTTTACTATCTAAACAAAGCTTTTTTTATTCAGGGAGCTTATTCTTTTGAAAACAAAAAACTAAAGCTCTAAAAAGCTTGCTGCCAAACATACCTATTATCCATTATCAACCACTAGATATTTATAATATTAATCTCAACCCCAACTTTGTAAGCCACTAATAAAATTTCATGTCTAACCTCTAACTTTCTATTCATTGAAATGTTGTTATAATTACTACGAGGACCGGGTCAAGTAAAGAATATATGGAGAACAATGACAAATCTAGAGTTGAAAATGACCGGAATACAAAGAACAAAAACTATAGTGACTCGAACCTGGGCCACTATGTGAATATTTTCCGATATCCAGTTAATAAATCTAGAGTATCCCAGTTATAAAAAATTTAAATTTCGAAACTTTTTACATTAAACGAAACAAATTCCTTGATATCTGAGGATACCTTGTAATACCCCTAGATCCGCATATGATGGGGAAGTTTATTTTTCTATGCTTAAAGATATGGACTTCTTTTCAAAGACTATAGATAAGATACAAAAATATATGGAGTTTATGGTGTTCTGTAATATTTCATCGTAGTTTAACCATTTAATTTAATCGATCATATCAACCATAGAACTATAAGGGGCTTAATTTAGCATTTTTTTTAAAAAATGTATAAACGATGTAAAACTGTTATTTATGTTAAATATTATCTTATTTTTCTCTTTGGGTCCGTTTGAATTTGAATTGAATTCCGATTCTAAAACGTGTTTGGTTGTCAATTTTCACTGAAATCAATTCCGTAAGAATCTTAATTTTCCACCATTTACATATTCAACATTCCTTGGGGTTTGGGGAAAGAAAAAGACCAATATACCCTTTCATTAACTCTAAAAACAAATAAACTTACCCTCTCTCTTGTCTACGTGCACTTCTCTTCTCCTCCATCGAAATCACCAAATTGAAAAAAATGATCGATACTGGTTTCTCCCCATATCAGGTAAAATATTCAAACCTCTATGCTTTTTAGATATCGATATGCTATGCTTCTTTTCCTAAATTTTTTCGCTTCATTTTTTCTGTGTCTAAATTTTATGTAAAAGATTCCATATTTGCGATATACTGACCATATGAAATTAGTTTATGCCCACTCCATGGGCACTGTTATATTGTTGTTACTTTCATTCTACTATTTTACACTACGGTGGTAACGGACACAAGTGGCTTTGGTTGCGATATTGTTAATAAATGTGGGGTGGTTATCGAACCGACGATTTGAGAATCATATATCTTGGTATGTTTTTCATATGCGATAGTTTACAAAGCTGTCACGTTTATGCTCAATTTAGTGGAAATAAATTGTTCAAAAGTTGCTCGTTTTTGCC
Organism: Senecio squalidus; assembly: GCA_910822075.1. NCBI lineage: Eukaryota > Viridiplantae > Streptophyta > Magnoliopsida > Asterales > Asteraceae > Senecio > Senecio squalidus. The sequence goes on from CAJVGC010000582.1 coordinate 65,314,077, forward strand.
TAATATCTTGATAATATGTAGTCAATAAGCTGTTGCATTTTCGCTTAAATTAGTAGTCGTAAACTGCATATATGTACACAATAAGTTGGTGTATTTTTTGTTTAATATCTTGGTGATACGTACTCTACAAGTTGCTGCGTTTTTTGTTTAATATCTTGGTAATTCGTACTCAATAAGTTGTTGCGTTTTTTGCTTACATCAGTGGTACTAAACGTGAAAAAGATGTTGCGTTTTTGCTTAATTATTGGTAATAAACGGTTAAAAAGATCACGCGTTTTTTTGCTTAATACCCTGGTAATGCAGAGTCAATAGGGTGTTTTTTCTCTATGTCTTGGTAATGTATAGTGTAAAATATGTTGCATTTTTGCTCAATTTTGTTGTAACCAACTGATATTTTTATGCTCATTACTATATTATTATATATAATATATTCACAAATTGACGGCTAAATGGAGAAATAAGCCACTTCCTCATTATGAAGACTTATGCATTGTTTTTTTAGGGACAGAGTTGGAGATTTTATTAAGATGGAAAATTATTGTTAATTGTTGCGGTTTTTTATTTGTTGTTTTTGTTGTTGTTGTTATGTAATTTTACGAGGTACTATTTTTTTCAAGATTTTGAAGCGATCGTAGTCCTTTTTAAGTTATCTTGTATGTTGTAATTTATGTTATATGTAGTATAATTGAAAAGCATAGCTTTGGTTTTTTATAAAAAAAAGGGTATTTTGGTTATTTTACATAATTATATTCCAATTCCTTTAACAAAATTACCAACCAAACTGAAAAATAAGAATAGAATTGAATTAAATTCCATTTCGCTTTCTGACAACCAACGCGTAACAAAATCATATTTCCCTGATTTCAATTCCTACGGATTTCTAACATTTCATTTCACCTAGAAAAATATTCTTTGAACCAAACGGGCCCTTTTTTATTTACGTAATTTTATTATCTCAATTAGTTCATCATATTCCTAAATCTTATTCTTTTTAAGTCATCATGTACTTCAGAATCCAACTAAGTCCATAAAATATTGAGTACATGGTTAGACGTTTATATGGTGCATTTCAAAGAAAAAAAGGAAACAAGAAAAAAGAAAGAAATTTTTTTTTTAATAAAATTTAGCTACACTAAACGGCGAGACCGGAGCGAAAGGAGGGACTTGAAACCTCAACTTCAGCCTTGGCAAGGCTGGTTTAAAAAGTTTATTTAGCTTATACAAAAACATAACACACAAGTGAAAAGGAGAGATTCTTAAATTTGATGCTCTAAAAGGAAAATTAACAACATACAACAATAATCGCCAAGATTTTTCGTGTTTGATCAATAGGGATATGCAAAGGTAAATAGCAAGAAAAACCATATTGTCTTAGGATAAAACCGAAAGATAACTAATATTCAAAAGAATATGTTAAACATTTAAATAATAATGTTAAACTTATAAGTGATTATTTTTATAATAATACATTTAAATGTGTCTAAATATATTAAAGGTCTCGCAAAGTATATTTAACAATTTAATTAACACTCATAAAATATTCCCTTAACAACACCCAATTCCTATGTTGTTAGATGCACATTTGATTTCCCATGTGTATTTATAGTTGTTGACAAATTAAATGATTAAAATCTAAAATCCAACCCCACAAAACCGGCCATCTTTAATATATTGTCATTGTCGTTTGAGACATAATTCGTCAAAATCATTGTAAGTTGTAACTTTCAGAAATATATAAATCCTTCCCATTACAGTGAGCTCGGTACACATATAAACGAAAACAATAGACACAGAAAAAAACTCGAGACTTTGAGCTCGTGCTTAGTGTAGATGTGCTAATCCAATAACCACGCACTCGAAAATGCTTAACGAAATTAAACATTTTTAATATTTGTGTTCATACATGTGCTTCTATGTTCTTGTATGTCAATGTCAATGTTTTCGATCAACTTAAGATTTTTTTCCCCTTAAGTACCTTAATAAGGAATCGAGTTTGGTCTTACCGAAATCAAAATTTACAAGCCAAGGGCTGACTGCAGATATTTGGAGCTTTTTTTTAACAAACATATAAAATAGCACAAGTTATAAAGTCAAGTTGAAACAAAATACAAACGTTATGTAATCGACAAAAGATGGAGACTGCGACGAAAGCGAGAGCCCAATGTTCGTGACATCGAATTCATTGGTTTTGTCCTTTCTTATTAAAACAATCGATGCTGATGTTGATGTTGTCTCTTTGGGGACCAAATTTATGTGATTGTTCTATAAATACAAATTGTTTTCAAATGATAACATATGCAAGAAAAATCTGACAAAGTTATAACATTTCAGTACAGGTAATTGATCTGTTTTTAAGTCTGTGTAACTTATGTAACATAACTTCAATTCGGTAGCTGATAACAATAACCTAGACGAAAAAAAACATCAAATACAACGTAATGCCTTCTACATACCCATAACGATATCGGTTATTAGTGCTTATACAAATTGATTATTAACAAAATATATAAATAAGTTTCTTTTTAACGGTACAAAAATTTCAATTCATAGAAAAATAGCTAATTATACGGTTTATGGTACATCGATTAACCATAAAACGTACACTTGCTATTTTCTAGTCTTAATATAAATTTTTGAACTATACAAAATAGCTAATAAATTACGAAAATTAAACTAATTAAACTTAAAATCCACCACCCAAGAGAGAAAATGGATAAGGTGGTGCTGGTGGTCTTCCATCCGGATCCACCGCTCCGCCGCCAAAGTACACCGTATCTCCGCCACCGGAATTATTTCCGTACCGACTTATTCCGTTATTTGTCTCCGAATACACCGAAAACCCCCCACCGTCGTTGCTGGCCTTATTCCACAACCAAACCGGCACTGGTGCAACTGCTGACTGTGGTGAGAACTCTACCTCTCCTATACCTTCGCCATATTCATCGAATTCACATTTAATCGAATTCGGATATCCACTACTAGAAGAAGAAGAAGAAGGCAACGGCGGTTGAGCAGTTATCAACCGCCGTTGCCGCTTTTTATCAACTAGTCTTTTAGACCGTTGAACTTTTTCTAGCATCATTCGGTGCAAAATCTCCGGATCTTCGGCTACTTTACAAAGTAAAGCCATCATTTGCTCGGGTCGTTTTTCGGTTGCTTCGATTCTTTTATTCATTGTAACAACTTCTTGTTCCAAGACTTTTTGTTCTTGTTTTAATCTAGCGATTTCTATTAGCATCTCCTTTTCTTCTTCATCTTCTTCCTCGTTTTCTTGATCAAATCTTTTCGAATTCGATGAATATTTCCTTCCACAAGTTTGCCTTTTTCGACCGATGTTTTTCAACAAATGGACTTGTCCTCGTAAAAACCATTCGTTGGCGAACTCCCATCGATCCGGATCTACTTTTCTAAAACCCTAAACACACAAAAACACCAACAAATCTATTAGAAAATTACAAAAGAATAAAATTTGTTCAAATATATATAAATGATTTGCTTACATAAGTATTGAGTTGTCGAATGAAACTCGAGAAATTGTTGTGTTTGAAGTAAGCAGGTAAGAGGTGTTGCGAAAATTCTAATGATTCAACAACAATGAAGCTATTGTTAGTTGTTCCCCATCGGATTAGGTTATCTAGGGACGAATCATTGACCATTTGATACGTTTTCATAACAAATGGCGCGATTACTTCGTTAGATTCCATGGTTTTATTTTATGAACTTAACAAGAATTCGATTATATATGTCGAATTTGTTCTTATGAACTTGATTGATATGATATAGAAGTAGAAGCAGATGTGTATGTTTGATTTCACAAAAATGAATTGATGAAGTCGCATATGGTATAGTGTTATTATATGAGAGGACCACTTCTTTTAGTATGACTCAATTGCGTTAATTCAAGTCTATTATTACATATAAAATTCTTACTAAATAAAAGGGGTGATCTATGAGTAGATTTACATAAAGTGTTCTTATGGTTAGTACCAAATAATAGTTTTGTCATTTAAATTTAAAATTATTGAATATTTTTAATATAAAAATTTGTAATTTTTTTTTTTGAACGACAATGTTAGTGATTCGGGGCCACGGTAACATCCAATTGGGCATTATGCAACCCACGAATCTTACACCAAAGTTAGTTATCACCTAATATTCACCTAAGGAAGAAACCCCAGAGGGAGACTCGAACCTAAGGGCGATTGAAGTTTTCTTGAATATCATTAGAATATTCCATTAACTTTTGTGTCTTTATACATGAGATATAGGTTAACGAAATATTCTGAACCATCGACAGAAAAAAACAAACGATGTTACAAATTTGAATATAAAGGATATTAACTGTAATTTTTAAAACTTGAATAACAAAAATGTTATTTGGTCCTAATCATAAGGACATTCTATGTAATTTACTCATATAGATATATCATATATTCCATGTTGTTATATACTTATATCATTGATGACAACTAAATTTTATTCATAAAATGTTAGATAATATGTGACCAAACCCAACTTGAGACCACTTTTGTTATGTATCTTTTGTAATAAGTATCTAAAAAATGTTTTCTTTTCGGCCTATGGTTCGTTGAAAGCAATTATAAGTGGAATTCAAAATATTTAGGGGTTTTTATTAGCTAATAGACATCTAATAGGGTATAAACCGTCTTTAATCATCCTGTCAAATAAGTTTCTATCTCTGTCTCCTTTCAATCCCAAATCGGATTCCTTAGTCGCCGTTAATTTCTTTCTAAATTTCTATTTGACAATTCAATTTTGGATCAAAACCCTAAGAGGTCGCAACCATGAGCCTTCGCTAGCTATTGTAACATATCTTCTTTAAATTATCTTTAAAATATTAAAAAAGGTAAAAATAAAATAAAAAGAATACCCTATGTTTTCTATTTGTAATTACTTGTGAGTTGTGACAATTCATATAACATGGATTGTTGATGTTACGTTGTTTTTCTTCTTTATTTTGATAAAAAGAAAAATGAAATTAAGATAAATTTTTAAAAGTTGTTGAGATAAAAAAATTTAATAGTTGTCAAGATTAGAAAAGTTTTCTTAGCAAGATCGGGATCCCAAGAACAAATCGGGGTTGAAAAATCCTACCATTAAATTTTAATCATAAAATATTATCTGATTCGTATAATTTATATCAATTATTGATATTAGGTCAGAATCATTGATTGCTTACTATATGAACTTGATGAATCTATTGTAATAAAATTTATAGCGAATTAGATAAATTAATTGATTTAATTTTTTTACTTTAAATATGTTAGTCGGTTTTACTATTGTCTTTGCCGGTTAGACGATTTCTATATAGTTTATTTTAACACATTTAACTTTTTTCATATTGTATTTTGTAATAAAATCCAATCAAAGTAAGATCGGATTAGATAAAAATCATACGATCATATGATCAAGTCGAGATCTTACTAAATAACTTTTTCTTTTAGAGATCTTATGCAAGATCATATCGTTTTTGGTACAAGCACTACAAGAAAAATATGTTTTAGTAACATATTTTTTAATAACGAGTATTGTTTGTCATTAATAGCCTTATTTAGTCATCATAAAAAAAAATTATCACTAAATTTGGTCTGTAAACAAAATTAGTGACAAAAATTAACCTTATTTGGTCTCTGATAAAATTAGTGACAAAAAATAACCTTATTTGGTCTCTGATAAAATTAGTGACGACTCTATATTGACGAATTGTGAACACTCAAAACTGGTCACCAATATCACCAGTGACCATATATTTGGTCACTAATGATGTTAGTGACCAAATATTTTGTCACAAATAATATTAGTGACTAAATTTGACTCATCAATAAAGACGTTTTTTCTTATAGTGGAGAGATCATACCGTTACAAGTTCTTAAAATCAAAACGGGGATATTAACAGCTTTGTTGTCATCAATCAGTTTTACATCAAACATTAAAGCGGTAAGTCACTTAAGAAACCAAATAACACGAGGAAAAGTTACTATAATAGTCTACAATCATATCAAAGATTCAAAGGAGACGGAAAGAAAACCTCAAATATCTAATTATGTGTTAGATTGTAACATGAGACTCATTTACGATCTAACATACAACTAAGAACTTTTTGTTATATGAAAAATAAAATAAAATAATTAAAACAAAAGAACCTTAATGCTATATTATTTGAAATTAAAGATTTGTATTATTGAAAAAGCATTTGTAACTTATCATAAGAAAAATGGCACAACTAAAAGATTTGAATCTATATCTCGTTTATCATTGGTTAGTTAAGTCAAACATATCGGTTCTATCATCATAATATATAATTAAAAAATTCATTAGATAACAAACAATAATGGTGACTCACAATAATAAAATATTATTAATATAAAATTGTGTTTTTTATGATTAAAATTGGAGACATATTTTACAACTTGACTATGGACCACTTGATGCAAGTGTGTGTGTGATTGCGTGGCTGCCAGGATATTTTGATGGCCGTGGGCCCACTTTGGCCCATTCCTATGTTATTTGTTGTCTTATTTTTTTTTTTTAATATATGTAATTCATAAAGAGTAAAATGTTATATCTATATTTTTTTATATTAAATGATAATAGTTATAGTTATAAATCCTTGGCTTCCTATGCAACTTAAATATCTATTTCTTATGTGAATAAGGGTTTGTCTCATTGATAGGAGATGGGTAGGAGATGGTTCACCCATAAGGGAGGTTTTAGGTTCGAGTCTTCCTCTGAGGTTTTCTCATTTGGTGAATATTATGAGATAACTAACTTTGGTGTAAGATTCGTAGGTTGCATACTGCCCAATTGGATGTCACTCTAGATCCGAATCACTAACATAGCCATTCAAAAAAATATATATCGATTTCTTATATATTTATAATAAAAAAAATTAATAATAATTACAAAAGGATTAAGCAATTTTTTTTCTTTTATTAGTATATGTGTCGCTCTTTTCATTAAACCTATGAAAAAAAGGCATTGATTTATACATTTGCGACCATGAAATATACTCATTGCAACGAAGACCACTTTTCTTTTATATTTAATAGGTTTAGATATATGTTTAACTTTTGTTGTTGTTAAGTAGATGTCAAGAAAGAAGAAGTTGTCGAAGTGTTTCTCGATAATATTTTAGTCTTAAAACGTGAAAATAAAAAGAAAATGTTTCTCTAGATTTCTTTGTCTTTCATGGAGAAACCAATTTTCCTGTCCAGTTTATTAGATTTCATTGTTTCTTAATATTTCTCTATATCGAACATGTTTTAAACATCTCGAGAAACATGGACTCTCAACGCTATACAATTGCACGAATAGGTGCACTGCCTTGTGTTTTAGTAGCTAAGCTAGGTATTTCCGTTTTACAAATTAAAAGGAACTTATTTAAAACACATCAATAGACATTTCAACATCTAAATAAACACTTAAGTATTAATCTTGTTTTTAAATCTGATGATATTCACTTTAACTCTGACGTAAAAGTTTTATCTTGAGACCTAAAAACGTCAATGAACACTTTCTGATCAACTTTGTCATTATCTTGATTTTAACTCCGATGTTGCTTACTTTAACTCGGATGTAGAAATTTCATCATCAGAATTAAATTCTTCAATGTTAAATTTAGTCTAACCAAACAAGTTTTAACTCGGATGTTGAATTATGTTCTTCCGAGTTAAAAGCTTAGTCAAAAACACACATTTGAAGATTTCTAGCTTCATCCATATTCTTCAAAACCCAACAAACTCCCCATCTGATGATGCTATGAACATCTTCAAATCAACTATAGATAATACTTCATGCTAAGCTCATCAAACTTCAAATTCTTCAAATCAACAATCTCCCTTTCAAATGATTCTCCATGGTAGGCTCCACATAATTCAGTTCTTAAAACTTCAAACTCTGTTCAATCTTCATGTCTAACATTCAGTATTTTGCTTCGATTGATGAACTTTTATTTAAGTGTGATGATCATTTACCAGTTCCAAGTTACTTTTTCATTTGTCTTCGGATTTGATTTAACCAAGTTACTTTATCTACATCTTTATCTCTGACTTGACTAAGTTACTTTGTCTTCTTCCTTCATCTTTTACTTAACGAAGTAACTTTTGTCTTCAATGATTTAACTCGGATTTTGAAACTTGTTCATTCGAATTAAACAATTTCACAAAACTCATTCAAACTTGAGATGATCATCATCTTGAATAAAACTTTGAATATTGTTTGCTTAGAGAATGAACTTTGAGCTTGATCTTCAATAACCATATCCTCAATCAAAAGTAACATCAGCAGCAACAACATTAATCATCCAAATTCTTCATAATTTCACAAATTTCTAACTTTTAGATTACCTTTAATTAATTCAAAAATTCACCTTCAACATCTTCACTTTCCTTGACTAAATTAACTTAAGCAGATTGAATTGACAAATCATAAATCTAAGGTTAGGAAGCATGCAGACTTTACGTGTGGAAGAATTCTCATATTCATGTTCATCAAGTTCAATCTTCTCTTCATCAATTTTAGTTTCTTCAATGTTGAACTTCTAACCTTCATTACTCAAATTTATTCAAAATCACAACATAATCACCAAATCACCTTAAAATACTTCATAATCACACAATTATCTTCAACTGATGACAACAACAACAATTCCTCCAAAATATTTAAATACCCTTCACAAACTCTTCAATAATTTTTCTCAATTTTCAATCTAAACTTTTTCCGATTCTATAAAAACACTGATTATTTGACTAATTTCACTCGAATCAAGTCAAATAGATGAATTGGATCAAAATTTAATTTGATTTAACCAACTCTGATACCAATTGACAGGATTTTCCCAATGATCGTACACACAAAATCTGTGAATTGTATCATCAATCTATGATGCGGAATCTCATGATTTATTGAATCTAAAGTCTAATCGGATTGATAATTTGTTAATTGAAACAAGTTGTTAAGATTTCTTCATAGAACGATTTTTTCGGAAAAAAAGCTGTTACAAAATATCACACAGATAAGCTCACTTGGTACTCTGAAAATACAAACTAGAGACAACGACTCTTACAACCTATCATTTCATTTATAAACAAACACTCAATTATTCCTCTTTCTTTTAAGTCTGATGATGTTCGTTCTAACTCTGAAGTCGAAACTTCATCTTCAGACCTAAAAACTTCAATGAACACTATATGATCAGCTATTTCATCATCATGATTTTAACTCTGATGTTGCTTACTCTAACTCAGATGTAGAAGTTTCATCATCAGACTTAAATTCTTCAATGTTGCCTTCAGTCTGACCAAACAAGTTTTAACTCGGATGTTGAATTTTGTTCTTCGGAGTTAAAAACTTAGTCAAAAACACACATTTGAAGATTTATAGTTTCATCCATATATTTCAAAACCCAACCGTAATAAAGATGAGAAAAACGTGAAACATAAGAACCGGTTAAGGAAATTTTTTTAGGGTTAAAGAAAAGAGCGTATGATAGAGAGCACATGGAATCGGTTTGTTGAAGTTATTTAAAAAAGAAATCATAGATTAGGAGGAGATATATGACATAGCAAAAATCTTAAAGAGAAAAGATAGAAGAGCCGGAGGTCCTTATACCACATCAATATAACCCCATTTCGACTATTGATGTTCTTATTAGACAATAAACCATAGCTGAAACCCTAATGGAGTAATGGATCTTAGCATGGAAATACATTTGGTGAAAGCCATGCTACTCCTCTAATAGTTTTACCATATACTCAATAATTACTTATTTTGGGAAGCACCTTTAATCCATTCATTTTGTCATTTAAAACTTTAAAAATCGATTTGAAACAAAACAAAAAAAATGCCTATTAAGTAGATCCTCTCTTATTTTAAATGCAAAACACAATTTTAATAATTTAAGTAGTAAAAATATAAACGAAAATCTTTCATAAGCACTTGAAACAATCCAAAACACCCTTTATTTTGGACCATTTCAAGATATCCTACACTATTTAACATATTACCTTGTAACAATAAACAATAAACTTTCTCTTAATAACATGCCTTATACTTCCATATTACTTTTAATACTTATACACCATTAGTTACGTTTTTCGATAATAAACAACTTTAAAAGCTTATTACGTGTTAATTTGATGAATAATTTAAAGAATCATGACACCTATTCTTCTATTAATTTACTTTCGTTTAGTGACAAGAATGAATGAAATAGTATTGTGGTTTAATCGCTTTCTTTGAAGAGTGAGCAACCATTGTAATCAAATTAATTTATTAATCTTGGCATTATCTTTTTTGTTTTATCTTTTGACTTTGACCACCATTGGTGGGATTCATAATAGGGTATGTGTGGTGTAAGCAAGTGATTGGTAAATTCATTACTAATTTGTTATTGGGTTGTCTTATTCATTACAATATTATGTTTAATCTATAAATATATTTTTTAGGATAACATCAAATACCATAAAGGTCCTACTTTGACGTTTGAGTTAAAATATATTCTCATCTCATAGAAAATAGACGTAAATAGTGAGTTTGTAATATTTATCTTTAAGAAAAAGATGTTAAATAATCTCTTTTTCGTAATAGGTTAAGATGAAGAACAACGAAAAGGAAAACATACAAGATCGAATAGGAACACGACATGCGGCTGAGAGTGTCCAACATATGTGTTTCTCTAAACGTTTTTTTGGCAATAACATATATACCCTATAAGTGCACACCATCAAACCATATTTTATTTAAATCTTAGATATTTTGTAGACAAAAAGTTTTTTTTGGCAATAACATACCCCAGAGAATATACTTTGTAGAATATCTTTTTAACTAATATAACACCCTAAATAGTACAAATATACTCCTTTTGTCCCAATTTAAACGTTGATTTGACTTTCGAAAGTTTTTCTTTCAACTGAAACCTAACTGGTTTCTTTTGGTATTTTTTTCTTATCAAGTATTATATAATACAAAACAAAAATATCAAAAATTAAAAAAGAAAAACTAAGTCAAATAAAACATTTAAATTGAAACGAAGAAAGTAGCATGATAAAAGACTTTCTTATAATAAGAGCTTCACCATGATCAAAGTCACAATATTCTACTAACCTAAACTACTCGTACCTTCAAATATTGAGCTCTCATGATCCATATGACCGTTGACTAATGAGTTCGTCTCAGATTTATTTTAGACTTATGAAAATGATGACCATTCACATGTAAAAAAATATATGAAAAATTACAAAAAAAAATTATTATATTTCAACTTTTTACTTAATTTTTAGCTAGTCTTCATTAATTTTTACATTTAAATAAACTTAAAAACCATATAAATAAATACTTTTCAATCTCAGTCTTTTTTTTATTCTCGTTTGAACTGAACTCCATTAATGGCTAAAACTCCATAAATAATTTTTATGAAATTTTTCATAATCTCCGATTGTTATTGAGTCGGGCTTAAGATCACTCAATAATATTATTGCATCTCTAAAGTGTAAACATACATACAAATATTCATAAAAATTCGTTTATGAAAATTTTTTATCATAAAACTTCTATAAAGAGTTCAAATATTTTCTTGTTGATACTATAAGAAGAAAGCTTTGCATTTAGAAAGAATAAACGTACCTTTTTTTCCTATATAATAATAAAATTAAATAAGACCGCAATATTTTAATATGGAGTATCTTTGCATTGTTGAAAGGTTAGAGATATAATTTAAAATTAATTTTTGCTTTCAACCAATGAGAAGGAGCCAACACCACTCCTAAATTGCATGGCTAGAGTTAAAGTTTAAGAGTATTATATAATTAAACTAATATATTTTATAATAATGTTAGCAACCCCTATACTATTTTGGGAAATTATTAATTATTTATGTGCTATCAAAGATAATGATAGGTATAAAAATTGTTATATAATAAAAAAAAAATACTGCCTCCCATGTTTTTTAATTAAAGTAGATCCATTATTTGCTCAAAGAGGAAAGGACCACAACATTTTCTATTAGAATATATAGCTAAGTGCTAAGAGCACCTGGAGGGGGAGGGGGGGGGGGGGGGGGGGGGGGGGGGGGGGGGGGTTGTGGGGCTCGTTGTGGCCTCACAACGACCGTTGTGGTCGTTCTCCACTCCGGGTCGCCTCGTTCTGGAGCCTCGTTCTCGGGATCGTTACCACCACAACGGATCGTTGTGGTTTTTTTTTTTTTTTTTTTTTTTTTTTTTCTTTTCTTCTTTCTCTTCTTTCTCTTTTCTTCTTTCTCTTCTTCTTTCTTTTCTTCCTTCTCTTTTTTTTTCTTGTTTTCAAATAGATCGGTTTTTCTTTTTTCTTTGTGTTGCAGATGGAGGCAGGGAAGGGAAGGGAAGGGAAGGGAAGGGAAGGGAGGGAGGGAGGGAGGGATGGATTTTTAGGGTTTGTTGGTTTTTGTGTTTTAAAAATTTTAATATATGTTTTAAAATTTTATCCTAATGTTTTTTTTAATATATGTTTTATAATTTTTAATATATTAAAAATTTTAATATATGTTTTAAAATTTTTAATATATGTTTTTTTTTTATATATGTTTTAAAAATTTTAATATTTTTAGAGTTTTTTTTTATAAATATTTTTAGAGTTTTTAATTAATGTATTGTGTTTTTTTTTTAATTAGTGTATTGTATTTTTATTTTAATAAATGTATTATTTATTTTATTTAAATCTTTTAAGAAAAATAATAAAATAATAAAATAATCCCACAACCCACCACAACCCTCCCTATCATAACAACTCACAACCCTCATTCTCACTGCCACGTCATCACCTTTTTCCCCACAACCCACCACAACCTCATTGTCACTCGTTATCACTCCGAGTGCTCTAAGTGGGTATTTCACATTATAAGGTTGTTATTGGAATATATATTTCATAAAAACTTTAATGCTTGATTTTACATCTAATAGGATCTAAAAACAATTGTTTAGTTAGACCAATGAAATAATTTACACTTATCTTGGGAAATATTTTAATTGTGATGCAAAAAGTATATTAGAAAGTTTAAAAACTATTGACAAGTAAAACTTGGAATGTCTAGGGTAAATTGCATTTTTTTTGTCAAGGGGTCTACCAACCGGTTTTATAACTATAACAAAAGTAAAGCATGTAACGAAGGATATGAGACATATACTGGACCTCTACCCTCCGTCGTGCATCGTGTGCATCGTATCCCCGACTATTGAACTACCATCCGGGTAACATGACATTGAGATCATATGGCGTATTCCATTGAGGTACCCAAAGTTGATGTCATGTACGTTGACCTCTCCAAAGAACACGATGTCCCTCCCCAATTCCACCTCTTTGAGCTCCTTAAGCGGGCTCTCCGCCTTCCTATTTAAACTTTTTTTTTTTTTGTTATGTTTTGTCTCTTACCCAGGTTATGTACTTATGTAGTATTTAGTAAAAACAAATGGGAAATTTGAGAGATGAGAATATATATGGGAGATGTGTGAAATGTTGAGAGAGATGGTCGTTGATGTGTCTTGAAATGTGGTTTTTTAATAGATGAGTACGCTTAATGGTTTAAATAGTCATATGTTCACAATTTACGTACGTGACTTTTGTTTTTATCTATACCAATTTGATATACAAAATTTATACCCGAATTGTGTTTAGTGGATCGATCTTCAAACGAATCTTTGAAACAATTTACGATTATGTCGAATGTAAATGTTTATTGTTTAAAATGTTTAAAACTTATTAGAGTACTTTATAGTCATCACCTTGAGTCTTTTGTTTTTAGATTGCAACATAGATCATCCCCAACATAGGTGTCAACTATTTAATTTGTTCCCAATATATTAATCAGATGCTACTATATTTGAATTTAATTAAAAAAAATGACAATGAGATGTAACGAACGTGTCACACATGAAGGTGCATATATGCCATATTTTGATTTAATTTATTGTGCCACATAGACATGTTTATTCTATTAATGTCCTAAAAACTCTGATAATATAACATTAATGATGTTTATTTAAAAAATTGGAATATGTCATCAAAATCACCAGCTTTTAGTTTGTGTAATTCGCATATTTTTTGTTAAAATTGCAAGAAATAATGTTCCTCATAGTACTACTACTTAGGTCTTGAGTATAGAGGTCAGCTTGGAAATAAAGTAGGCATAAATATTTTTAATAATTTAAAAAATAGTTATATTTATATTGTTTTTAGAATTTTCTTCTCATAAAAATAAAAATTATTTTGCCCCAACGTGAATAACGAAAATTTATCAACTTGATAAATATTTGTTACTTTGTCCCTGCGTGGAAAAATCTCTAGCTCCGCCCCTGCTTGAATTATAAAATTTAATAAAGAGGTTGTTTTATACGATAGAGCCACCATCAATGTAACATTGTGGTTAGACATCATGATATTCTCGCAAAAAGTTATGAGCTTCGAACTTCTTTTAGTAAGCTCTTGGAGGTGGTCCGGGAAAAGGTTTAAAAATATCTCTTAAGATATCTTAGTTAGACTACGTATATCGTCAAAATAACTTTCATTTACATATAACCTGAGCATAAAAACCTCGATCCTTCTTTTATTGTTGTCTTAGATGATAGAGTTTCATATTGTATGGGAATGACCTATTGACTAAAAGAAGATGCATATACTCGATGTACCATATATTACTTACTTCTTGCATACCTGGTTTAAGTTTAATTGCATTGACGGTTATAAGGTGTTTTATGGACAACTTATACTATCAATAGATTTAAAATTGGCATAAACATTGCCAAAATTAGTAATCTGCAACTAACTGAAAAATTCGTTTAATTAAAAAAGAAAGTTCTATAAATATTATAGTGCGATGAACTTGTCACTGTTATATGGAAATTCGAGATTAGTCTCGAAGAAACATTTGTTAGCTATATTTACTAAAAATAATTAATACATACACGAATATTATATTTTCACTAATAAGCAAATTAAAAAAATAATATTTTTCAACATCACATGAAGGTCTTATTAATAAGAAAATCAACATATATTATAAGAAAATTTGTCTTTAATGACGACTCAAATTTGATTACTAATATTATTAGTGATTAAATATTTCGTCATTAACGTTTTTGGTGACCAAATATTTTCGTCACTAATAATGTTAGTGACCAACATGGAGTGGTCTATTTTGGTCATTATAGGTCTATTATTAATTTTAATATAGATCAAATTATGTTAATTTTTGATTACTAATTTAGTTTAGTGACCAAATTTAGTGACATTTTTTTTAATGCTGAGTAAATAAGGTTGTTAGTGACAAAACATAATCGTCACTAAAACCTATTTTTTTTTATAATGATAGCATAATAATTAATAAAAATTGAATAACACTATTTTGTAATAAGGAAATTATATATATTTTTTCTTATCAAAACTTGTAACATTGGAAAAAAAAAACTTGTAAACACATATTTAAAAGGGAAAAAAAAAGACAAAACAAATTACCTAATATGAAATTTTCATTTATTAAATATTTGATAATTTTTTAATTAGTTATAGACTAGTATATTTAGTTTTAATGTGAATGATAGTTATTAAATAACAATTAAATGAATAATAATTTAAACAAATTAATAATAAAAAAATTTCATGACTTTTAAAATATTTTATATATTTTTGTGGCATTAAAACTTTTTTTTTATTTTTGTTTATTGTTCAAAGGTTAATAAAGAAAGAGGGAATATAGTAATAATAATAAAAGATCTTGTATTATTATAATTTATATAATTTTAGTGCATGATAACCTTTTTGTTAATTAGGGGATTTTGTGAGTTTTATATAATTTTAAAATGTTAAAAAAGAGAAAAAGAAACAACTTTAGTAAAAATGTAGAATAAAGACATGGTAGTTGGTCCCACGGCCATTGCATTCACATCCAAATGCGTCGACTAGGTATACAATATTATTTTTTGATAACTATTTACCAAATAGTCATGTATTATCTCAATAAATATTATATTAGGGTTCACACATTAAACTAGTGTAAAGTAAATTGTACTTGGTTTCCATTGACAGAACTAGGACTAATTTGTTAGAGGAATCAAAATATATAAGGTCTAATTTGGAGGGGGCATAATAAACATTTGTTGTATTATGTAGTGAACGAGGATTCTTAAGCCCCGTACGATGTAGCTGAATATATAAAATTTCGCATCTAATTGACAACTTTATTATTACGAGCGAAGATTTTTACTATTAATTTAGAGCGTACAATTTTTTATGTCGATGTCACTATTTACTAATTTTACTTTAACAATAATTATTAAAAATAAAATCAATTAACTTTATGTTTAAATTTTACTCGCATGAAAATATCTTAGAACATGAATTGTATATGATCCTCAATTGAGTTTAGTTATATTTAACCCTTTATTTTCTTTTCTTTAACATGACGACCCTTAAGTAGTTATCGTAGCTACGCTTAGACGATATGGGGTTTAGTATATGTTTAATTCATAACACAAAACATATAGATTTGTTGATTTGCATAAATTGTTTTAATGTAAAGTTAATGAACCCATATATTGATTGTCAGATTGTTAAAACATCACGTAATGTATGTATATTTTTCTTTAGTTTGTTTTTCACTAACTTCGTATCCATATTGACAACATGCACGAATCATCTTACAAAAATCGTGAATAGATATATGATGTTTTTGAAGTAATAAATAATATTCTTATCTTTAACTACACATTTATTTTATAAAAACAAATGATATAAATGTGGAGATAGTTGTTTACGTATACACCAAATGACGTAACATTTGCTTATATAAATTCATTATGTCTTTCTATAATAGATTATATACTTTTTTTTTACTATCATATTGTTTTCGATATAGTTTTTCGCATATTACGTAGGTCAATAAGCTAGTTTTTGTATATAATGAGAAAAAGATGGTGGTGGGCAAAGCAGCCATGGGTCTTGACTCTTAATAAAGGTCCGTCCCTGAGTAAGTTGTTTGATGATTGCATATGTGTTTATACTTTCACATATCGTGGATTATCTTTTGATCGATATAACAAGATTTTTAAGGTTATGATAATTTGTATGTGCATATCAAAATCGGATTTTATGAAGCATAATTATATAGCCAAATTGTTGTTTATGTTGAGGAATTTAAGTTTATGATAATTTATATGTGTATCTCAAAATCGGATTTTATGCACCATAATTATAAAGCCAATTTGTTGTTTATTTTGAGTCACACCTTTTATTATTATTTGATATATTAAAATGTTTAATGTTTTATTAATAGCTGGTTTAGATATTAACTCTCTTAGGGATGGTAAAAGAATCCGACCTCGATGGGGATATCCAAAACGCGAATCTTTCGAGGCGAGTTATGGGACGAAAATGGGGATTCTTATTGCGTTTAGGGTTGAGACGTGTTTTATAATCCCCAACCCATCCCGCCCCGAAATGTATATATATATATATATATATATATATATATATATATATATATATATATATATATATATATATATATATATATATATATATATTATCATAATTATCCTAATATTATACATGTAATAATAATCTTATATAACGAATGTTAAATTTTTACAACCTTTTATTTAGAAAATATATTTTTCAATCATAAGCTTAGGTTTATAGGTTAAACCTTTTAATAAAATAATTTAAATTTTGGGTTAAAACTTGAGTGAGTCTATAGCCCTAATAGGTGGATTTATGGGTCGGGTTTGAGTTGTTTTTGTTACCGGGTTGGGGTACGGAATAGAAGAACCCGCCATTTCCAACCCTACTCTCTCTCTCTCTCTCTCACACACACACACACATACACAAACACACATGGATCGTTAATCTAGGTTTTCAGTTCATATAGGTCGCTCAATATGTGGTTACAAACTTACACTAGATTTGATTGGTGACTTGATATATAAGCGGATCCACAAATGAAATAATGACAACCAACTCCGATTATGTTACTTACACTAGACGAAATAAAAACCGATTATTTGCATTTAATACAATAATTGATGAAACTTTTTTGTTAAACTCAACAATCATCAAGTGGACATTGTGACAAAGTGTATTCATTATCTAGGTTAAAGATAAACATTTTTAGATGATCATGATAAATGTTTAAAAACCATTCATGATAATACACCAATTAGATCGTATATATCTTATTCAAAAAGTCAATATCGTCATATATTTCGAACAAGAAAAATCTAACAATTATCCGTTTTCTTTTCTTAAAGTCAATTTCATCCAAAATTCATTGGTTGTATATTGTTTGGGTCCACTTGAAGCCCAAAATCATCAAGACCATGCTAATGTATGGGGTGGGAGGTGGAATTTGTCTTTTTCTTGTTTGTATTTTATATATTAGGTTTTTATTTATTTATTTATTGTTATTAACGAATTCTTATTGTCCGCGTGTTACGTCGGGTCAAAATTTATATTTTAATTGGTGACAGTATATTGTTTTAAAAGTATTGGGAGAAGGTAAAACATAAAGATACGCTTATAAGAATAATGTATATAACCCTTATGTTAATATGACATATGTATTGTGGTATATAACATAATATATATAACAATTGTTTCCACAATTAATTGTAGAAATGGAAAAGCAAATAAAAATGTAGATCATTTACAAATGATTGTATAAAGTAAAAAACGGATAAAGACATATCATTTATCTAACAGCGTAACCGAAAAGGAGAAAATTAGAACTCAAAATTAACAATTAATCAAAATATAGACGTAACTACTCTATTAGCGTAACCTAAAAAGAAGATAGATGTAGCTACTCCACTCTATTTAATAACATAACGTAAAAAAGAAGTTATTTACTTTATTTAATAGTTTAACTTAAAAAAAAATTGATAGACATATAATGGCTATTCAAAAGTGTAAGCTTAAAGGAAAAGATAAAATAATAAATTAAAAATGAAAAAAAAGAGTTATTAAAATCTAAGCAGATAGATTGACTGTTGTGAGCTGTCTGCGAACTAGCTTCACTATTTACCGTAACGTGAAATTGTTAGAATAAAATTGTAGCTTCACTATTTTACCGTAACGTGAAATTGTTAGGATAAAGTTGTAGGATATATAATATATATTATTTATAACATTATATTATATTATATTATATTACTCCTTCCGTTCCATATTAGTAGTCCGATATTCCTTTTTGGTTCGTCCCAATTTAATTGTCTGCTACTAAAAATAGATAAAAAAAGGTTTGGTAAGATCACCATATTATCCCTAGTTAAAATTATTATTACATATATTGTGGAAGACATTAATTAATTAAGTAATGGCAAAACTGTCATTTTATCAAAAATAAAAAAGAAAAAGTAGTAATAATTAAGTTTTTTTAAAATTATATGTTTGTCTGGGACAATAATTTTTAAACGGAGGAAGTAACATTTTAAAATGTTGATTTAATGTGATAAATAGTGAATTTTTAGATAAGGTTATTACTCGTTCATTTCGATTGATTCGTTAATTTTTAGTTTAACCCAATTTTTTTGGATTACAATTACGTTTTTTTCTTTTAAAATATTTGGTTATCATTTTACTTTTTGTGTTACACTATTAAATAAAGTATCAACGTATTCATTTCGTTTATTTGTTGATTTTAGGTTTTTAGCTTATTTTTTTGGATTTCATTATTTTTTTAAAGGTTAGGCTGTTAAATAAAATATTTATGTATTGATTTTAATTGAATGATGATTTTTAGTTTTATATTTTCCTTTTATATGTTATGTTTAAGTTTTCTTAATTTTTAGATTGTTGTTTTTTGTTTTAGGCTATCGATAAAAATATAAGTTTTTTATGCCCGCCGCAACGTGCGGGCATACACTCAATTTTTTTTAATTATGCACATTATGAAGATATAAATTTATTTATGAAACAAAACCAAAAGACTTAGGGGGTGTTTTGTTTGGGCTTATACAAGAGGCTTATGACTTATTGATATTTCGGCTTATATTTCATAAGGACCGGATTTTTGGCTTATGTAACCGTTTATGGACTTATAATTGTTTATTATGTCATAATAAATAATAAAAAGTAATAAGCTCATGAACGGTTACATAAGCAAAAAAATTTAAACTTATAAAACATAAAGTGAAAAATTAATAGGCATAAACTTCTTATATAAACACAAACACAACACTCTTAGGCTATCCTAAACTTACGTTCACCATTGTTTTAAAGATAAAGCATTTTATAGGGTTTCCAAACCGTTTCACACATTCGTAACAAACTAAAAAATGTAGTCGGATAACTTTCAATGCGACTTTTACAAGTTAATAATAATTAAGGGTATTTAACTTCATAGTTACAATAGGTTTTAGACCTTATTATTTGGCTACACTTTAACCACGACTCTATTTATCGGGTCTTTTCTGTCATTCTCTAACTATATCAAACAGTATTTTTGTCAACGGCCATCGAAAAAAAGGAAAACTATTTCCATCAAATCTATCACTCAAACACATCATTTAGAACCTTAATAAGTGAATAACTAGTATGAGTTGACACCACCAATGTGTTTCTTCTTTTACATTAGTAACCTTTTTTGTTTGTCTACGTACTTCGGCCATATCTCCATATAAGGGAACATGGACAATAAAAGGGTTTTTAACACCCTACTCTTTTTGGAACATTCATCCCTAGCAAAAAATAGAGAAAAATGTCAATGATTTTGTGACACACTTACATGACACGTGTCACCATACTATTGCTTACGTTATAGGGGGTCAATATGCAATAAGCCTGTTGTTCCCCCACTATTCAAGTAGAATCCCACATGATTCTATATGTATTTGTGAGATCGAGTATGGAATTATGTTTATAGTTATTGGTTGTTAGGATTTTATGGAGTTTAATAAAAGTAAATTTTAAGCGTCTTTCGCCGTTTTGATAAATTTTTGATCAGAGGTTGAATCGATCATCAGGAAGAAGAATTAGGCCCAAAATTAGGATACATTTACTGACCGCTTTTGCCATCTCTATAAGATGTGCTTCTTTAGAGGCTTCAGATATAAGGATACGAGTTGAAAGTAATAATAATATGTTTTATTTGTAAGATCCTATATAGGGGTTTGAAATGTTCGCTATTATTTAGTTTTGTTTTTTGGTTTTTTTTTTTCTGTACGTTTTTTTCCTCTCCCTGTAGAAAAACCAATACCAACAAACCCACATTATTATTCACCCTTTTTAGTCTTAGCCAGATTGAATTCACATATTAGTTAGTTCATTCACACTACCGCTACACTATAAACAATTTGATTACTCTTCTTCGTTATCGTTTACAATTTATAAAAAATTCATTATTAAATTTCAGTTTGTTTTCCTATTACCAATTCAATTAAACAAGTTTGTTAAACAATCATACCTTTATTAAAATATCAATGTTTGTTGTAAAATATTAAATGGGCCATTGGGTCCAATGGGTTATGTCTATTCATCTCCTGTATTTAGATGTAACCTAGGGTTTCTAATCCAATATAAGATTGTCACTGTATTCCCTGAGACTTGATCTATCAATAATATTTCTCCATTTCTTCTCAATTATCTTTGTCATTGTTCTTTATTTCTTAACACGTATCAGCACGAGTTTTTGCTCAAAAACCAAAAAGGTTAAAGAAAATTAAAATCATTTGGATTACATATTTTTTTTTTTTTTTGTTTTGTTATTATTTGATTCTCTATAGTAATTTACAAGAACAATCTATGTTCTACAGTGATTACCTAAAGAGATAATTAAAAATAACGTAACCTCATGTTGTGTTAATTGAAAAAAAAAGAAAAAACAAATAGAACCTCAAGTTCTAATATGGTCTCTTAAGATCAAGAAAAACATAACCTCATGTACTGTTGAAAAAAAAATATATCTATAGAACCTCCAGTATCTAATATGATTTTAAGATCAAGAAAAACATAACCTCATGTTTATGTTGAGAAAAAAAATATAGAACTCAAGTTCTATATGATTTTTAAGATCAGATAATACCTCATGTTATGTCGAAAAAAAAAAAAAAAAAAACTATTAGCTACCTCATGTTCTATTACTTTTGTTATTGTTTAACAGTATTGTTTGTATATTATACCTGCATTTCTTTTTGACGATCAATGTTTGTATTTTACTGTTTGTTTAATTTTTTTAAAATAAAGTTCCACTACAATTACTTACGTATTCTTAAAACCTAAAGTTCCATACAATTACTTACGTGTAGTTCGGTTCCTAATATTCTTCGATTTCTTTAGTAACATTATAATATGATATTTTATTATAAGATCTTATCTCTACCTTGAACTTGATAAGTATTATTTAATTAATTTAATATTTAATAGTTTTTTTCAAGAATAGTATAACATCTATCTTTAGGCTTTTCAGATGTCTAAAAACAAAAAATGATTTAATATGATGTTTAAATCGTTTTCGTATATGATTATTCGGTGTTTTACCTTGCTTAAGAAATTTATATAATGACTAATATGCTATAGAGAGGGGAAGAAGACTAGAAAAGTCATATGTCCTGCTTTATTCTTTACTGATTATACACATTTGAAAGGAATAAAAAAAAAAAAAAAGATAACAGTAGTCCTACTACTTAAATACTATTTATGAATAAAGTGTTTTTTTTATGGTGTATAATTGTTTAATGTTTGGTATGTTTTTTTTCGTAGTTAAGATGTCAAATGCAAACATGTCAAAAATAACTTTGATGTTCTTGATATCTCCGGAAAAGACTATCTCCCTTGGACTCTTGATGCTGAGATCCATTTAATTGCTAATAATCTGGGAGAAACAATTAACCCCAAAATAAAGCCCCTCCTCAAGAGCGCGCTAAAGCAATGATATTCCTACGTCATCATTACATGAGGACCTCAAAAAGGAATACTTAATGGTGAAAGACCCTTAGAACTATGAGTAAAAATTGAAAGAGAGGTTTGTACCATAAAAACAAGTCATGCTTCAAAAGCTCGTTACGACTGGATGCACCTCATGTTGCCAGGATTTCAAAAGCGTGAACGAGTATAACTCGCAAGTTTAATATCACATCAAAATTAATTTATGCCGAGAAAAGGTTACTGAAGAAGACATGCTTTGAGATAAACTTCTCAACTTTTCATGCTTCCAACATGCTCCTACAACAACAGTATCGAGAACGTGGGTTTAAAAAAATACCATGAGCTTATATCCGTTCTCCTTGTTGCTGAACAAAACAATGAGCTTTTGCTGAAGAATCATCAAGCACGGCCCCACTGGTTCTACTGCGTTGCCTGAAATAAATGCAACCTCAAATGAAAGGGTAATGGCCGTGCACGCGGTAATAACCGTGGCAAGGAACGAGGTCGTGGCCGTGGCCATGGACGTGGTCGAAACAATGCTTGGCATCGTGATGGTTACAAACCAAAACCATCTGATTTTAAGAAAAAAGATGATAAAGGCAAAAGGATGCAACATCAAGCTCCTAAGAATCCTAGAGATCCTTGCCACAGATGTGGCATGACAAATCATTGGGCAAAACAATGTCGTACCCCTAGACATTTTGTTGACCTTTATCAAGCATCACTAAAGAAGAATGGAAAAGACATTGAAACAAATTTCATTGATACTTTCAATGTAGCTGATGAGCTAAACCCAAATGTGCATTTCGACTCCTCAGATTTCTTTGATGATGTCAAAGACGTGGTTGCTTCCTTTTCCAATGATCAAAATGCCAACTAGTTGTCTAGTTTCATTTTACTTAGTTTTTCCACAATAATTGTTTTAAGTTTGTGTTGAATAAGCTAGGTTAGTTCTAGCATCGTTACTTATGTTTGAAACTTTAATTAATGCAATATCCATTTGTTTTCTTTAAAGTGATCTATTATGAAAATGCTTATTACTTATTTTTTTATGGTCAATGATATGAAAAGCATTTTAGAAAACGGTGAAGACGAGTGTCTGGTTGATAGTGCAACAACAATACAATTTGAAAAATAAAAAATATTTTATGATTTTCATATAACAAATGCAAATGTCAACACAATTTGTGGTACTAGCAACTTGATTGAAGGTTATGGCAAAGCCTGCATTGTGTTACCTAAAGTGTACACAATTAATAATAAATGATGCGTTGTATTCTAGTAGATCGAGGAGAAATCTACTAAGTTTCAAAGATATAAGACGCAATGGTTATCATGTTGAAACCATGACTGAAAATAATATTGAGTATCTCCAAATTACATCCATAAATAATGGAAAAAAGTCCATAATGGAAAGAATGAAAGGTTTATCTTCTGGATTGTATTTACATGCATTAACCAGACAGAAATAAATATGGGTTTCTACCCGAAAGGGTATCGATCCTAAAATATTTACCCTTTGGCATGATCGACTGGGTCATCCAGGTGATATAATGATGAGGAGAATCATTGAGAGCTCAAATGGGCATCCATTAAAGGATCTCAAGGTCCTGTTATCAAAAGATTTATCATGTGGAGCGTGCTCTCTTGGAAAAATGATAACTAGGCCCTCAATGAATAAAATTGAAAATGAATCTCCCTTGTTTCTTGAAAGAATTCAAGGAGACATTTGTGGGCCAATTACTCCTCCATGTGGACCATTTAGATACTTTATGGTATTAATTGATGCATCATCCCGATGGTCTCATGTCTGTCTGTTAGCATCAAGAAATGTTGTTTTTGCAGGTTACTTGCCCCAAATAATTCAACTAAGAGCACATTTCCAGATTATCAAATCAAGAAGATTAGGCTTGATAATGCAGGAGAATTTACATCTCAATCATTAATGATTTCTGTATGTCAATTGGGATTAAAGTTGAGCATCCTGTAGCACATGTGCATACACAAAATGGTCTTGCTGAATCTTTAATAAAAAGATTACAACTAATTGCTAGACCATTACTTATGAAATCAAAATTGCCATCTCTGTATGGGGACATGCTATCTTACATGCTGCTGCTCTTATTCGATTAAGACCAAGTGCATCTCATAAGTATTCTCCACTTCAACTGGTTTCTGAAGAGAACCAAATTTGTCTCATCTAAAAGTCTTTGGTTGTGGTGTATATGTCCCAATATCACCACCACAACGTACAAAGATGGGACCTCAAAGAAGATTGGGCATTTATGTTGGCTTTAATTCTCCATCAATCATCAAATATTTGGAACCATTAACTGGAGATGTTTTTACAGCACGTTTTGCTGATTGCAAATTTGATGAAACAATGTTCCCAATCTTAGGAGGAGAAAATAAAAAGTTGGACAAACAAGATGTAACTTGGAATGCATCACAAATATCTTTTCTTGACCCTCGGAGTGGTCAGTGTGAATTAGAGGTTCAAAAGATCATTCATTTGCAACAATAGCAAACGAATTACCTGATGCATTTACGGATACAAAAAGAGTTACTAAATCATATATTCCAGCTTTAAATGCACCTTCTCGGATTGATATTCCTAAACTCTAGATGAGTCAAATGTACGCAGAAAGCGTGGAAGACCAATGGGTTCAAAAGATACGAATCCACGGAAAAAGAAAGAGCAGAATACAACTGGAAAAGCTCAAGGAGTTGTTAGAAATAACATCCCAAAAGAGATTAAAAATAACACAGAAAATGTGGATAAATCTCTTGAAGATGACCATGTACCTACTGAATATGAGATCTCAATAAATTTGTACAAAATGGTACAACATGGAATCGAAATGAAACACGTGTTGATGAAATTTTTGCATATGCTATAGCAAGTGAAATAATAAATGATGAAATTACTGTGCCAAAAACTATTAGAGAATGTCGACAAAGAAATGATTGGCCAAAATGGCAAAAGGCCATACAAGCTGAACTAGATTCACTTAAAAAACGCCAAGTATTTGGCCCTGTGACGTTAACCCAAATCAGGTGAAGCCGGTAGGCTATAAATGGGTATTTGCGATAAAAAGGAAACGAGAAAAATGAAATTGTTAGATACAAAGCGAGACTTGTAGCACAAGGTTTCTCACAAATACCTGGGGTAGATTATGAAGAAACATATTCACCTGTTGTGGATGCAACGACTCTTAGATATTTAATCAGTCTTGCAAATGTTGAAAGGCTCCAAATGCGCCTTATGGATGTTGTCACAGCCTACTTGTATGGATCACTTGATAGTGACATTTACATGAAAATCCCGGAAGGAATGAAAATGCCGGAAGCTTGTGAAAATAAACCCCGTGAAATGTTTTCAATTAAATTGAATAGATCTTTGTATGGACTTAAACAATCAGGACGAATGTGGTATAATCGTCTAAGTGAATATCTTTCAAAAGAGGGATATAAAAGTAATCAGATAAGTCCATGTGTTTTTATTAAAGATCAAAGGCGGGTTTCACAATCATTGCAGTGTATGTTGATGATTTAAACATCATCGGAAATCTTGATGAAATTGAACATACTGCAAATTTGTTAAAGAACGAATTCGAAATGAAAGACCTTGGTATGACTAATTTTGTCTCGGATTATAAATTGAGCATTTGTCAAATGGAATATTTGTTCACCAATCAAACTATACAGACAAAATATTGAAACGGTTCAATATGGATAAAGCTCATCCACTAAGTTCACCAATGATCTGTCGTTCACTTGACCGAGAACTTGATCCGTTCCGCCCCAAAGAACATGATGAGGAAGTTCTTGGTCCTGAAATTCCCTATCTAAGTGCGATTGGGGCTTTGATGTACCTTGCTAGCAATACACGCCCGGATATTGCATTTTCAGTAAACTTACTAGCAAGATATAGTTCCGAGCCAACACGCCGACATGGGAATGGAATTAAACATATTTTTCGTTATCTTTGTGGTACCCGTGATATGGGATTATTTTACCAAAAGAACTCAAAATCTAAGTTGGTTGGATACGCTGATGCTGGCTACTTGTCCGATCCACACAAGGCAAGATCACAAACAGGTTATGTTTTCACTTATGGGGACACCGCAATTTCTTGGAGATCGACGAAACAATCATTAACTGCTACATCATCAAACCATGCTGAACTTATTGCACTTTATGAAGCCGGTCGATAATGCGTTTGGTTAAGATCGATGATTCAGCACATCCAAGAAGAATGCGGACTCGAGTCTATCAAAGGAAATCCAACCATATTGTATGAAGATAATGCGGCATGTATATCTCAAATCAAGGAAGGGTATATCAAAGGCGACAAGACAAAACACATTTCTCCGAAATTTTTCTTCACTTATGATCTACAAAAAGATGGGGTTATTGATGTTTGTCAAGTTCGATCAAGTGACAATTTGGCAGATTTATTCACAAAATCGTTACCAGCGAAGGTGTTTGAGCAACTGGTTAAGAAGATTGGCCTTCGACGTTTAAAAGATATACATTAATTTGAGGAGGAGCATTATGCGCACTGCACTCTTTTTCCCTTCATCAAGTTTTATCCCATTCGGTTTTTCTTGATAAGGTTTTTAATGAGGCAGTCTAGAGCGTGTAATAAACGATGAATATCCAAGGAGGAGTGTTGTAAAATATTAAATGGGCCATTTGGGTCCAATGGGCTATGTCTATTCATCTCATGTATTTAGATGTAACCTAGGGTTTCTAATCCAATATAAGGATTGTCACTGTATTCCCTGAGACTTGATCTATCAATAATATTTCTCCATTTCTTCTCAATTATCTTTGTCATTTTTCTTTATTTCTTAACAATGTTAACTTAAATTTGGTATAGATACTTTATGTGTATAACATTTTGGTTTAGAGATTGGGCTCTCATTACAGGCCCAATGAATACTTTATTATTTTTACAGTGAAATTATGAAAACAATTATAAAATCCTGAACCAAAAGTTGAGATGGCCGAGTTGGTCTAAGGCGCCAGATTAAGGTTCTGGTCCGAAAGGGCGTGGGTTCAAATCCCACTCTCAACAATTAATTTTTTTATTTTATTAAAAGTGTGTATTATTTATGTTCGGAATGGTTAAAACTTTCTCAATGTGCTTCTTTTTCTATATTCTCATTCGACAGTCTTGATAGAAACTAGAAAACATCTTAGAGAGAGTCATGAGATGACGGACGCTGTTGTAAACGTTAAATTTGGTCATATATGCAAGTTACAAAAAGTATTAAGTAGTGTATAAATATATATAAATAAATTTGTTAAACACTCTAAACTGTTTCTTATATTGTGTTTTTGAGATTTATATTTTGAAACATGTGCGTTTTGAAATCCTTTCATGTATGCAAATATTATAAAACAAGAAATAATACATGAACATAATATATAAATCTAATAATGAGCTTAATATTCGACTAATCAAACACTTGCAAACAAGTGTTGTGTCATGTGACTTGAAAGCTTAGATTGATATCACGTATGTCCGATAACATACAATAATCAAATTTATAAAAGTTACATTAATATAATAGACTTATTTAAAGTTCAATGCATACTATAAATTTTATTTGTGAAGATGATGTACAAATCATTTTCTCCTTCGGATGATTGATAAGATCTCGGTGCTCGTCATTGATTTCCTAAACAATGTACCACGTCTACTTTTACGCTTGTCCTGTTAAAAATAAGATCAACGCTCAATGAGAACTTGAAATCCTTTTGGGTATGTTTTAATCTCTTGACAACCTTGTAAAATTATGATAGAGGCACATTACCTGTAACTGGAACGGCAAGGCTTGAGGGTTTTCTTGGACATACAAGTTATCGCAAACTGGTAAAGCTGTAATATTTACAAGAGACAAGAGACATGTCAAGTTTTACCTAATATACTTGTTGTGTTAATGATTTGTTGTTTATATCTTTTAGATTGTTACCCGAAAGCGATTTGGAATCTATTTTCTTCTTGCTTTTTTCTGGCGTCGGTTCCCCAAATTGAGACGATGGAGACTTGTAAATACAAGCGTAAAACAAAAGGGGAACTTCCGTGTCTATTTTAAGCCTATTCTTAACGTTTTCGGTGTTTGCAAAAATCTCGACATCTAATTCCCTTTAGGAATTTGAAAAAAAAAAAAACACATAATGGTGAATTATATAATTGAAGAGGAAATGATATCATATTTGTAACAGAAAAGATTCAAATTACCTTAAGTTCTGGTTTTGAGTAAAAACATCCGAAAGCGCTGTAGTAAAAATAAAAAATAAAAAATAAAAAAATATCGAACACTAATTAAAGTATTATATCACAAATCGTAAATATTCACATTTTTGTCCCGAACACACAACCTTCAGGTTTATGAATCAACTCACATACCACCGGACTCCAAACCCTTTGGTTCAAACATACACTTATACTTAATAGAGTGCCGGTAGATTTGTATGACGATTGACTAAGGTAACAGTCACTCAATAAAATCAAGATGCTAAATAAACCATTCAAAATACCGATTCCTTTTCTTTTTTTGACATGGATAAATAAAGACATGGTCAACACTAATGACCAAACAACTAATGTCGAAGTACTGAAGACGAGATCTTACGTGGTTTCAAATAGCGAGAATTATATCGTGCACTATCTGTTCTCCAAGTCAGTTTACCGAGAGCAAGTTTGTCTGAATATTCTTGGCACACAAAAAGTTTCTAACACAATTCATGAAAACATTAACGCGTATCATTAGATTATTGAACTTAATTATACTAGAAGTACGAAGGTTAAAATAATCAAAAAGCTAACGTACTCGGGTTAATGAATTAATTCTGGCTTCAGCTTGACAGATTGTATTTGTTTCCACTTCAAAGAAATGATAATCAAGATTCGCTGAAACGCTTCCAAGATGATCTACAACCGCAACTACAGCCTTACACACATACTCTTTCGTTCTCTCAACAACTCTACATGTAATTAAACATATATAACCCGTAAGCTTGATGGATTGGAGACGATATTTCAAATTCTAACAAGAGACTTACAAATGCTTGTGATTAGAATTCAAGAATGTGGATTCACAAAATCCTGCTGCAGCATGGAGTTGTGAACACAAATCCTTCAGCTCCTACAAACACCACCAGAAATTAAATAAAAAAAGTTTTTTCGAGTTTAAATGATTGAAACCATTTCAAGATAAACCAAATATTAGAATAAATAAATTTATGCATAAAAGTAAGCAAGAAATTAATGGATATATCTATGGCAATTCATAGTTTGACATACTGAAAAAAAAAAATTAAACTCGTGACCCTTTAAGTTAACACAAAAGGTTCGTAATCATTTGATATATGTGCGAAAGAACGATAAAATGTGGTTAACTTACTTGGAGAGATTTAGTGAATGTTGAGTAACTTTGTGGTTCATTTTCGTGGTCATTTTCATTTTGAGATGAATATGAATCCTCATTCATCATCTTTCTTGTGTACTTCTCACAATTGTCTCACTCTACACTCTGTCTCTTTATGTATAAATAAATGAAGCAATTATGTATAAACATGTTCACATGTATAATGATGGTGTTAGTAGGTTTTATCCCATATTGGTAGGACCAAACACCCTACAAACACAAAAGGACTTACGCCAAGCAAAATGCCTGACTACTAAGATACATACCGAGTAAGCTTGGGATATGCCCAACACCAGAACTTGGGAAGCTTGGATATTCGCAACATCCAGAGTTTGGGAAGCTTGGATACTCCCAACACCCAGAGCTTGAGAAGCTCGGATACTTCCAACACCCAAGCGTCCACGCTTACACGCTTCCAAGCGTCCAAGCGTCCAAGCTTACAAGCTTGGTACAACCAGGCGCCCAAGTGAGACCCAACCGGCAGCCAAGCAAGGCCCAACCGACGGCCAGCAAGGTCCAGCCAGCAACCAAGCGTGGCACTGCCGGCGACCAAGCGAGAGTCCATCCGTGGCTGAATATCGTAACTCTTTGAGCGAGCTTGGCAGTCTATCAACGTCCAAACCACAAATTCCTACCGTTTGGTTCAAATCGTTTGTAACGTCTAAAATAATTGCTACATTACGTCTGAATAATGTTATGAACGTTAAATCATTATTGGCTTAATCAAGTGTGACTTAAATGGCCTTAATACACATATGTTGGACATGGAGGAGTATAAATACCAACACCTAGTCATCTTCTAGACACATGCTATCTCGCATACAAATACTATTCCACACACACACACACTGGCAGTATCATACTCATACGCTCTAGCTCACACAATATACATCATCATCTTGCACATCCATCACTGTGAAGATCATACCGTCTCCTAACCTTGATCACCTTAGGTTCGTGAAGAACTTGTTAGGTTTGCACTGCTCTTGCAGAAGATCCAAGATTGGAATTACCCAAGTATCCCAATTTATGTATTTAACGATCTTTTGATCAAACATATATGCATATGTCATATGTATATGTATATGTACATGTATGACAAAATCACCAATATTTAATAAGTTTTTTCAATAGATATTCTTTTTAAATAACTTTTATAAATATTCTTTTATGTTTCATTCTATTATGTATATCATGTTTTATGTGCAATTTTTATTTTGAAAGACAAATATATTCAAAAATGTAAAATGATTACCCCAATACTTAAATGATTAAGAGTTCAACAATTGATGATGATGTGTTGTCTAGCAAGACATAACATAATTGTGTTTGAGCAAAATGCCACAATATTTAGTACCAAACAAAAAGACAATTTTTTTATTTTGGCTTCTTCAATCTCGTGACATTTCTGTGTTTTCAATATTTTTCTTTTCATTTTCAAGTGAAAATAATGTATTGTCTTACAATTAAAGTTTTAATCAATTTAATGTATTAATATATTAGATTTTGATTGTATAGTGAATTAGTGATATGGTATATAGAAAATATATCATTTCACGATGAGAAGAAAAATGTTACAAATTTGTTTATTTTTTTTCTAAAAGAAAAGTTTAGTACTATTTTTTTATTTAAAGTATTGTCAAGTACAAGAATTTAAAGTATTTAAATATGAATAGTAATTATACAATTAAATTGATACAAAAGGCTCTTAAACTTATCATGTGATAGGAAGAGGATCATATAGGACTATAGGTCCACAATCACATGTAATTCTACTACTTCAACTTTTTTCAAGACTATCATTTTAATAACAGTTATGTATCATTCTTAAAAATATTATATATTACTTCTGTCGTCTCTAAAAGAGTGTTTGAAAAAAAAAATTACGAAATAAGATAGATGCAGTTACTCTTGAGTGTTTTTTCATTTGATTACTTATTATGCCCCTTAATTAAAGACGTCAATTATTTTTAAAGTTTGAAAATTTGAAAATATTTAAGGGCAAAATTGAAAGTTACTACATTTTAACCATTTATAATTAAAAATAAAACAATAGTTTTGTAACAAACATAAATAGAAAGGTGAACATTTTTTTTAGAACGGAAGAAGTATATAAATAAAACAAAAAGTAAGACATAATTTTAGAGATACTAACTCATAGGTTTGATCAAAAAACACTCTAAACTACCCAACCTTAGGAACTATAACTATGAGTCCACTAGTCGAGAGAGGAACCTCCGTTGTCTAAACTCAACAAACCCATACCCCTAAATTCAACTGCTTCCGAAGGGGTATTTGTTTTACGTGTTTTCTTGGGCTTATGAGTTTCTTTGTTCCGAAATGATTACTTCATAATTTGAAGGGGCGGATAACATAAAACATAAAATAAGGTAACATGAAGTATTAATTCTTAGAAAGGTTGAAAATTTAATACTAGCAAATAAATTGTTGGAGGGACTTGGGTAATAGATTTGGATAATTTTTTTATTGTGTATGAAATTCACTTTCTCAATAAAGTTGTTTGTCTTTATACATTGTCTTAGGGTTACACGAATTCTCTAATTGAGATAACAAGAAACACACAATCAATATTCAAGACAATTAATTATTGATCAAGAACAGGAGAGTATTTTTTAATTTTTGGTATGTTTCTTGAGACCAGAAATCGATTATATATGAACAAAGCAGTTTTCCACGAATCAATGCAATGAATCGACATGCCCGTTCGTTTCAATCGGTGGGAATTTACGAAGGGATTAATCGACATATATGTTGGATTAATTCGGGGAAATAAACTAAATATAATTAATATATTAAATATTAATATAATACAATTAATATAAAATTAAATATATTAAATATACCTTTTGGGGACGCTGTCCGCCTGTCCCTAGACCCCCGCAAGTGGCGCTGCCCCTTAACCCCTCAAGGGTTGACCCTTGCATTCATGTGGATATGAGATAGCTCGTACGAGCGTGCACTCCGTACTCTCCGACTCGTAAACGAGCTTAACTAGTTTTTCCTTTAGTCTCAAAGTAAATCAAAACAACACTAATATGGTCGATGATACTAAAATCACCAACACTACTAGCGTGAATTTTGCTATACATTGATTATGGAAGTCAAGTTTAAAACAATGGCATAAAATGAAACGGAAAATAAATCAAAAAACCAACTCTATAATCTATAAAGGCAAAGTGAGTATGAATGTTAAGCACATGGAGGGTTCTTTAGTTAAAGACTCCATTGCATTCTTATAAATGTCAACATACATAGCTTTAGAAAAAAACTAAAAAAATAAAAATCATCACACAATTATATTCTTATAGGGTAAGTACATCATTTTCATCTAACTTTAATCAAACTAAAAAATATAAAATTTATATAAATAGCGTGAATATGGTGATGCCAAACACAATATCTTATCTTATACTACTATTATATATTTTCGAGTTAATAATTAAAATCGTTTCTAAAACTTATCTTCAAATTATAAATTTCATTTCTAAGTTTAAAATTACACCACTTGTCTACTTAGAAATAACTTAATTACCCATTTTTTTTATCCCAAAGTGGACGAGTGTTTAATTTTTGAGAAGATCACGAAAATAGTCGATACGTTGATATTTCGAAAAAATCCATCAAATTAGCGAAATTTTTTACGGTGGTACCTTTTGCTGGGAGAATTAAATTTGCACTAAAATTTCTCGCGACACACTAAAAAATGCGCAATTATATTGCGTAATAACATGTCAAAAATTAAACCTCTCATTTGGTGTGAATATATAACACTAGAACGTACAATTCGACGCAAATACATGGCGCGACGACGGGGGACATAATTCACACCACTTATTTCAAAAATCTATTCTCGGGAAAATAATGAAAAGTCGCGAGAACTTTTCGCGAATCAAGTGATTATTTTTGTAATGTGTTCTTGTCAGATGACTAATTTTGTAATTTCTCTTAATGTCTTAAACTTAAAGACGAAATTAATAAGTTGATAAACTTTAGAGACGATTTATGTAATTAACACTATATGTTAGTTACTCAAGTCGTTAAATGATGTGCTTTTAAAATGATAAAAGTTTTTGAGAATTTTTATTTATAAGTTAAAATAACATAATCTATAAAAAATCATTGTGTCGGATAACCCTCGATTTGATCCTAAATCATTATTGTTTATATATTGTTACGCTTACAATACTAATCCATTACACTACTTTGCTGAAATTAAAATTATTGAAACAACATGAAAATCCTTATAAAATATATGAACAATTGAGATTGGGCTCGGTGTAATTTTCTTTTTAACTTTTGTAGGGGCTTCATATAATATGGAGCTATAAAACTTATTTATTATGTCTATTAAAGAGGACTATCCCAAATTTTGACAATATTGGTCCGGTTTTCATTAAAGTTCACATTTTTGTTATACAAATAGTTCTTTACCCGTTATGTTTTCTTATATTTGTTAAATTTACTACTCTCTTTTCCGGCTTTGCTTTCCGACATCGTGTTTCCGACATCGTTTTTCCGACATTACTTTATCGGCCTCTCTTTTCTGGAAAAAAATTCTGAAATCGTCTTTCATGTATCACAAGTTCGACATCATTTTTCGGCCTAATTCTTTTATTGGGCTTTAGTTTTTTTCCTCATTCATCTTGCATAATTTAGCATTGTATTAAACATTAAGACATATTTAATGCCTTGCCGGAAAAACGATGTCGATTTGTGATCCCTAAAAAACGATGACGGAAAAGGGACGATGGAAAAGTTATGTCAGGAAAACAATTCCGAAAAGCAATGCCGGAAAAAAGAGGAAAACTTTAACAAAAATGTGAAGTTTTAAACAAACACTTTACTATTCATTTATAATAAGGATCATCCGCATAATTTAGCATCAATTTTTCTATTTTACCAGGCTTTAGTCCAACGTCTAGAACATCAAACATACTGCTAAATATGAAACATTGAAAAGTAAAAATTATTTAGATAACTTGTTTATTACTTTTACCGAAGATAAAAAGTAATTAAGATATGTTGTTTAATATTTTTGAATGAATCGTGCACTTTTAGTAAAAAATTATTTTACAGTTTGGTTAATTTTTTGTAAAAAAAAATAAAAATTTCATTTGTTCACATCTTTTTTTTCCATATTTCTAAAAAGTGAGAAAAAGAAATTATCAATTTATTCACACTTAATAGTGTGAATAAAATCTCCACATTTAAAAATGTGAAAAAAAATAATCCACACTTATTTATGTAAGAAAAAAAGTTCACAGTTAAAAGGGTATAAAATATAAAGCTTGTTTACATTTAAAAGTGTGAAAACCAATTGTCACACCCAATTTCGATACTTGAAGTTTGTCCATGGCCAGAAAAAAAAATAAGGAACTGTGACGACTGTAGGTTAAAATGATGGGTATTTTGGTCAATAGTTTCATGAAAAATATGGAATCAAAATCAATGTACAAATTTCACTCCATTATGTGAAATGTAGGGGTAAATTTGTCAAATAATAACTATCAACTCGGAATAAGTAGATTATCTCTTAATTTGCCGTATAAAGAAGGTGATTTTTACACCATAAATATTTATTACTTGACAATTTTATCCTTAACTTGCAAGAAAATACAAAGCAAAAGTGCCGAAAATGTAAGCTTAAAATTGTCAAATAACTAGTGTTTTTTTCCCAAAAAAGAAGAATATATAGCGATATGATCAATAAGGGCCTTGAGACATTATTTTGGAAATAACGGTCATAAACCTACAAGTTATAGCAACAAGAACTAAAACACAATCTATTCGATACTCTTGCACTTTTTTTTACATATCTTTGAGTAAAATATGACATGTAAGCCAATTAGTAATGAGGGGCGTTTAGTGAGTGCTTTTTAGGTCGCTTATGCATTTATTGCCGTTTAAACTTAAGTTGATGTTTCCGAATGACTTAATTACTGTCACGATGGTCCTCAAGATTTCGTCAAGATTCCGAAAGGAAAAATTTACAAATCAATAGGAATCAAGTTTGTTCAAAAATCTGATGAAAGATAAGGAAAGTTGATAAAATGATCTTCAAGAATGATGGGTTGAAATGTATAGAGAGTTCTAGTATCAATATCTAGAGCCGAGAATTCTAGAGAATTGTTAATATCCATTAGATTTAGATTAATGTTATCCGTCCATTTGAGGGGTAGAACCTTATATAAAACATTCCTCGTTCCTCTTTGAAATGATAGAAATGTGTTTTCTCATTTAGTTTTCGAGTTCGTAGTGTTTTTTTCGTATTAACAAACCCTTAAACCAAAAACTTTTTTCTAACGTTAAGGCCATAAACATAAATCGGCATAGAAAAGCTTCACAAATACCCTCTCGTGACTATGGTCATATTGAAGAAATAAATAAATTTCCTAGGAACGACGGTTCAAATGAAAATAAACATATTGGTTGAACCGAATCAAATAAGAACTAAATATTCATAATAATCGTAAGAACTTCTTCAATTTCTAAAATTATAGATTTAAAATTGATAAGTTTTATAAAATACACAACGCTATATATATATTTACATTTTCGATGCAAAATTTGATGTATTAGATAAATTTCGTTCGATGTAACCAAAGTTCCAACCCTCCCATCTTGCCATCTTTATAAAAATCAAAAGGCCAAAATGTGTTTGAAGAAGATGGCTCACCCTATTATCACGTTTTCCATGATGACTATTGGCACTTTTAGGTCTAATTGCATTTGGATTGCGTTCCAAAGTTGTTTCTATAGCGTCTCTTCGTGCATGTTTCGTTGTCAACATTGTTATGACAGTTGGCACAGTTTCAACTGTCACAATATACTCCCGAAGCAAAGAATTCACAGTATCTGAAAAAATAAG
The DNA here is from genome assembly GCA_910822075.1 of Senecio squalidus. Lineage (NCBI taxonomy): Eukaryota > Viridiplantae > Streptophyta > Magnoliopsida > Asterales > Asteraceae > Senecio > Senecio squalidus. The sequence continues at coordinate 65,351,310 of CAJVGC010000582.1, forward strand.
AAAACATATCACATTTTTCACACGATAAAAGAGTTGTTCGAATGTGCATTTAATTTGATAAATGCAACAAACAATAATACAGTAACACCAAACAAGAAATAAAAATCAGGTTAACATCTTTAAAAATTGACGATTTTACAACTTTTGTCGTTTTAATAATCAAATCTATTTCAGCAATAATGCATGACAGTCTAGTTATTTACATAGCATACTCACATTTAACTAACAAAGTATTAGTTTAAATTATTAGGTTTGTTAACATTATTTCCTACGGAATTTACTAACATATTAACTTCAATACTATGACACAATCATTTTTTATACAATAATTGAAGAAAATAGAGATACTTACAGTTTCAAGCATCCTGAGTGTTTGTAATTACACTTTCTTTGCTTCTTGGAGCACCTTCTTTTACTTAGACATTTTGTCTTGGTCGGGCCTTTGGGGATTTTGGTTTCCCAAAATGAAAAAAGAGTACATTTTTATCATTATGAAATAAAGTTGCAGCTTTCTTGAAGCATGCCAAATGCATTTGGACAAGGAAACTAAACCGAACAAGAAAGAAAATTAAGCACACCAATTTTATCTAGTGAAAGCAATCAAAAAAATAAACAAATTGTACCCCGTTCCAAAATAAATGTTTACTAGACAAAACAAGTTAAATATGTAATAACTAGTGTATGCTATCATAGCCAAATGTCAATTTTACCCATACAAATTGCACATAGTTTTAGACTCTTATTGATGGTGGTTGTAAATTTATTCGTTCGAAAATAGATTAAAAGCGATGGTCAAGCTACCATCGATCAATATTTATAGGAAAAACACTCATAGAAAACAATTTAACAACCCAATAATAGCCAAACACAAGTTCCTATTCGGAACATGTGAGTAAATTAAATACTTTTCCTTAGAAGTATTTGTTTATTTACGGATTAAATCGTCTCACATACCCTTATTTTTTCTAGTCGACTAGTATTACCTTATATGATCAAAATTTGTCAGACACTTTCAACATGAACTAAAATGAATATTACAACCATAAGCAACAACAAAACACCCAAACACTTGCGTCAACATTCTTCTTACAGATAATTATTACATGTAATCAAATTTCAGAACGCACAAATATTTCATATTTTCAATCCTTCAAGAAATTTAAGTACAATCTGGTTATTCTATTATAAGGTTACTTTGCTCCAACGTATAGTCCTTATTTGGCTCAATATCACACGATTGAATATTGTTGGGATTAAATTGTTTGAAAAATAAGTTTAAGTTCGTTAATACTGCTCATTACTACTGCACAAACTACTGCCCGGTTACTACTGCATATATACCAATTACTACTGCCTATTTGTAGCACTTGTAGTTATATTACAATTGTGTATGCATGAAGTATGTGGATATGTATTTATACTCACTAAATAGTTAGTATATATCAAATATGTTTTGTTTTTTTTCAAAAATTTAATCATCATTTGAATTAATTATTACTATTTATCATAGTAACTTTTTGCCTATATCAACTAAAATTTTCATTCATATTCTATTTATTATATTACAATAACTTTTTCTATTAAATCAAATATTAAATAGGTTTTTTGTACTATATGTTTAAAATTTAAGAATTGGTATAAAAGTTACTAATTTAGGTATTTATTATTTTAATTAATTTTATAAAGTATTTATTTAAAAAGCCATATTATGATTATGCATTAAATTATATTTTAATATTCTACTTATTTATTTGTAAGCTCAAAACTTACATATTAAAATATTTTAAAAAATATTTTTGAAATATTAAATGGCTTAGATTATTTTATTATAATAAATAGCTAAGATCTTGACTTAAGAAAAAATATTTTTAAAACCAAAAAAAGGAAAATGCATTACATAGATGTAGATATTAGATACATCCGTAAGAATAAATATATGTTATCTAAATGAGTAAATTACACAAATAGTCCTTATGGTTTATTTAAAATTATAAATTTGGTCCCTAAAGATAAAAAGTACATAAATGATCCAAGTTTCTGATACTAGTTGTATAAATGATCCAAATTTTGGACCATCCATATAATTTTTATAACAAACTTTTTTTTCGATAGTCCAAAATTTGGATCATTTATGTACCTAGTTTCATAAATATGGATTATTCATATAATTTTTTTTATCTTTAGGGACCAAAAACATAACTTTAAACAAACATGAACCATTTATATAATTTAATCTAGCTAAAATTATTTAAATACAAAGTATTGAGGTATTGTAAATTTTATAGACATATGAGATATAAAATAATAAAAGAAGAAGAAAATAAAGTTTAATATAAAATATTATTTAAACATGTGATACGTATGGATTCGCGAAAGAGTGAGAGACCGAGATGCTGAGACACGAGACACGATTGATTTTAACTAAATTAGAAAAATAAAGTCAAGAAAAAAGTTAGATACGACTTGCATAAAGTTTTCATCACATGTCTAACAATCTGATTAAAACAATAATCAAGAATCGACTCCTTTGTGTATAAACACTCTTTTAGCTTCATATGCAACCTACGAGTTATAGCAACATGTCTAACAATCTGATTAAAACAATAATCAAGAATCGACTCCTTTGTGTATAAACACTCTTTTAGCTTCATATGCAACCTACGAGTTATAGCAACATGAACTAACTAAAACAAATAGTAATGTGGGGCGTTAGTGAGTGCTTTTCAAGTTGCTTACATGTTTATTTCTGTTTATACTTTGTTTGATGTTTTCGAATGACTTACTATCACGATGGTCCTCAAGATTAAGTCGAGATTCCGAATAAAAAAAAACTACAAGTCAAGAGGAATCAAGTTTATCTTCAACAATCTGATGGAAAGTTGATTAGATGATCTTAAAGAATGATGGTTTGAAATGTGTAGAGACTTCTAATATCAATATCTAGAATCGGGAATTCTAGAGAATTGTTAATATCTATTAGATTTATATTAATTTTGTTGGACCCATATTATTTGTGACCCTCATTGATCATTTGTCCTTACTGATATGATGACTGACACTAACTGAAATCTGTGTCTAGTAAATATTCGATGGACGTATTTACCTTAATGACGACACTATAGATTTCTCATTAGGTGATCGGAATTATGAGAGCTTAAATGTAGACACTTATTAAACACCATTTGGACTAAATAATACACACTCCTAATTAGAGTGTGTATATAAGGGGACATAATAAACCCTTTAGAAGGGGTTGGTCATTCTAATACCATTATCCCTTTCATCCCTAACACACACATAGTGTTCTCTCTCAAATAATCCATCATAATACGATCATCTCATTTTGGGAATCGATGGCTAACTTATTCAACAATATCACCGGATCATCAGTAGGTAAATAAATAACATGAATCAATCTAATTTAATCCAACATGTGGTATCAGAGCCAATGGCTCGTGATTATCCATTGGTTCATGTTTATTTGTTGATTGGCTATTGCTATTATTATTCTGCAAATTATCTGGCCGGCGATTTTGATTTTGGATGAAAAATTGGTGTTTTTTGGACCTGCGGCGGCTGAACAGCAACCCTAATTTCGACGAACTTCGTCCGTGCGGATGAAGGCTCATCCGTATGAACCTGATTTGTTCATACGTACGGATGAAGTCTCATACGTACGAATGAGTTTTCTTGTTTTGTGCGAACCTAATTTGTTCATTAGCACGAATCAAAGATTATCTCATGCGAACCTGAATTGTTCATACGCACGGATGAAGTCTTATACGTGCGAATGTGTTGCTTGATTCGTGCGAACCTAACTTGTTCATTAGCACGAACTAAACTGTTGATCCGTACGAATCTGGGCTAAATGCGTGCGAACCTAGGCTTACATCCGTACGAACTTAAACCTTACATCCGTACGAATCTAGGATTAATCCGCATGAACCTGGACTTACATCCGTACGAATCAATACTCATTCGTACGAATATAATCTCATCCGTACGAATGAATAAAGACCCTAATTTGGTTGGTTTTTAGAATTTTACTGGTTACCTTATTTGTAAAAATCGTAATAACCGACGAGTGGTTTCCCCCCGCTTCTTGTACTTCTTGCAAATCTAAATCAGGATTTGTCGTGCTCCCACTGATCTCTGAATTTTCGAGATCACTATTATTTGTAAAAATCGTTTAGGTTTTGGGGCGCTGCCCCAAACCCCGCGAGGGATCCCAGCAAGGGGCTCAGCCCCTTGACCCCTGCTTTTGTCACCTTATTTATATGTGACCTTATTATACTTATGCACTAATATTCATGTTTTTCATCTTTTGTTGCCCAAAGGTCAAAGGTGATTACTATGATTGCATTTTTTTTCCTTTAGCATAATAAACACGTAGGATATTAATTCTGCCCAAAGGTGATTTAATATACTTGTGTGCTTGAAAGGATTCTTATTATGCCTTAAAACACGATGTTCTATTTTGTTGCCCAAAGGTCAAAAGACAAACGTTGTGTTGCATAAACCTTATGCTCATAATTTTACTTAGATATTAGTTATTTCTGCCCAAAGGTGATGTAATATCTAAGTAGAGCCTTACTTTAGCTTATTATTTTGGTGTTTTTTTAATAGGCTTACCTATCACTAGCTTCATTACTTATATGGTCTTAGTCTCAGGAACATTACTATTAGGTCTACTTATTTTAGACATTACTCTAGTTCTATTATCTTAAGGGACATTACTTAGTCTGCCTTATATAGCTAACTCTGTCACTATAAAATCTTCTAATACTCGTATCATAAATCTAAATCCTCCTTATTCTCCTTATTCTCCACTACAGTACCAAACTTCGGCATTGAGGCACTTACTGGTGCTAATTTCACTTCTTGGAAGGATCAACTTTACTTAACTCTGGGAATGCTCGACATGGACTATGCTATTCGCCATGATGAACCCGCCGCTATTACTGCTGCGTCTACTGCGACTCAGAAAGCGGACTTTGAGAAGTGGGAAAGGGCGAATCGGCTGTCCCTAATGATGGTCAAGAACTCAATTCATTCCAGCATCCGAGGAGCTATCCCTGATAATGACAAAGTGAAAACTTACCTCACATCTGTTGAGGATCACTTTAAGGGATCGTCTAAGGCAACTGCGAGTAGTTTAATGCTACAGATGCTAACTCTTAAATATGAGGGTTCTAATGGTGTCCGTGAACACATAATGAAGATGGTTGACATGTCTCACAAGCTTAAGGATTTGAAAATGGAAGTCTCAGATAATTTTCTTGTGCACTTCATAATGACTTCCTTGCCTGCTCGGTTCGACACTTTCAAAGTGAATTATAACGCTATGAAAGATAAATGGTCGATAAGTGAACTGATTGCTATGTGCGTTCAAGAGGAAGATCGTCTTAAGCACATTCAACCTGAAGCTGTTCACCTTACTACCACTTCGAACTTCAAGAAGAGGAAAGGTAACTACAGTAATAAGACTGAAAATAAAGTCCAAAATCATGGTGCTGCTACCTCTGGCCCTAAACCTTCAACAAGCAATACTAACTGCAAGTTCTGTCGCTCCAAAGGGCACGGACAGAAAGATTGCTCTAAATTCAAGGACTGGCTAGCTAAGAAAGGTAACATTCTTTACGTAATATTTGATTCCTTTACTACTGATGTTCCATTTAATACATGGTGGGGTGACTCTGGTTCTATGGTCCATGTGACTAATTCCTTACAGGGATTCCTTACAATCCAGAAGCTACAAAAGGACCAAAGAAAACTTAGAGTTGGAAATGGTGATCTCTTAGATGTCGAAGCCATGGGGACTTTAAATTTACATATGAATACCGGAAAGTGTATTAGATTAATAGATACCTTATATGTACCGAGAATTACTCGGAACCTTGTATCTATATCTAGACTTGATCTTGAAGGTTATGTAATTACTCATGGTTGTGGCAGGATCACTTTTACTCTTAATAATGAATTGTTTGGTTGTGGTTTTTTGGATGGATTACTGTATAAATTAGAACTAGGTCATAATTTCTCACAGTCTTTGTTGTCTCTTAATATTGATGACATAACTAAAACAAAGACAAAATCACCTAAACAAGCAGAGAATTCATCCACATTGTGGCATAAACGTCTCGGCCACATCTCACGAGATCGCATGACACGACTCGTAAAAGTAGGAATCTTACCCTCTCTTGATTTTAGTGATTTTGAAACATGTATTCAATGCCTCAAAGGCAAAATGGCTAAAGGGAATAACAAAGGAGCCACCAGATGTTCCAACTTGTTGGAAATAATTCATACTGATATTAGTGGCCCCTATCCCGCATCAATAACAGGACATACATCATTTATTACATTCATTGACGATTATTCACGTTACATGCACCTTTATCTAATTAAAGAAAAATCTGAATCCTTACAAACTTTTGTCGATTATAAAACTTTGGTTGAAAACCAACTTGATCATAAGATAAAAGTTGTCCGATCAGATAGGGGAGGTGAGTATTACGGTAAACATACTGATATTGGTCAAGCTCCTGGTCCCTTCTATAATTTTTGCAGGGAACAAGGCATAATTAACCAATACACCATGCCAGGTTCTCCTCAACAGAATGGTGTTGCTGAAAGGAGAAACCGAACTTTGATGGACATGGTGAGAAGTATGCTCGCCAACACTAACCTACCCAAATGTCTTTGGACTGAGGCCTTAAAAACAGCTGTTCATATACTCAATAGGGTTCCATCAAAATCTGTCCCTAAAACTCCTTATGAGATCTGGACAGGTAGGAAACCGAGTCTAAAATATATGAAAGTATGGGGATGTCCTGCCGAAGCAAAAGTCTATAACCCTAACTTAAAGAAACTGGATTCTAAAACCCTTACATGTTTCTTTATTGGTTATCCCGAGAACTCAAAAGGTTATCGGTTTTACTGTCCTTCTCACTCTACCCGCATCATAGATACGCAACATGCCACTTTCCTCGAAAATTCAGAGATCAGTGGGAGCACGACAAATCCTGATTTAGATTTGCAAGAAGTACAAGAAGCGGGGGGAAACCACTCGTCGGTTATTACGATTCCTCCGATAATTCCTCTTGTACCCAACGCTGCTCCCAATATACATGGATCTCCTAATGAACCGGTTGAACCTCCTATGCCTCCTAATCTTAACGCCGAAGAACCGCTTTTTAATGAACCCGTAATTCAGCTCAGGAGATCATCAAGGGCTCGCAGAAACACTAATTTTGATGATTTCGAAACTTATCTGGCTGAAGTCGAAAACATTGGGAAACTTACTGATCCAACCTCTTACCGAGAAGCTATTAATAGTGATCAGGCCACTCATTGGATTGAAGCCATGATTGAAGAGCTTAAATCCATGGAGCGTAACGGCGTTTGGGTATTGGTTCCACTTACTAAAGGATCCAAAGTAATTGGATGTAAGTGGGTCTTCAAAACCAAATTAGACCCGAATGGAAACATCGAACGCTATAAGGCCAGACTGGTTGCAAAAGACTTTACTCAAAAGGAAGGAATTGATTATCAAGAGACTTTTTCTCCTGTCTCTCGTAAAGATTCCCTAAGGATCGTCATGGCACTCGTAGCTCATTATGATTTAGAGTTACATCAGATGGATGTCAAGACCGCTTTCCTAAATGGTGACTTGCAAGAAGACGTATTCATGCAGCAACCTGAAGGATTTATTCCAGAAGGTAAAGAGCACATGGTCTGCAAGTTGAATAAATCGATATATGGGTTGAAACAAGCATCACGACAATGGTACCTTAAATTTGATGAAGTCGTGAAATCTGATGGCTTCCTAAAGAATCAAGTGGATCAATGCACCTATCTCAAGATCAGTGGGAGTAACTTTATTATCCTTGTTTTGTATGTGGATGATATTCTGCTTGCAAGTAACAACTTGGATCTGCTACATGAGTCGAAGCGAATGCTTTCGCTTAATTTCGACATGAAAGATCTCGGTGATGCCTCTTATGTTTTAGGTATCCAAATAAATCGAGACAGACGTAATGGTGTTCTAGGTCTTTCCCAAAGGGCTTATATTGACCGTATTCTAGAACGCTATAACATGAAGCACTGCACACCCACTGTGGCTCCGGTAGTTAAAGGGGACGTATTTGGACCTCATCAAACTCCGAGCACTGAAACTGAGAAGGTTGAAATGAGGATGATACCTTACTCATCTTTAGTTGGGAGCATTATGTACGCTCAGGTCTGTACTCGACCAGATATCGCTTACATCGCTGGTATGCTGGGGCGTTACTTATCTAACCCCGGATTAGCACACTGGAAAGCGGCTAAAAAGGTTCTACGATATCTGAAAGGGACCAAAGACTACAAATTAACTTATAGAAGAAGTGACAACTTGGAAGTAGTAGGTTATTCTGACTCTGACTTTGCTAAAAGCAAAGAAGACCATAAATCTACTTCTGGGTATATTTACATGTTAGCTGGCGGACCAATCTCTTGGCGGAGTCATAAACAGAAACTGACCACAACGTCTACTATGATGGCTGAATATGTTGCCGTTTATAATGCAACCTGTCATGGGATGTTGTTAAGGAACCTGATCAGTGGACTCAAACTCGTCAACTCAATCTCTAGACCATTGAAGCTTTACTGTGATAACTCAGCTGCTGTAACTTTCTCGAACAGTAACAGTTCGACTGGCGCTGGGCTGTATCTCGACACAAAGTATCTGTTTGTACGCGAACGGGTTGAGGAAAATGCTATTTGTGTTGAGTACATAAGTACACATGACATGCTAGCGGATCCGATGACCAAAGGTCTTCCTACTAATATATTCGTAGGACACGTGTCGAATATGGGGCTTACAAAAGACTTAATTTAATAGCATATTGTACTTATTGGTCATTATTATTTATTAATGAAAAATTTTCCTCCTTATTCAGATTTTGTTTGTCTATTATTTACACCTTATGCGCATAACTGTGTTGGACATTATTATAACAAAATTTGTCTTAGTTGGTCTATCATTGCTTATTCAGTTTTGAATTTGAGTCATAGTTTGACTAGTGGGGGTCCTGAGTAGATGTTCTTCTCTACGACTGTACTTATCAACTATGATTTCGGTTTGAAACAAAATGAGTATTATCTCGTACGGACTTATTAATACTCATAGATAAATGATCTACTCGGTCAAGTGGGAGAATGTTGGACCCATATTATTTGTGACCCTCATTGATCATTTGTCCTTACTGATATGATGACTGACACTAACTGAAATCTGTGTCTAGTAAATATTCGATGGACGTATTTACCTTAATGACGACACTATAGATTTCCCATTAGGTGATCGGAATTATGAGAGCTTAAATGTAGACACTTATTAAACACCATTTGGACTAAATATTACACACTCCTAATTAGAGTGTGTATATAAGGGGACATAATAAACCCTTTAGAAGGGGTTGGTCATTCTAATACCATTATCCCTTTCATCCCTAACACACACATAGTGTTCTCTCTCAAATAATCCATCATAATACGATCATCTCATTTTGGGAATCGATGGCTAACTTATTCAACAACATCACCGGATCATCAGTAGGTAAATAAATAACATGAATCAATCTAATTTAATCCAACAAATTTTTCACGTCCATTTAAGAGGTAGACCCTATATAAAACATTCCTCGTTCCTCTTTGAAATAATTGAACACAATTTTTTCACATTTGGTTCTCGAGTTCGTAGTGTGAGTGTTCTTTTTCGTATTAACAAACTCTTAAACCAAAAACTTTATATTCATGTTAAGGCCATAAACATGAATCAACGTAGAAAGGCTTCACGAACACCCTCTCATTACTTTTGCCATATTGACGAAATAAATAAATGTTTGGGACGATGGTTCATACTGACTCGAAGATAAATTCACTGGTTGAAATCGGGTCAATGAGAACTAAATATTCGTAGCAAAAGTAAGAACTCCTTAAATTTTAAAAAAAATTAGATTTAAAATAAAGTTTTATAAAATATACAATTTTATATTAATATTTACATTTCGATGCAAAATTTGATGCATTAGAATACACATTTTCTTTTTTTACATCGTCTGTCATTATATGTGATGCAGAAACTAGAATATATGATAAAGTATTATGTCATTTAAAGTCTAAAATGTATTTATATGACGATTTTCATATATATTGTCCCTTGAAATCCGGAGTCCGTGTACTATAATTACAAGTGAGACCTTTGAATAGAAAGAGATTAATCCAACCAAAAACTTTATATTCATGTTAAGACCTTGAAATCCGGAGTCCGTGTACGATTTTCATATATATTGTCCCTTGAAAGTTAGCATTAGTTGGACACTTAAAAAAATATAATTCACAAATAATCAAAATGAATTGGATATGAGCTTATTAGTTTATGTAAAAGAGATAAGCTCTAGGTGTTTGTTTGAGCTTATTAGCTTAGGTTTATGAGCTTGTGTAAGGGGGTTTTCATAAGCTCTTTTGTGTGGCTTATTATCAAACATTTTTGCCTTATCATAAGCTACTCCAAACACTTCATAAAAAATCAAAAACTTTTATTTTATAATCCATAAACTACTTATTAGATTATGTAAGAGAGATAAGCTCATTTTAGGTGTTTGTTTGAGCTTATTAACTTAGGTTTATGAGCTTATGTAAGCGGGTTTTCATAAGCTCTTTTTGTATGGCTTATGAGTTTATCAAACATTTTTACCTTATCATAAACTACTCCAAACACTTCATAAAAAATCAAAAACTTATATTTTATAAGCCATAAACTACTCCAAACACTTCATAAAAATAAGCTTACACAAACACCCCTAAACAATAGACAAAGAATCAAAAGGATAGTATCGGTTTGATGTTCACTTAATGGGAAAAGAAACAGGTTACACATTTCTTTTAGTAAATAATTTATATATAATACATGATTCTAAAAAATAATTTTTGACCTTATTAATTTTCACACATTATGGATAAACACGTTACTTAACTCGCACTTTTAAACTAAAGATGAATATCATATATGTCATTATTAAATAGTACATATTTATTGGTTGGCCCTTTACACGCATTTTTTTTCTTAAAAAATATTCGCAAAAAAACAAAGCATAAACAAAGATCTAGTGACGGAAAAACAAACAAACAAAACACTCGACACTCTTAAACTTCGATCTAAGAATATGGTAAATCGATTGAGTAACTAGTTAATTTTTAACAAAATTAGCCATTGAATCGGAATTTTAAAAAAAAAAAAAAAAAAAAAACTAATAGCCTAATAATACAAAAATGCAAACAAGCATACTTCTTTTTACACATCTTTCTCATGGTTTTGTTTCGAATCTCCTTTTTCGGCATCAAATGGGATTTTCAAATGTGTGTGATTATCGTTAGTTTGAGACGGTTGTGTTGTGGGTACAACTGCTGGCCTTGGGAAAAAACCGTTAATGTTAGGATCCCAACGAGCGTTTGTATTAGACCTATTGATTACTTCCATTTGACTTTGACCTTGACTTGAACCTCCTGAATCATTTCTCGCCAACGAAGAACATTGTGTTTCTGCAATGGCGAACAAGTTAGAAAATGCTTATAATCATAAACTGATTACCAAAGGGTGGAGATAAAAACTTACCTTTTAATTCACCAAAAGTGATCAGTTTGTTAAGACAATCTCGGAACGTAGTCAAAACAGTCTTCTCTTGCTCAGCATAAGTTTCGGTAATCACTTGACCATTTGGCAAATGACCGTAACTATCTGCACTACGCTCCTCGATTCCATTTGAAATGGAATTTCTAAAAACTGTGTCGTTTTCATCACACATCAAGGCTAGAGTTCCGGGAGATCTTGAACCATCAGTGACATCATCGTCTGCCTCAGCAGAGGCCGGTTTCTCAATCTGGGCCACACTAACAGATTCACCAGCTACCACATTTTGTGAATCAGTTGTTTCTCCGTTATTGTGGGTTGCTATGTTGTCCGTTGCATTTTTCTCATCTGAGAGTGTAAATATAAATGGTAAGAATTACGTATGCACATGTCAACAAATTCCGGTCAAAATAATGACAAATACCGATAATGCCCCTAACATTAAAGCTTTTGTCAAGCCTTAAGTTGGTTTTCCATTTTCAAAACAACGAAAAAATTTAACCGGTAAAAAAAAAAAAAAAAAAAAAAACTTCTCCAAAATAAAAGTCGATATTTTTACACTAAAAATAGTCAAAAATTTGAAGAAAATCACCAACAAAAGAAGCTGTTAATTTCAAAACAAACTTTTTAAATGTTGTAAAGGAACACCAAAAAAATAATAAGGTGAAATGAGTGACATTTTGTAAAATACCAAAAAAAAAAAAAGACGAGTTATAAAATATGTTAAAAAGTGTTATTATAGCAGTTTTTCCAACGTAAATGACCTAACAACCCTTAACTTAAATGAGTCTTAAACAAGTTAAAGCTATCATATACCTGAAAGCACCCGGGCCGCTTCATTTGCATACACGACTAAAACGGCACAAAGTTCCTTCATATCATCTGAATGGATAAGATCCGCTAAGAGAGACCTTCAACCAAGATGGACAAATTTAGTTTAAAAAGTATGTAAAAGATAGAGGTGGCATTTTTTACCAATGTATTTATAAGCTTGGGTTGTCGATGTGGGTGTTATAATTTTGTTTCTAACGATTCAAATGGGTAAACTTACAAAATGGGCTAAAAAGAAATCCGGTCAAATCATTATAGTTCTACTAATGAAAAAACTATTTTAATAATATCTAACACATTAATTATTTATTACTTATAACGGTAAAGCTAAAGAGTGTTAAAGTTGAAGGTAATTCATAAAAGCTACGAGGTCAAAATGCTGACCTAGTGGATGACTTGTCGGTTCCTTTAAAGATATTGACTTTTTTAAATGGAAGGGGTAACAAAAAATGACAGTAGTTTCTGGGCCAAGCCGACCCGCTTTGACTTACTACCCAACCCATTGAACCTGCCCATTTTTACCACATCTAGTAACAATAACTGGAAACCAAAAGAGTACATACCGATACGAAAATTTAGATGGGCCCACAGGTGCATTGTTAGTAACACGAGCAGCAGGAGCCAAAGGCCACGAAGACAAACGATCAGAAGCTTTCACATTATTCGTCTGGTGCTATAATAATGTAAATGAAAATCAAATATTTGACCAAATCTATAGACACTACAAAAACAGGGGGGTTTGATTCAAATGGCCAAGGTCCAATTGGGTATATAATGCCTATATGACCCACGTATAAAAAATTATACTCAAATAGTCATCAATTCCGTAAAAATAGTTTGCAGAATGCAGACACACAATGTCGTTAACTTACAACAAAAACATTTTTTCTGCACAAAAGTACAATGTTTCCGCAAATACATACATTATTTCTGCAAAGAAATACAAAATTTCCAGAAATTTTTTTTTCTTTTTTTGCAAAAAAACAGTTATTTCAGATATACAAAAATTGCGGCTGTTTAAGGTATATATCCATCTGAGACGAGGTAAATTTTGTTAATTTCCCAAAAATAAAAATCAGTAACTAAACAAAACACTTATCAATTACCTGTTGAAAAGACGAATCCTTTGTAGTGGGCCCACCAAAGAAAAGCTGTTCGGCTTTTCTTTTCCGGGACACGGGTACCATTCCGTAACCGGACCCATAACCTGACCCGTAACCGGAGGTTCCAATAGCACCGGTGATGGCAGCATTTGCCGCTTGTTGAAGATATGTAATGTTATTTACGGAATCACCATTGAAAAGAGCTTGTCGTTCTCCACTTCCTTCGAAGTTTTTGCAGTCAATGCATCGGCAATTTTCGGAACATAAAATGTTAGCTTGAAAACACTCGCAGTATTTTTTTAGGCATCCGGATTTTTTGCAATGGCATCCTTTGTTATGTTTTCCGAGTACTATAATCTCACCGGCTTCTTCCTGCGTTTTGTAATTAAAAACAGAGTGAGTAACAACTTTGGAAGTGAATACTTCATTTGGGACAAACTAAAATGGAAAGGTGGAGTAATTTGGAACGGATAAATGCTAATAAAATATTTTTGAATAAAATGATTGTGAAGGTCATATAGTTTTAAGCATAAAAATACACATTAGATGACGTACAATCCATTTGACCCATTTAACCCGTTAGAAACCCATCAATGGTAACATTAGCTAGAATCACGATTTACTATAAAAATTGTTCCAAATTTATTTCCGAGTAAGGGTGTTGTTTTTCATTCTGGTGGATTTTAATACTCGTTATTAGTCACTAGTAATAGATAGATACAGATGTTTATGGTAATCACAATCGTCATTTATCAAATAAATTTAAAAAGGGCATAAAAAAGTGTTAGCAGGTCAACTTTGCCCTCTTTGACCCGTAAACCAAGTCCCTGCCCTTCCATCTTGCCACCTTTATAAAACTACAAAAGGCCAAAATGTGTTTGAAGAAGATGGCTCACCCTATTATCACGTTTTCCATGAGGACTGCTAGCGATTTTAGGTCTAAATGCATTTGGATTGCGTTCCAAAGTTGATTCTATAGCGTCTCTCCGTGCAGGCTCGTTGTCAACATTGTTGTGACAATTGACACAGTTGCAACCGTCACAATATACTCCTGAAGCAAAGCATTCACAATATCTGCAAAATTGAGAATAAAGATCACATTATTCATATATTTAAAACGTTGTTTGAATGTGCGTTTAAATTGATAAAAGAAACAAAAAATAATATAGCAACACAAACAAGAAATAAATTTTGGTGGACATTTTTCAAAATAAACGATTATTAACTTTGTAAACACATTTAACTAACAAAGTATTAGTTTAAATTATAACGTTTGTAAACATTATTACATAATAATGTTTAATACAAAAGAAAATTCATACGGAATTTACTAGCATATTAACTTCAAAACTATGACACAGTCATATTTTATTCAAAATTTAGAGAGAATAAAGATGCTTACAGTTTCAAGCATCGTGAGTGTTTGCAATTACACTGTTTTTGCTTCTTTGGAGTACCTTCTTTTGCTTCGACATTTTGTTTTGATCGGGCTTTTGGGGATTCTGGTTTCCTGAAATGAAAAAAATAGTACATTTTTATCAGTATGAAATAAAGTTGTTGCTTTCTTGAAAAATGTCAAGTGCATTTGGAGACCATAAAAATTATGTTCTTGCGTAAACAAAATGCTTCATTAAATGCATAAAATATGCAAAAAATAACAAAATCGCCTGAAAAGGGAACGAAACTGAACAAGAAAAAAAATTAGGTAGGCAGATTTAACACAACAGCAAAACACACGTTCCTAAACGGATATGTGAATACTTTTCCTTAAAAGTATCAGCTTATTAACGGGTTAAATAGTAAGTTTGATACTATTTGAAACAAAATTGGCTATCAAATCAAAGTATAAACTACTTATATACCCTTATTTTTTCCAGTCGACTAGTATTACCTTATATGATCAAATTTGTCAGACACTTTCAACACGAACTAAAATGAATATTACAGCTTTAAGCAACAACAAAACACCCAAACACCCAAACACTTGCGTCAACATTCTTCTTACAGCTGATTATTTCATTCTGATTATTCAATCTCATGTATAATCCTTATTTGGCTCGATATCACACGATTGAATACCTTGAATTAATCTCTACATTGTCACTCATTACACACATATTTTTTAATCTAAATTTAAATTTGAACATAATGGAGAACACTTACACAGAACTTAAAAGTTGTTGCTGCGGTATTGGCGGTGGTGGTAATGGTTGCGGTGGTAAAACCACCGGCCGTTGAGGGTGTTCCGGTATGACCACTGAGGTCATCACCGGAACCGGCGGCGGCGGTGCACTGCCGCCGACGGCATTAAAATCAAGCTGCCGAGCAAGATTCTTTTTGGGAGGGAAATTTGAATCCCCAACACCTTCACTTTTCTCCATTATAATTTCAGTTTTTTTTTCAAGAAACTTTTTAAGATTTTGAAAAAAATTACAAAATTCAATAAATTTTGTAAATTTATACAAAATCAAATACCCTTTGAATCAAAACCTAAAACCCAGAAACAGATTACTCTAATTATTCAAAAAGATTCAATTTTTTTAATCAAGAAACTTTTCAAGATTTTGAAAAAAAAACAGTAAATTTTTAAAATTTAAACAAAATTCAAATACCCTTTGAATCAAATAACAAAACCCAAAAACAATTCAATTTTTTTTTTAAAAAAAAAAGAGAGAGAGAGAATTAACTCCCACTAAAACAGCTCAGATTTAAACCTATAATTCACCAAAAAAAAATTAACCCAAATTAAAAAACACACCAATTAAACAAAATTAAAAAACCCACTAATTTTAAATGTTAAAAAAAACAATTTTTTTTTATGTGAATTTGATAAAATTTGGGGAAAATATTTGTTTTGTTTGGTTTGTTCCTCCCTCTTTCTGTTGGAGAGGTTTTTGAATTTCAATTTTTATAAATATTTTGATCAAATGGTTGAGATTGAAAGATGGATCGGACGGTTGAGATTTGTTAAAAAGTTGTTTGATTTTGAACCGTTGGATTAGAAAGATGCTAATCGAAATAAATATCTTTTGTTTATTTGTTTTGGGTTAACCCGCGGAGAAAGAAAGTTATTAAATCATTATTTAAACTTTTTATCAAAGTAAGAAGTTTGAGTTATTGTGGATTGTCACAGTCAGCTGCGGAGACGTAAGGTGTGGTCGATCGACAATCATCACAACACAGTATAAATATAGAAAAATATTAAATGTAATAATATAAGACTAGTGTTGTGACAGTGTCAATTAATAAAAAGGTTATCCTTTTCTCATAGACACGTCGTACACTACGACCCAAACGAACAAGAATAATGTAAGATAGTAACGCAAGATAACTGAAACATAGGGATGCAAGCCGGAATAAATCCAAAGTATCAAGATAACATAAAGGTGAAGACTAATGCAATGCACTCTAGAAGTCTTCTAAGGCCCGTACTGAGTATCGTCTTATATTTGCTCATTACCTGAAAATAAAGCTCAAAAGTAAACATAAAGTTGAGCGAATTCATTGAGTAGTTTATAAAAGATAATTAAGCAAACCATATATCATCAAGTAGTGTATAAAGTTAACAATGCATTCATTTCACGAAAATAATCATCACAATAACTCGTAGTAGCCACGTTACTGATCGACAAGTAACATTCTACCAATAGACATGCACCGCGCATGTAGAGCTAGATACACTGACTGCATCTTACAGTAGTCACGCTACCGTGGTATCAACAAGTACATTCTGTTGATACGCTTGTATCATCAGTCGGATGATTTATGATGCCCAAGTAAGATCCACAACCAATAGTTTTGAAAAGATGCATTTCTTTATTACACGTTTTTATGATTTCCAAATATAATGAGTTTTTATAAATAGGAAGTTTCAAAACACATCAAGTTCTATAAAGAGAAACTAATTTGCCCTCATGTGCCTTGCACATGACCTGATTTAACGGTGATTTTTAACGGTCGTTTACATAAAGGACAATCGGTGTTAAATTTTTAAAGATAAAGGATATCAAGTGTTATTTTTAAACTTAAAGGATAAAACCTGTTATTTTGGATAAACCACAAGGACATTTCATGTAATTTACTCTAACATTAAAATTTTGATTTTGTAGACGACTTCAAAATTCTCAACAAAAAATTGCCAAAGGTTCAATCTGAGTCAACTTTTATTTCAGTCAACCGAATATTAGTGACATCCTTGTTAGTGACAATCGGAAAAATAAGTTGTCGTTTTATAAAATTAACCCGTTTTTGTAAATAATACTAGTAGTTATCGTTTTATAAAATTAACCCGTTTTTGTAAACAATAATAGCATAGGTTATGTCTGGTACACTAGTTGAGATTTCATTATCTAAAGGAAAATGAGCGTGGGCGTGCGTGGTTGAGGGGCACCTTAATCATAATACTTCGTATCTTTTACTTGGTATAAATTAGAAACATGGAAAATATATTAAATAAAAACTATAAAATTTGTTAGAATTATTCAAGTTTTTGAAATTAAAATATTTAAAATTGGTAAATCATATAATTTTGTGTTTAAAAATTCACATTTAAAGTTCAAATCATGTGATTATTGACTTATTAGTTTTGAAATATTACGTATATCATAAAATCACATATTATTTTCATTAATATCACATGTGATTTCGTGGAACTTTTTATCCGTTTAATTGAATTATACATCATATAATGATTTTAGATCTTTAAATCCACATTTGATGTTAAAATCACATGTGATATAACATTACAAATTTATATATTTGTCCAAAAACGGGAAAAAAAAAGTTGTTAATTTTTAATTTTTTTCTTGGTCTAGATAAATTATACATTATATAACATTTTTTGTTTTGGAAATTTACCTTTAGATATTAATATCACATGGGATATAAATTTTACAATTTCAATACCCACCTAAACCCCAAAAAATAAAAGTTGTCGAAAATATATATGACCAATGCTCCAATTAAAGAGGAGAACAAGACGGTCGCAACGACATAATTTGTTTCGTCAAACGACTAACGGTTTGAGAGATAAATTAATTTAGAAAGAGAAAAATTAAAAATGGATTTTGATTTTAATATAAGCCGTTGGATTAAAATAAAATGAATGATCGGGTATAGATTTTTATTATATTTGATGTATCAAAAACACTTCAAGAAACATATATAAGTGATCGGTTGTAGGAAAAATGATTTTTATATGTATTTTATGTCATTGTCTGTGCACTAGTTCATATGATTCTTTCAATATTTAAATTTTTATGATATCCCTCCCCAATAAACATATATACTTTGATATAGCTCTTATAGTCTCATTATAATAAATTTTGTTGATGTTGGTATTGATCATATCATAGCTCGAACAACTAGTATGATATGAGTGGTCAACTCGAGTGCATTAAAATGTGTTTGTATACATCGTTTTTGTATATGTATGCAACATTTTGTTTTATTCAACCTAAGACGTTACTTTCAGTTATTTATAAAACCATATAAAAGATAGTATAACAAAAGTAGGTTGTTAGAAATAATGTATAAAGTATTTTGTTTGTGATGTTTGAAAATTATATAGAGTTAATTACATAAATCGTTCTAATAGTTTACTTAAAATTATGGATTTCGTTTCTAAATTTAAAAAGTTGCATAAATCGTCCAAGTTTATAAATTAATTACGCTTTTCGTCCCTAATTTCTAATTTACACCCGTAATTGGGGCAAACCTTAGGGACCAAATCCGTATTTGAGGACAAACTTTAGGAAAAAAATCCGTATTTGTAGCAAATCTTAGGGATGAAAAAAGGTAATTAGTTTTCAAAAATGGATGATTTATGCAATTTTTTAAACTTAGGGACGAAATTCGTAATTTAAGATAAATCTTAGGAACGATTTTTGTAATTAACTCAATTATATAAGAAAGATTAATTAGTTAGTTAATTAACAAGAAGCATTATAGTTGATAATTGTAATGAAATATTACGTTGTTTTACTAGACAAACTAAACGAGTATTGCCTAAACAACACATATAGAAGGTATTTCACACGCCCACCACCGGCTTGACAACCACTGCCACTGCATTGTGCATCGCGACACTAACCAACTCGGTGAGTCGGTGGCGGGAAGGGTTGTAGCTTAAAAAAAGTAGGGGAAATGTTGGTATTTTAGGCGTAGACCAAGGTGGTGAAATACATGTAGGCGATATATCCATAATAAACAAGTCTTTAGACCTTAATATGTGTTGTGATTAACTAAAATATGTAACTACGACTTTTGTTAATTGTTTAAATTTGGTTATGTTGACCAATAGCAAATATGATTAGAGCATGGTTCAAAATATGTATAAGGTGTACGATTATATAGGGTTCATAAGTCGAAAATGGTTCCATCTTTTTCGAAATTTGTGTATATATTTGTCTAACAACTTTAAAAAAAAAAATACAAAAAGTTTATTTGAGCAAAATTTTTATTGAATAAAAATGTTAGTAATATATTAAAGGAGTTGTTTATTAGAGGGACAATTTTTCATTTCACACGAAATCTTCAATATTATCAGAAACGACCTTGTATATGATAACTAATTAAATTTTACGACATGATCTTCGTATGACCTTTAGTTGAGAGGTATGACCTTTAGTTGAGAGGATCCTAGCCATTCGCCTTTCACTAAAGATTTTAAATTATTACATTTTATGTATTGTAAGTAAAAAGGAAATTTAAGCTTAAAAAATATATCTTTCAATTTATAGAAAAACTTAAAATATATCTAATGTTTATAAACACTTGTTTGCGTGAACATATATTAGAAAAATCCAATTATTAAACGGCTTTTGTTAATTGTTGCGCTTAGAGCTCTCCAAACGGTTCTTCGATGATGTTATAAATCGAGGGAAAGAGTACTTAAACCGGATTTGAACTCGAAATAGATGTTTAATAATGAGGGGTATTTGTAGTAATATGTTATAAATCGAGGGAGTATTCCTATCGAATTTTGGTTATGGAACGTTGTAGAAACCAAAGAGCGCATTATAGCCACTAATAATTTGGCGCATTATAGCAACAACCGACTGACTCTCATATCTCAGCGTACATTAGAAGCTGACATAATAATAATAATCATAAAAATTTGTTGAGCTCGCGATTACAGTGCGATAAGAAGAAATTATTAGGTACGCTGTTTCGATTTCGAATTCAATTATATATTTTGCATCGAGTATCATATTACACAACAAATGATATCAAGGGTGTGTTTGGCTTATGGTTTATTGACATTTGAGCTTATGTTTTATAAGTCCAGATTTTATGTCTTATATAACAGTTTATGGGCTTATTACTATGTATTATGACATAATAAACAGTAATAAATGGTTACATAAGCCGGTTTTCCGGACTTATGAAACATAAGCAGAAGGGGCTGTTTGTTTGAGCTTATATAAGGGGCTTATTAGCTTATGTAAGGTATATAAGCTCATTTTTAGTGTTTGTTTAAGCTTATTAGCTTACGCTTATTAGCTTATATAAGGGGGTTTTCATAAGTCCAATTTTTGTGGCTTATGAGCTTATGTAAGATTTTCCTCCTTTATTTATATGATAAGCTAATAAGCTAAGCCAAACACTTATCAAATATTTATAAGCTTTTATTTCATAAGTCATAAGCTACTTATCTTACATAAGCTTAAGCCCATCAAATAAGTTTACACAAACACCCCCGAAATGTTAATAAGCCATAAACTCCTTATATAAGCCGAAATGTTAATAAGCCATAAACTCCTTATATAAGCCCAAACAAACACCCCTTAATATCAAAGTTGAGAAAAAACAGTCAAATTTAAAACGTGGACATTTAAAGTGGGACGGAGGGAGTATATGGTATGGTTGTAAATGATGATGTTTTAGTGTGTTAGATTAGATGTAATCACTATATGTTGAGGTTTTTGATGAATGTCATGTTTACAATCCGTATGAGATTTCGATTTATTATAGTAACTTTATTAGTAGTAGGTGAGTGATTATCTCGGCCAGATTGAATTTTGAGTTGTTAGACAATTTTCACTTGTACTAAACCGGTGAGCGTCATATAGGCCCCTTACCTTGAATCTATATATTGTATTCGATAGATTAGATGAGCGGAATTCAAACTAAACTATATACAAGTGCTGTAACAAGTATTATACGAAACAAAACGAATTCGGAACAAACACACAAAGATTAAATATTCCCAAAAATACAAGGTGACTATGTGACACTCCTAGAGTAGTGTCGTACTAACTGGCCTAGGAGTGTCTCATCGACACTCTAGTGTCGAACCAGATGGTTCGATACTGTGTCAACTTTTACAAAAACGAAAATTTTAATACAAGCTACTTGACATTACGTCTTTGCACCAATACATCACGTGGAATGTATAGATATTTACTATGAGGAGGCTTCTAGAGCTCTCCGTATAGTCCTTAAAGCCTCTTAGGTAGTGTAAAAGGCACTGCTATCTTGGACCAATTTAGGATGCCTTACGTTTTTTTACGTTGAACTTTACGAGGTTTCTTGGTTATGTCATTCATATGAGTTGTGCTATGTTGCGGAGCAAAATTTTGTATAAGATGCTCTTTTTGATGGGTAAATTGCTAAATGACATTTTGTTTCAAAAGTTTCAGTAATAGTGTTTCGATATTGGTTGGGAAGTGTGGAAGCAAGTTTAGACAGGTTGTGGCATGCGGGTCCACCCTCACGGTTCGGGCTCTATGGTCAAGCGAATTCCGTCTAAGGATGGAACAAATTCAGTTGATCTAGAAGATGATTCTGGTAAATTTATGACTCTTTATCATATGTATGCCTTTTCTTGTGTTCAAAACGGTCATCATAAAGTTAAAAGATGCAAAAGGTCGGTGAATATATGTGTTTCAAATAATAAGCTTTTAGTACAGAAAAATCGAGCTTCTCAGTTTTTGGTTTATCTCAAAGGTGAATGTTTGTTTGGGAATTGGACTATAGACTGCAATAGGGTTTCAAAATTATGACGAGTATTCCATCATCTGTGTTTTTAACTGTTATAGCTACTTATGTACTTGTAAACTTAGTATTGTATAATTGTTAATGAAATGCTTCAAGTTCAATTTCTTCATTTCATTTATTTTTTTTATATGGAGGGGGTACAATTCGGGAAGATTACATTTATAAAATGAACTTGCAAATGAAAAAGAACGTGTTTCTTTCAAATGTTTGGACCTTTTAAGTGGAACTTGTCATCAAAACACAAAGTTTCTTGTGGATTTGTTGATCTGATAACTGTCTACGTAACCGTTACTCTTGTAATGATTTTGGATTTTATGAAGCTGAAAAAGATTGTTTGCTCGCGTAGAGTTCTTGCAGGATGACATGGTCCAAGAGTCTATGGATCCACCTTCAAAAAATTCTCTGCCTCATGTACTTGTGGCATCCATTGTCTCGTTCTTATTTGGTTACCATCTCGGGTTTGTTCTTAATCTAAGTTTCTATTTGTTCTTATTGTCTCTTACCCTTGAAAAGAAAATTTGGGATATGAAAACCAGGTTTCTTGATGTGCAGGGTAGTGAATGAACCGCTTGAAAGCATATCCCGAGATCTTGGTTTCAATGGGAATAGCTTAGCTGAAGGTCTGTTTTCATTTTCACAAAATATCTTTGTTTCTTTGCTATCAACATTTAATTTTTATTTTAATATATATGAGCTTTTTTAAATGAAGGTCTGGTCGTTAGTACATGTCTTGGCGGTGCTTTTATTGGTTCCTTGTTCAGTGGTTGGATTGCTGATGAATTTGGGCGCCGTAGGACTTTTCAATTGTGTGCGTTACCTATGATCATCGGTGCTGCTTGTAGGTAATAACATTTACGAGAATAAAACTGAGTGACTTAACACATATTTTGATACATGTTCCCTTAATAAGCACAAATAAAAGTAAAAAAATACGTTACATAGGTTAGTAACAAAGTTTTATATAGTCATGTAAAGTATACTAATTTTAAAATACTTATTCTTTTTCAGTGCAACAACCAATAATTTAACAGGGATGCTAATTGGAAGGTTTATCGTTGGAATTGGATTGGGTATCGGCCCTCCTGTTGCTTCTCTCTATATTACAGAGGTCAAGTACAACTACTTATTCGGTTATGGTTGTGGATATATGTTACAAATTTGACCCATTTACTTACGAATGGGTCAATTTGGGTTGTATTTATCTCAAACAGGTCAACTAAATATTTTTCGCTAAAAGGGATTGAGCGGAGATATGTCCTAAGTCTAATTTTAATGCATACAACCTCTTACATTTCGAATATATTGTGATAGTAATCTCCTGTAACCGTAATTAGCTCATTAATAATTTAGAAAGTTTCTCTATTAAAGAAACAAGAAGTAATCTATTATGACCCCTTACTCAACTTGACTCATTTTGATGTGTTACCGTACCTGCCCATCTTAGCACCTCGTGGTGTAAACATGAGATTGTTAAAAAGGTCTCACATAACAATTTGTTTGTTTTGTTTCTTGCAGGTTTCTCCTCCTTCTGTGCGTGGCACTTATGGAAGCTTCATTCAAATTTCAACATGTTTCGGATTAATGGGAGCTCTTTTGATAGGGATACCTGTTAAAAGTATCTCGGGCTGGTATGGAAATAATTAGGTCCTTTCTTTATCTTGGGATATGTAGTAGATATTTTAGGTTCACCATTCGATTATATTTGTGTTTAGGTGGCGTATTTGCTTTTGGTTATCTACCATTCCCTCTACAATACTTGCTCTTGCTATGATATTCTGTGCCGAAAGTCCACATTGGCTTTACAAGGTCTGTTTTCATCTTGCTATTCTTATGTGTTTGTTTGTATTTATGAATCGTTATGTTTGTATTGGTATACTATTACCAAGTTCCACTATATATTAGAGGGGGAGGAGATGTGAAATGATTATTTCTGGAAAATTTTAAAAATCCGTAAAAATTACTTTTTTTTACCTAACCTGTCTATTTCGCCACATGTACTGACATATTACGTTGTGTTTCTTGAACTTAATGTGAGTTTCCTTTTGCGGTTGATAGAGGGGAAGAAATACTGAAGCTGAGGTGGAGTTCCAGAAACTTCTAGGACCTGCAAATGTCAGATCAGCAATGGCAGAGCTGTTGAATTCGGATCGAGGGGATGAAAATGACACCGTCACGATTTCAGAACTGCTTTTTGGGCGCCATTTTAGAGGTAATTGTCGACTTAGAATTGCCCTAGGATTCACTGCAAAATGCACTGTCATTCACCTACTCCTTTTGCAGTTGTTTTTATTGGATCAACACTATTTGCTTTACAACAGCTATCAGGCATAAACGCTGTGTTTTATTTCTCTTCAACTGTATTTAGAAGTGCGGGAGTGTCGTCAAATCTTGCCAACGCCTTTGTGGGAATCGTAAACCTTTTGGGTAATCACCTTTCTCTCTCTGACATCTAAATCGTTGTTAAAAGAGATGGTGAAGATAGACGAGTCAGGTGGGTTGGGTATCAGGTCGAAACAAGTAGGGACGGGTTGACCCGAAACCATAAGTGTCTAAGATTTTTTATGAGTGATTAATGTGCTATATATGATTACAAGAACTCGACAGTACAAATAGACCCATTCGTAAGGAAATACACTTAGCTACTTATGAAACGTTCCCTTTTTGGCTGGATTTTTTATTTTACTGGTTTGAGATAAAACAAAATCCAAATAGACCCATTCGCATGGAAATGGGTCGAAATTGCCACCTCTTTGTTAACATACTCGGTTTAGGTATCAACCATTATACGTTTTCTAACCTACGAAATTAATTTCTATTCAGGATCTTTTGTTGCATTACTTCTGATGGATAAACTTGGGAGGAAGGTTCTCCTTCTATGGAGCTTCTTCGGGATGGTAATTTTTTTACACATAGTTGTTCTTTAAATATATTTGTTTATATATTTGTGAAATATGTAAATATCCAAGATATTATGTAAATTCTAAACGCATGTGCTTTTGGGTTGCCCATTTTTGTTATTTTAGGCAATATCTACCGTCTTTCAAGTAATTGCAGCAGGCCTGTTTGCATCAACATCTGGAGCTCTTTACCTCTCCGTCGGTGGCATGCTAATGTAAGATTCCTTCGGGCTTTACATTCGTCTATGATCAAAATAAGTTGAAGGTTTTTTGTTTTTCCATTGGTTTATGTCTAAACTTGAATAACTAGAGGTGGTTCTAAAGTCTGAATCTGAATCATATCGACTATTCGACTGTTTGTTTTTATAAAAACGTTTGGATGTCTGTTTCAACATCTTAAACTCCTAATGACATGTTTATAAAAGAAATACAAAGTCGTTGCTATACAAGTCCATAAATTTGTAAACACATGGATATACGTTGAACCACTCGTTTGAGTTCTTTCCTTTTTAACTAATATTTTTAATTTTACCGAAAAGACCTGTTATCGTATTAATGGGATAAAGTTGCCACATCAGCCTTAAATGCAACATATTGTTATATAAAAACAATATAAAACGTAGAGCTGTATTTTTGCAGGTTTGTGTTTTCGTTTGCTATTGGAGTTGGTCCTGTTCCTGGTCTCCTACTCTCTGAAATCTTTCCGAACCGAATTAGAGCAAAAGCCATGGCCTTTTGTATGTCCGTGCATTGGGTAATATACATTAAACAACTTTTCTTATTAGGGTTGGGAAACAGGTCGAAGCGGGGTCGGGTTGAACGGTTTAAACAAGTCCTTTGACCACGAGTCGAAACAGGACCCGTAGGGATGGGTTGACCCACAAACGTTTTTTGTCCATTTTTTGTAAATAATTTATGCATTGTTTATGATTAAAAAATTAGTATAATAATAATTACTTTGAATAAAATTGAAACTTGTAACATTGATAGTCCATAAACCTGTAGCAACAAACTGTGGCTATCAATGTTACGAGTTCCAATTTTAGGGACGATCACGCTTCGTTTAATAAAAAAAGTTTTGGGACGTAAACCATAATTTGGTATATACCTCGCCTTTAAAAAATGGAATGATTTGGTATAAAACACGACACATATGCTTAAAAAAGACTTTCTTGATAGTCTAGTGACAACCCAACTGGTTTCAACTTTTTTGATCTCCCCCGTTTGTAATAAAAAGCAAACCAAGTCGACCCATCCATAAGTAAATGGATCAAAAGTCCTAGCTCTAAAATTTTTAATTCCCGAACCTTTTTTTTATCAACTTGTTAACATATCTTCGGTAAATCTTCTAGGTGTTCAACTTCATGGTGGGATTACTGTTCCTGCGTTTACTTGAACTAATGGGTCCACAACTACTATACACAATGTTAGGTACGTTTTGCTTAGTCGGAGTAGCGTTTGTAAAACGAAACGTGATGGAAACAAAAGGAAAAACTCTTCAAGAAATCGAAATAGCTCTTTTGCCTCAAGAATAGAGCAATATTTTTGGGTTTGTGCTGACAAGAGTGAAAATGTAGATCGATGACAAATGTTTGTAAAGTAACGGTATGAGTAAGTAGCAGTAGAAGGCCGTATGAGCACTTTATCGGTTTAGTAATCTACTTGCAAGCCTAATATATACGGATTATCTAAGTGACATGTGATGCAACTATGTTTGTGATCTCATTATAAAATCTAAATAATTCAACTAAATAGATCGTGTTCGTTTAAAATTACTTTCAAATACTCTCAACTCGCATCTTTTTGTGAATTTTCTGCCTTGATTATAAACCCTAAGAACGTATCTGATGGATGTTTCATTTAGAAAAAATCGGTACATAATTGATTCAAACGACAAAATCCTTGATGCATGAATTATTAATAAACATTCACTCGGAGAAAAATTCCTAATAAGAGTGCACTGAACTTGAATCAAAACGACAAAATCAAAGAAACAAGTTAGAACTAAACCGAACTGGATCAGAATGCGGTTCTACTTCCACGTTACCAGTTTTCAGTTCATGTTTTTGCAGAAATCGCTTCTCAATTTGACTCAGTTCGGAAGTGGAATCAAACTGTTTATAACCTATAACAAAACCACTGTGTACGAGGTGGACCAGACGGGTTTTAGGCAGATGTTACTAATATATTTATATCATTATGAAGACGGAAATAATATAAATCGATAGCTTTATATAGTAATTCTAAGAAAATTGGAGAAAGGGCTTGCACGCCTGCTAGCCTCTCAGCTTCATCACTGGTCTGTATATATTAATTCAAATTCGAGTTACAAACAAGAGGGATTCGCTCATTCCGCATCTCAAATCTCAAAAGTCGAA
Organism: Senecio squalidus; assembly: GCA_910822075.1. NCBI lineage: Eukaryota > Viridiplantae > Streptophyta > Magnoliopsida > Asterales > Asteraceae > Senecio > Senecio squalidus. The sequence continues at coordinate 65,379,193 of CAJVGC010000582.1, forward strand.
ACGTTTTTCAACTTAATTTTACAACAAATAATCATAATAATAATACCGTTTCAGAAAACAACAAATTACCTCAAATCACATCATATCCATCACGATCAAGAAAACCGTAGCGTAAAATCTCCACCACTTCCTTTCGCGAAATCAAACTCATCAAAATCATCATCCGAACCCATTTCTCGATGATTCCCCCATTCTTCATCCGACCCATCATCTTCACCATGGTTTGAAGACGGAATCCTAAGTTCAGATACAGGAACCGGCAATGGTTCCTCGTTTAAATACTTATCATGGAGCAGTTCCATCGCAGTAGCCCGGCTATTCGGATCAAAACAAAGTAACTTTTTCACAAGCGAAATCTCGTCTTGTGATCTGTTATGAAGGCACGAAGCCAATCCAGTAGGGTTTTCAACTTTTGAAAAGGAGATTATTCTGTAGTCGGGAAGTTGTGCGCATCCGGGCCACACTTGTTCGTTTAAGTTACCTAAAACTGTAAAGATTCTACTTAGTTGATCAATATCTGAACTCCCAGGGAAAATAGGTTGTAGAGTGAAAAGCTCTGAAATAATACATCCGAGAGACCATAAATCAATTTCCGCACCATAACTTGTGGACCCGAAAAGAAGCTCGGGAGCTCTATACCAACGGGTCCCTACACAAGATGTTAAAAGTCCAGACTCGTTTCCGTTTCCATTTTCGTAAGAATAATTACTTTTAAGAAAGTCTTCTTCTACATCACTTGTGGTACATGTAGCAAGACATGAAGTATCTGCATCTGGAAAATTTGTGTCTTTATCGGTTTCATCATATGGGTCTTTGGATTTAAACTCATCTGACGTTTTGTATTCCTCTATGGTTCCTAGAGGCGGTTCTGCGAAATTTGAACGGTTTTCTTGATTAATGGTTTCTGAGATGGGTAGAGTTTTGTGTTGTTGAATTACGGATGTGTTTGGATGTGCGTTGTCGTGAATTGAAACGAATCCTGGAGCTATGCGTATTCTCGCCTGTAGGAATCAAATATATGAGTGAAAAAATAACTAATTGTATAATTTTGGCAAATCCTTCTACAGTAAATGTCCGTATACAGCTTATTAGTTTACTCATGATTTATAAAAGCAGATTAACATTTTGGAGTGTTTTAGATGAATAAATGTGCTTATGCTTATCTGCATAATACACGAATAAGACGTTTTTCTAATAAGCAGATAGAAATTGCTTATTCCAAACTGATTATTCTTGGTGGACTCAAATTACAAGTTTACACTTACGATGAAATAAGCCGCTTTCGACAAACTAATTATCTGTTTCTGCTTATAAAAGCCACTTACATAACATAAAAAATCCCAAACACCTTAGTGTTTAGGATTGCTGTTTAAACAGCTTAATAAGCATACGCAGGGGCAGATAATCAGCTTTTTGCAAAAAGCTTATTTCATCATACGGGTATGTAATTCTTAATCTACCACGAATAAACAGTTTGAAAAGGAAATCTCAAACTGCTTACAGCAAACAACTTATTTCATCCTAAATTCAACATATATAAGCATAATCACACATATATAAGCATAATCACTTTCCATCATCCAAACACATTAAAAGAGCTTATATACTTTCAAAATAAGCAGACACTATCAAAACACTCTAAACTCGCACTCTCAAGACTACAAACTTACCTGTTTATCCAAACTGTAACTATACGGACATTCAAGATTACAAAGTCACCCTTACGACTTTATTCAAACTCCTACTTTAGCACATTCAAAATTCCAAATTTACCCTTACGATAAAATGCATTACCTACCTCAATATTCAAACTGCTACTTTACGCACAATCAAAATTACAAATTTACCCTTACGATAAGTTAATATAGCATTACCTACCTCAATATTCAAACTGCTATTTAAAGCACATTCAAAATTACAAATTTACCTTTACGATAAAATGATCTAGTATTACCTACCTATTTATTCAAAGTACTACTTAACACACGTTCAATATTACAAACATACCCTTACGATGAACTAATCTAGCATATATCCAAACTGCTACTTAACGCACAATCAAAATTACAACTTTACCCTTAGCATGAAATAAACTTGCGTTCACGCAAACTGCTACTTGACGTGGTACAAATTTACCCTAACGATGAAATTAATCTAGCTTATATCCAAAGTGCTACTTTACACACAGTAAAAATTACAAATTTACCCTTACGATAAAATGATCTAGCATATATCCAAACAGCTACTTTCCGCACAGTCAAAATTATAACTTCACCCTTACAACGTAAACAGCTAATTTACACATTCAAATTTACGATGAAATGATCTAGCACATTCAAACTTACAAAAGTTTTAGCATTTATTCAAACTATACTCCTTAACGCATATTCATAATTACGAATTTACCCTTACGATAAAATGATCTAGCATATATCCAAACAGCTACTTTCCGCACAGTCAAAATTACAACTTTACCCTTACGACGCAAACAGCTACTTTACACATTCAAATTTACGATAAAACAATCTTAGCATTTATTCAAACTATACTCCTTAACGCATATTCATAATTACGAATTTACGCTACTAATAAACCAGTAAAAGAAACAAATCACCTGACCAAAATCAGCTAACTTAAGCACACCCTCACTCGAAACCAACAAATTCGCGGGTTTCAAGTCCCTATGAATAACCGAACTCCTATGACAAGCATCCATTCCCAACAACATCATAACAACCCATCTCTTAATCTCCCCAACCCCCAACCCCCCACTCCCTTCCTTTTTCGCAGCCCGAATAACCGATTCCAAACTACTCGGCAAGTACTCCAACACAATGACAGTATCCTCATCTTCCGAAACAAAATACTCAAGCAAAACAACAACGTTTGGGGAATGCTGCAATGTTTGAAGCGCTTCGATTTCTCGAAACGCGGATTGGTAATCGTGGACTTCTTTAAGAGCGACAGGGAGGTTGTCGGAGATACGGTGGGCTTTGTAGACGTCGGAGTAGGCGCCGGAGCCGATGAGGGTTTGGATTGAGTATTTGGTGGTGATTTCGGAGCGGGTGTGGATGCTCCAGCTTTTTGATGATGATCTGGTGGTGGGTGTTGGATCCATTGAGTGATTGGGTGGAAAGATTTGTGGGTTTTCAAGTTTGGGGAAGATGGTGGTTTGATGGAGAAGATTAATGTTGTTTTTGATAATCGGATCGGGATCGGATCGGATAGAGATTTTAAGATTTTGTGTCGAAGATATAAATTTTTTTAATTTGATTGAAACTAAGTTTTAATTTGACCGAGAATTAGTTAATTTAAAGGTTAACTTTAGTTTTTATAGAACGATGTTGACGGAAAAAATCGTTATAAATAATATTACCCAATTATGCTCGACCGACACTCATGAACATAGGCTTAAGAAGCGTTGAAGTCAACTCACTTATCATTCTATTTATAAACATTCCAACAAACCTTTAGTAAATAAAAACTAAAGATACGTGCTAATAAAAATGCTTCGGACTTTAAACAATAATCTAAGTCTTTATTTTTATTACTTATAATGTTGATGATCTTCACTTTACTACGGATGTTGAACTTCATTTTCAGAAGTAAAAACCTCAAGGAACACTTACTACTCAACTATTCCATCATCTTGTGTTACTTCTGAAATGCTTCAAGTTATTTCAGATGTTGATTCTTTTCTTCTAAAATAAAGTCTTCAATCTTGACTTTAAGTTAATTTACTAAGATTTACTTCTGATATTGAATTTTGTTCATCAAGAGTAAACACTTACTAAATTTCAGACACATTGAAGATTCTGTACTCATCAATTCTTATATAAATCTAACAAGACTTAAAGGGCGTATTCTCATATTCTGGTTTTGGTTATCTTATGTTTATCAAAAAGTTAATTGGTAAACTAATCTACGTAACTTCATAATTCCTAATATTAGTTATACAGTTCATTATCTCTAAGTCAATTAATGCATAATACGTCTCAAGAGCGTGTAAGTCTTATTTGCTGAAAAAATGTATGATATCGCTCGTTTATGTACATATTTATTTGCGATATATGTTAGGTTCTTAATTAAAAACGTGATGGATATGCCCCGTTCTACTTACATTTTGTGTAAAAGTGTGTATTTAGGTGTTACATATCGGTTTAGAGAAGGAAACGTCAAGATATGCCCAAATAACGCAAGAAAAGAAGCAAAAAAAGCAAACATTTGCCATCACACCACTACGACGCAGTGGTCTATTTTCTGGCAGTTATGGAATTTGAGTTATGACATTAATTATTGGATGTGAAGGGGCTCTATTGGGATATATTTACTGCGACTTACACACACAATCATCGACATCGGAATTTGGGAGTTTGGGGGTGCTTGGAGAAGAAATTCTAAGAGCAAATCACCAATCAATCAACAATTTCTACGTTAATTATATTTTGCAATCGCACTATTACTCCCGTTTTCATTTCAATTGAGTTTTTAGACTCGATCTTTCAGCAACAATTTGGTACAATTATGAATTCTTCTTTGATGATTTAATTTCAATCATGAGTAGCTAATTTTTTTTAAACATTTGCTTGGATATGTGATCTTATGTTTTGATTAATTTTGAGTGTGAAGTGTTTGATAGATGTGTGCTGGTTAAATGAAAATCCGTTTGGGTTTAGACTTGATTATATTATTAGATTACATATATTCTTTATTTGATATAAAACTTGTGTATTTGAAAAGAGCTCGAGAATTGACTAAAATATTGAACGAAGTTATCAACAGGTCTTTAGTTGTTATAAGTTATCGATATTCGAAAGGAGTCGGTAATAGTAGTCGAAATAACAAAGTTTAAACACGAATGCTAGTTTATAAGTACGAGAAATCGGTTTAGAAAACTAATAAACTATTCGAAAGGAAGTTTAATAAATTAATTCTTGTACATCAACTTGGTTCTTAAGTCGTAGTTATTTGAGGTGTCTACCATATTTGAAAGGAGTGGTTTCACGTTGGGTAATTATAGATAACTTGCTATTCGAATGGAACTCGGTTTTATAAAATAAGTAAATCAAACATTTCATTATCTTAGAAGAATTATACATTAGTGAACGGTCCAAGCAAATGTCCTTTTAAATCTTGAATATCAAAACAATTTATAAGTCGTTACTTTATTTTTAGTGATAACGCAAACTCCCACGTCGTTACTTGTTTATTTATTTCGTTACTTGTTATTTTACCACTAAAAACGCATGTGTTTGCATAATATTTGTATCACCTTTAATAAAGAACAAGTTATATTTGACCCACAAAGAATAAGTCAAACAAACATATAGATAATTCTTATATATATACGTGTGATTGTCGGAGGCAAAATCCGAAACAAGAAAGGATCTTATTATTATTTACGAGATTGAAGAGATAAAAAGTGAAAATATAGATGTTTATAACTTAAATTAACATATTATTTTCTAAATACATATGGTTTACGTGGTCGAGAGTCATTTTTCTAGATAATCGAGTCTAACATTTTAAAGTTTGGTGTTGTGTTATTTGGCGATGATGAGTTTTGGGGTTAAACTATTTCTAAGTTTGTATATGAAGTACACAAACCAACATCAACACGAAACACATGTCTTTCTCCATTTGAGTATGGTTACAACATCACTTTTGTATAGCTACTTATTATTTTCATGTTATTAATTCAATTGTCTATTTCACCATAAAAGTTTTTATTTTTCATAACTCATCATGTCTTTCGACCTAAGTTTTTTTTTATCATAGGTTGTTCACGGGTTGGTTCGGATAGTTATCAAATTTTGGATCATATTTTTTTGGGCGTGTGGTAGATTTTACTACCCGAATTTGCACCATAATAGAGGTAACCACCACATGGGTGCACGGACATTACACAAGAGTTGAATATACACAATAGAGGTTTTGAAAGTTAACTTTTTTTTTTTGCCAATTTTTAATAATAAAACCGGTTACACGTCAGCAAAAATCTGTTTCATTATGTATGAAAAAAATAAGAGTTAATACACGCAATAGAGGTTTTGAAAGTTAGATACACACAATAACAAAACGCATAAAGTATTACATTTTCATGCATTTTGCCCCTATTATTATACAAAATAGAAGATATAAACGTGTCATTTAAAAATATATATCCAGACAACGCACAAATATAACACTAGTTTCTCATTGATGATGAAATATAATGTTACTCTCTATTGAATAACCTCATATGTGATCAAATGCGATGATTTTTGACTTTGTTACACATGTTCAATACTTTATACATATCTCCGATAACATTACTATACGAAACCTTGTAGTGTATTTTCTTATTTAAGGTTTTAAGTATAATGATAGTGACGATGATTAGTTCGTGTAATAAAGCAATGACGATTCTAAAATCGTGTCATAATTTGGTCTTAAAATTATAACATACCCTTATATGGTTGGTTCAAAATTACAACATGATACAATGAAATTGATATATTGATTGAAATCCCTAACTTCTACTTGAAAAACGTTGAGCTAATTGAGACAGAATTTGAAACATACTTACTAAAACCCGCTTTTCGACACGAGACCATTACCTTCATCATTGAAATTTGTCAAAGTTAAAATCTTCGAAACTAACAATAAAATCTTCGAAACTCTAGATCATTTAGGATCAAACACACAATAAAGCTTCGAATCCGAATATGTTTTCCTATATGATGGAAGATATTCTACAACTTCAATATCCCACAATACTTTTTCTTTCGTTTTTGGCCTATGTGGATTATCATGCGTTATCGCATTTCTCCAAGGTGGTACTCCTCCAATCGGTCGCAAAAAACTACCCGTATGTGTTTTAAGTCGAACTTGAAAACCATCCCTTATTGGCTCCCAATTAACACTTCCATTTAAATCCGGTTTTAATTCTGTTTGAATGACTTTTCTACCCTTAACCCCTTGAAGAAACGGCGTATTAGTAGCCATTAGATATTTTCCATAACAATTTTTCAAACGTATGAATTTTTCTCCCGTTAGAAAAACATCCCATTCGGCCTTTTCATTTGTTCCATCACGATCTTGAAAAACTGTTTCCTCGTCGTCATCTGCCACAATATATTTTTCCTTAACGCTTCTTAGACGAATCGTTTTAGCTTTTTTGAACAATTCCATTTTCTAGAATCTAATTATTCAATAGATTCTAAAAAATGAAAAATTCAATGTTTTAGCAAATTAATCCGTTTTACAAATTTCGTAGAATAAACAAAAAATGAAAAGTAAAAATAAAAATAAAAATATGAATGATTCTGGGTTTTTGACTTTGACTTTGACTGTGATTTCATTTATTTCTGACACAAATAAACTTTTTATGCCACGTGGATGACAGTATCTTTATCTATCAGACAAAATCTATTTCTGTTTTGTAAATTACAAATATGGTCCCTGTACATTTATCTAGGGTTATTTATTGTTTTAGCTATTTGCAAGAATAAAAGACTCGAACTTGGTCCGTGGTTCGAGCATTTGATAAATTAATGAAAAGTTCGGACCACGGATCGAGTCCGTGATTTTTCCTCGTTATCGTTCGGACCGAGTCCGAGGCAAAATCACGGACTCGGTCCGTGGTCTGAGCTTTTCATGAACTTAACAAACGCTCGGACCACGGACCGAGTCCGAATCCGTGGTTCGAGTCTTGATGCTTGCAAACGGCCCTTAAAACAACATAATCATTTATGGTTAAACGTAGTCCCAAGCTTATGTTTAAAATATTTAAATACATACATTTGTATTATACATTATATAGAACTGTCTAATTTTTTTTGAATAACCACATACAACATCATTATATGTGTCTGAATTTCTTATATAGAACCTTGAAAGCTATGTCATTTACCAAATTATACACGTGATCAAATTCTTTCGCGCAAACATAAATCTTGAACTCAAACACAAAACGTCAAAGATAAGAGAGGTCGCTATTCGCCATGGCACATTGTTTAGCTAATAACATCACATTACGGTTAGAAGTGGTGGTAATGGTGCGGCCGAGGCTGCAAACTAAACCACGTTGTCGGAAAATACACCAGGCTGTTGACTTCATTCATACAAAATTCATAGCAGCAACAGCAAAAAAGAAAACAAATCATAAAACTAATATCAACTGCAGCTAACAACATTCAGAACACATAACTAAATCCTTGAAAATAAAAACCGGCAACCGGAAAATTGACAAGCTAATATCACATGGAAAACCGCTAAGCAGCACATCCACCACACATAATTCCCCTGTTATCAGCAAGCAAAAGTTTGTCTTAAGTTTTATTCTTGATATCATTTTCGGTTTATGGAGTTTCTAATTTATAAACAGATATATAGAACGATGTTAGATATAAGATAATACATTTGTGTTGTAAAACTCACATTATCGAGCAACCAGAGCTTTTACGCCTTTTCTGCCTCGCCGCCTCCTTCCGCCTTGGAGGTTGAAGAACGACCTTAATAGCCGTATCAAAAACCGCTTTCACATTCTAATAATCATTAAACAAAACAAAAAAAGTTCACGTTTACATCCATATTTGGGAGTAAAATATATAGTAAAATAGTTATGATATAAGCGGCTGATGCATTCAATATCTTTACCTGTTGAGTTTTTGAGCTGCATTCGATATAAGCGGCTGCACCAATTTGTTTCCTCAGTTCCTCACCCTAACAAACATTAAATTATTAGTAAAGCTTTTAAAAATAAGCTGCTTATATAAACAGAATCAAAATTTAAAGATCAAAAAATCGTTAAATTAGTACTTGGGAAGATGAGATGACGTTAGAACCCATATGATCGTCTAAATATCTTATGTTGTCGCGAAGATCTGAAACCAAAAAAACCCGAAAAATAGCATAAATAATCATTTCAAATAATATTGGTAAAAGAAAGATTTAGAGAAAAAATAACAATGAAAGTATAGACTGTAATCTTTACCTAATTTTGTCCCGACTAGCACTATGGGAACGTTTGGCGCGAATCGTCGAAGTTCTGGCATCCACTGTATGAATATACAAAGTTTAGGAAACAAATCTTATATTAACCATAGAACCTACATACCGATTCTTTGTCTATTGTGGAAGCATTTTCTTATAGATATGTCAATCACATTTCTAACTCGATAACTACTATATATCTAATCATTTTCCATGTCAAAGGCTAATCATTTTACTGTTGTTGTCAAGATTTAGGGGGTGTTTGTTTGGGCTTATATAAGGAGCTTATGGCTTATTGACATTTCGGCTTATGTTTCATAAGCCAGGATTTTTCGGCTTATGTAACCATTTATGGGTTTATTAATGTTTATTATGTCATAATACACAGCAATAAGCCCATAAACGGTTATATATACCGAAAAATCCGGGCTTATGAAACATAAGCCGAAATGTCAATAAGCCATAAACCGCTTATATAAGCCCAAACAAACACTACAACATCAACGAATGCTAGTGAAGGTTGTGGCTTTCTATATAATCAAGATTCAAGAAACAATAACTTTACAAGTATATTTAGTTCCAAATCCTATCCGCTTTGAAGTTAAGAAACGAATTCCACTTAAAAAAAAGTCGAAAACCGACTTTAGTTTCTTAACAAGGAAGTAGTAGATAAAAGGTTCCACTTGATTGTGATAGTGAAGGATTAGATTCAGTTCAAATTCAATAAAAGTAAACTTTAAAACTCAAAAAGAAACAACAAAAATAAGTAAAAAAAGTTTTAAAAAGAAGAGAGCACTAAATAAAGTGTGTACCTTTTTAAGGACATTTTCATAGCTTGCCCTACTTATTAAAGAGAAAGCTAACACAAATATGTCTGCACCTCTGTAGCTTAGTGGCCTTAATCTGCTATAATCTTCTTGTCCTTCAAATTACCAAAAAGGAAAAAAAAAAATCATTTTCGAATAAATGACTCGTTTTGAGCTGGTAATGTTATTTGGGGAAATGAACGGCGGAAATCGAACTTTGAACCTTTTACATTTGGTAAGAGTTTTATTCAATTTCTAAATCAACCGGACAACTCTTGGGGACGATAATTAGATATTCCATCCGTCCCAAAAAAAAAATTGTTCAAATTTCTATTTATATTATTCCCAAAATTTTTGTCAATAAATACCCATCTATATCTATACTACATATAAAGCATTTGAGGTGTTTTTCTTAATGTTGAAAATTAATAATGAAAAGACTAAACTACCCCTTATTTTCTTCTTATTACTAATTTGTCAACCATCGTTCTATATGTACTATTAAACTTTCCAAAATACATTAATTCATATTTATTTCTTACATATATTTAAATCCAATTTATTTTAAATTTAAATTTATAGTTACTGTTTATGTATTAATCTCATGACTAAACCGATATAACATTGTTTAATATAATTCTATCACTTATAAACTTTTTTGTCTCGCTACATCGCGCGGGTTTCCAGCTAGTAAGTTTTTATGCAAAATAAACTTATGAAAAATTGTAAAAATTGGATTTTTAAGAAAATACCAGCAGTGTCCCATAATCCCAAGTTAACAATGTTTCCATCCACAGCTACATTAGCACTGAAATTATCAAAAACTGTTGGAATATAATCCTGTCAAAAAAATTAAAAAAAAATCAATCTTTAGTACAAAAATGTAAAAATTAGCATAAACCTAAAAATTATAATTAGCAAAAATAGAGGTATCCATGCACTAGTGACTTGTACTTTGTGAAATAGAACTTGTACAAAACAGTTTAACTAACAATAAATAGCTAAATTAACCTCTAAATTACAAAAAGATTACTAAACCCAGAAAATATAATCAGCAAAAGTTGTACATTCAGTATTAAAAGTTGTACTTTTATTCAAAGAAACAATATTTTTTGGTATAAAAATCCAAACTTTAGTAAAAAAATGTAAAAATTAACATAAACCCACATGTAAAAAACAATTTAAGACAAAACCCACAAATTATAATTAGCAAAAAAAAAAGATAATAAGTTGTAGATTGTGCAATAAAAGTTGTACTTACAGTAGGAAACTTGTTACTAGTATAACAAATGAGCATACAAGTTTTACCAACAGCTCCATCACCAACAGTAACACATTTTATAAACTTTGAAACACTCATTTTTTTTAAGGTTTTGTGTGTTTTTTAAGGAAAATATAAACCCTAGTTAAAGAGTGGAGAAGCAGTTTGAATGAGAGAGAAAGTGTATGTGTGAAATGAGGTTTGGTTTTTAGTATATTGCCAAGAGTGTACTAGTTGTTATGGTTTCAAGAAAATAATGTTACATTTATTATTGTGTTACCTCTAGTATTGTATTTTTTCACCTTTTTCATTTGTTAAAATATTTCTTATTTCAAAATTATTGTAAGTCTAAACGGAATAAGGAGGGTAACTAATCCCTAACTCATTCTGCCATGTCAATTTTTTTTCTTTAGAAAACAAACTCATATTTCTCAGAAATAAGGCTATGGGGTGTGGGGCTTTATAAGCCCCGATAAGGCCGCCACGTTGGACTAATAAAGCCCCATAAAGCCCCCCACCACACCGGTGGGGGCGTTATCCACAAATTTCAAGCCTTGGCTTTGTAGAAATAAAGCCGTGGTGGGAGTTTGGATGGGAGGCAACGGTCGAAAATATAAAGCAACGGACATATTTTTAAAATTGCCTATATATACCCACACTCACACATCCTCAAACACACACAAAATATATACAAATACTCTCAAAAACACACAAAAAACACACACAAAGTTTTATAAAATGTCAAGTTCGTCAAGTTCGGATGAAGATGCAATTGTAGCCGAAACGATTAGAGCCGTTGTTAGCTATGCATCACAACATATCGAAAGACCAATCACCAGAAGAAGAACCGTAATAGAACGTAACCGTGAAGAAGCTAACACATTACTGATGGAATCTTACTTTTCTCCGGGTTGCACCTACAACGACGAACAATTTACCCGTCGTTTTCGAATGAGGAGGGAGCTGTTTCTCAGGATATGCCACGATTTTGAAAACAATTTTGAGTATTTTAGGCAAAAATTTGATTGTAGAGGAAGGGCTGGGTTTACACCGATTCAGAAATGCACCTCCGCCATACGACAACTTGCTTTTGGCACTTGTAGTGACATGTGGGACGAGTATTTAAAAATGTCCGCACGAATTTCACGTGACTCTCTTGCCTACTTTTGCGAAGGTAAATTTTTAACCTTTACATTTTTAATTAGTTTACTTTAAAACTTATTTGTACTTAAAATGTAATAATATCTGAAATAGGTGTGGTTTCTTTATACGGCAAGAGATATTTACGCCGTCCTAGTTGGAGCGACATACAGCAGATTACGATGGTTCATGATGAAAAACACAATTTTCCCGGTATGCTAGGCAGTTTGGATTGTATGCATTGGGAGTGGGAAAATTGTCCTGTGGCTTGGCATGGTCAATACCATAGGGGTGATCACGCTCACCCTTCCATTATGTTAGAGGCTACGGCCTCTACTGATTTGTGGATATGGCATGCATTTTTTGGGGTTGCTGGAGCGAATAATGACATCAACGTCTTGGATCAGTCACCGCTTTTCAACAACATTGTGAATGGGACGGCTCCCGATCAGTCGTTTATTGTTAACGACACAACCTACAAATACGGGTATTACCTCGCTGACGGTATTTATCCAAAATGGCCGGTGTTAATAAAGTCTTTCAGGGAAAGAGACGAATTAAACGAGAAGCGTAACCATTTTAAAAAAGCCCAGGAATCTTCAAGAAAGGACATCGAACGGGCATTTGGAGTGTTGAAAAAAAAGTGGCATATAATTAAAAACCCCGCAAGAGCTTGGAGTTTAGAAAAAATTAGAAACGCGATGTACGCCGCTATAATTCTTCATAACATGATTTTGGAAGACAACGGTCGCGCGTATTGTCAAGCTTATGATGAGAATGCCACCGAACCAGAAGTCCAGATTAGCTTTCAAGAGAAACAACAGAACATACGTGACATGCGTGACGAAGGTACCCATCACAGTCTGTTAGCCGATTTGATTGAACATGTCTGGTATTACCGCCCCCGAGGAAACAACGATGAAGATTGAAGTGTTTTTTTTTTTAAATTGTATTTTTTTAACGTATTTTAGTTTAATCGTAATATGTTTTTTAATAAATTGTAGTGTGTGTTTGTTTTTTTTTTAATAAAAATACAAGTTTTTAAATTTCATTTATATAAAAAAAATTATAAATATACAACTTTTTAAAATTACACTCTCTTTCCTCTATCACTCCACATCATCATCACTTTACACACAACCACACCACCCATTTTTATCACTCCACATCATCACACTCTCTTTCCTACAAATCACACTCTCTTTCCTACAAATCACCTCTATCACTCCACATCATCACTCCCAATAAAGCCCCACACCCCATAGTCTAAGACTCATCACGCACTCACTGCGGTCACTTTTAACCCAAACTCACCCCCAACTCACCATACATTTTTCATTTAAATATTATTATTTATAAACTAAAAGAATAAATATTTATATAAATGTAAAACGTAAAACGTAAACGTAAAAAATAAATATTTACGTAAATATGTACGTAAACGTAAACGAAATTTAAAACTTTTATTCAAACGTTAAAAACTTAAACGATACATAGAGAAATTAAAAACTTAAACGTTACATTGACATATTTATGTATAAAAAATAAGTAAGTTAGTGGTTATTTAAGGTAAAAAGTAGGGTTTAAAAAAGTTTTTTTTATATAAATACAAAGAAAACGGTTAAAAAAAATTGTGGGCCCCACCAAATTATAACTCACCACATGCACGAAATTCAAGATATAAACTCACCTCCATGTTGGCAACTCGCCATGGTGAGTTCACCTAGGGGGATAGCAGTCGTGCGCGACTTGCTAACTCACCTAGGTGAGTTTCACCTTATTTCGTCCAGCTTAATGGTGTATTATGGCTATGTTTAGCACGAGTTTATTCAAGATTTAAATGAAACCTATTTAGGGTTTGGCTTTTTTCTTTTTTCAAATAAGCCTTGTTTGTTTGATTGGAGCTTATAAACTCCTAAAATATAAGCTACTTCAAGTAACTTAAAAAAGTAGATTGAACTTATATGATGATTAATTACCTAAATACCTCTTATAAAATTTGTCTTGTTATACTACTATATACTTTTTAGTCATTTTACATTTTTAAGCTTCAACTTTAGCTACTTTCCAAACACATTTACGAAAAATAAAGCTTCAACTTTCAGCTTTAAATATAAGCCTGAGTTTTCAGCTTCAGCTACAAGCTAGTTTTACCAAACATACTCTATAAGTATGGTCATGGTCATGAGAAGACATTGCCTTATATAAAGTAAAATAAGCAAAACAAAATAAAATAACAATAAAGACAATGAAGGTAAAGATTGTTAGTTTATGTTAGTTATGTCATAAGTTTTATAGGTGATATGTTGTCAAAATAAAAGTCAAAGAAAGATGTAACAATTTTGAGATTTAGCTCTTGATGATTTAAGACAATAACAAGATAAGTATATCGATTTTAAGTGTGGTTCATTTTGGCTATGTGTTTGTAATTAAATCGAATCAAACCGGAAAATTTGATTGTAGGGGTGTACTATAGTATCTAGGGCGAATGTGGTTATTTTTGCTATGTGTTTGTAATAAATCAAAACCAAATTAAAAATTTTGATTTTTTAAGTTATGAATTATTCGATTTGGATTTACATTGGTTTTTCAATTTTTATGATTAATTTTGGTTTGTTCGGTTTTCGGCTTTTTTGAGTTTTGTCTATTCAACTTAATAACTCATTTTGATAAACAAGTATACTTTTGACTTAATAATTTAATTAGTAAGCTAGAAACATTTTTTCATATACTTATTATATTTTTGGCCAAAAAACAAGTATAATCATAATAATTAGATATAGAAAGTTTTTATTCTTTTAGTATATATTAAAAGAATTAAATTGAATTTTTAAAAAATTGTATGTAGTTAAATTACTGATAAGTTTAAAATACAATAACAACTTTTATCTATTTACCCTTATCTTTTAAAAGATTATAATATATTTAGTAGGGTTTATAGTATAGTATACTATATAGTGGCTAGTAGGGAAAGAATAAAAAGATGGTCAAAGTATGAAATCCAACAAAGATTCACTCTTTAAGATGTTTATAAATAATCTTAAGATTTTGAATATCAATTTGCCTAGTGTGTCAATAAGAGTTTGTCTTATTGGTAGGAGATGGTTCGCCCCTATAGCCGTTCAAAAAATAAAAAATTGCCTAGTGTTTAACTAGGCATTAATCAATTACTGAAAATTTGGTTCATAAGTTTTTGAGAATATTTTTATAGACCCATTTGATGAATGTGTGTAAACATATAATTAGTGAGATGGTTTGAAATCTAGTGATTAAAACCCTTTATAATCCGACCTAATATCTCATATGAAACATCTTAAATATTGTTCACTTAACTATCTCTAATTCTCTACAAAAGAACATCAACACTTATGGACCAAAAGTGTTAACGGGATCAAATTGTTTATGCTTCGACAAGGTTAACTATTATGTCGAGATTATGAAATAAGGTCAAAATCAACAATCAAAACTTCAAAACATAAAGATACATGCTTCTCAAACAAGGATCAAAATATAAAGATGAGGAAATTAACAATTTAATAATTTATGAAAAAAATAATAATAATAACAATATATTATATTATGCCCCAAGTCATGTAATTAGAAAAATAACAATGTTAAAAGATTAGTGTATGTATTCTAGAAAAAAGTATATAACAAAAATAAAGATGGATATATAAAAGAAATTATGAAAATATATTAATATCAATTAAAATGTTTATTATAGTAATTTATGTTCAATTAACCAGACTTAACAAATGCCAATAAAATTATCAATTTCTCGAGGTTTAACATTTTCCACTATTGAACTTTTTAACCATATCTTTTTAGAACTAAATATTTTAAATTAAACCCGCTAAATAAAACAACTCAAAGCAAGTTGTCGTACATACAACTGTTTGACCCATTAAATAAAACAACTCAAAGCCAAGTTGAAGTGCATACAACGTGGCATATGGGTACAATATGCCGAAACATCAAAAAACGTTAATAAAATGTATCAAAACATACATACGATATAATACAACATATATATATGGATATCATCTTAACACATGACAATACGATCGCACAAAACCAGAAACATTTCAGTTTCAAAAGATAGCTTATAAGCTTTTAACAAGTAAAACTAAGCCCAAAACTAATAGTTCGAAAACATAGCATAACTACTCACATTAGTTTGAAAATGCAAGCTCGGATATGCACTCCATGTACTTCTTCTTGGCTTCGATTTCATCACATGTTGCATTTTTATTATTATCGAGCCAATTCATAGTGTCATCAACTGTATACTCCATGTTCTTCAAAGCCGTTGGTGAGATATCGTTTCCTTTCATCTTCTTTCGCAAACCATACAAACAATCCTCCAAGTCATTGATTGCATCCACTTTCCGCTTATATTCTTGGTCCTCGACTTTGAATTTCTCCGCATCTTTCACCATTTTCTTTATCTCTTTCTTTGACAATCTACCACTATGATTGGTAACAGTAAGTTTTTCCGTTTTACCAGTCAATACTATCTCAGATGTGACGGTGAGTATCCCATTTTCATCTATTTCAAAGCAATCTTTAACTTCGGATTCTCCCTTGGGAGCAGGTGGAATTCCAGAAATTGTAAACTGTCCCAACAAAATGTTGTCTTCCGCTCTAGTTCGCTCGCCTTGATACACCATGGTATCCATATAAGATTGGTTGTCTCTAATTGTAACAAAATATTCGGTCCTTGTTGTAGGAATAGGAGTGTTCCGTGGGATCAGAACTCCCATTAGTTCTCCATGTATCATTGTACCGAGTGACAAAGGAGTAACGTCTGTTAACACCACATCATTTAGTATACTTGTAGTATTCTTACTTAACTTTGCAGCCATAGCCGCTGCCCCGCATGCAACAGCTTCATCAGGATTGATACCCTGGCATAACTTCTTTCCGTCAAAGAATTCCTGCAACATAGATCGGACTTTTGGTATCCTAGTCGACCCACCAACAAGAATCACATCATCCACACTTGTTTTCTTCATATTTGCATCAAGTAAACATGTCTCCACTTTGTTAATACACTTGGTGAACAAGTCAAAATTTAGGTTTTCAAATTGGGCACGAGTGATATTCATAGAAAAGTTAATACCCTTGTACAAAGCTTCAATCTCGATTGAAGTTCGGGTAGCACTTGAAAGAGTTTTCTTTGCTTTCTCGCACGCAGCTTTTAACCTCCCCAATGCCTTTTTATTTCTAGTTATGTTCTTATTCCGCCTCTTCTTAAAATCCTCAACACAATACTTCACCAAATTGTAATCAAAATCTTGACCTCCCAAATGTGTGTCACCATCAACAGCTTTAACGTCAAACGTACCACTTCTATCAATGGTTACAATAGATACATCAAAAGTACCGCCTCCAAGATCAAACACGAGCACATTCCTGTTTCTGTGAAGTGATGGCATATTGTCTAAACCGTAAGCAATTGCAGCAGCGGTTGGCTCATTGATCATACGAATGACATTTAAGCCAACAATCGTGGCTGCATCCTTTGTTGCCTGACGTTGAGAATCACTGAAATAAGCTGGCACTGTTATGACAGCGTTTTTCACAGTGTCACCAATATATGCCTCGGCAACTTCTTTCATCTTTGAAAGAACCATTGATGAAATTTCTTCACTAGTAAACCGTCTTTCATTACCCTTGTAGCTAACCACATATTTCGGCATGTCGTTAGGCCCTTTAACGACCTTAAAAGGCCAAGTCTTCTTACCGTCTTGCACTATGCGTTCACTAAACCTTCTCCCAATCAACCTCTTTGCATCTGAAATATAACTATATCATAATATCAGCCATGTTATATAATCAATACAAAAACATGAAAGATTAAACTGACCGTATATTGTATTAGCACGGTTCTTTGACATTTGATTTATGGCACCATCACCAATGAGACGTTCAGTTTCTGTGAACGCAACACAAGATGGTGTTGTTCGGTTTCCTTGGTCATTAGTTATGACCTCGGCTCGATCATTTTTCCATACAGCAACGCACGAGTATGTCGTTCCAAGGTCAATACCAATTGCCGCCATTACTCTAAATGTTTAAACATAAAGTATGAAACAACATTATAAGTTATGACACACGAGGCCTTTTCACAATTTTCTTAAACCAGCTAACGGGTCTATCTCGGTCGTATTTTAGAACCACAGGTCTACAAGGTTCTTTTTTAAGCTAGTTCTACGTATCTCTACAAGCTCACCATTGGGCTATGTTACCATTCCGAGTGGTACCAATTTGTTTTTGAAAAAAATCTTAGTACTGAGTAGGCGAATACCCTAGGATATACAACTAGTACAGTACCGATACACTTTTGGTTTAATATTGATATTATTATAATACTTTTAGTCATTCTTATACTTATCCCGTACCAAAATGATACCCTACATGTTGGTATCTATTTGCAATGTTTTGAAAACCGGGTCAATGATCGACCGGGGTTGCCACCGGGTCAACTACCGGCGGGTCAACCCGGTTTCTGCACATGTCCAAAATTTCCAATATCACCTGTCAAAACACTAACCTTTGCTGCATAAAAACATCAAAGAACCATGTTTAACTAATCAAGAAATAAGAGATTACAACTTTTTACTTCAAAAGATTACAAGTTTCATACTTCATACTTGATAAGTCATAAATCCTAGTGAGATTACAAGATTTATGCTTCTAAAAACTATACCCAAGCATAAATCTTACGAGATTATAAGTTTTAAACTTCAAATGGCATAAATCTTACGAGATTATAACCTTTTAACTTTCAAAAATAAATAGTATAAAAAACAAAACCCGACGGGTATTAGCGAACCGGGTTGACCCGAGTTTCTAAAAATCCGCCGGTTCGTCCGGTTCTCAGTTTCTTTAGAACCCGGGTTGTTTTGACCCGTTTTTTTTTTTTGTCGGAAGCGGTCCAACCGGTTGAACCGGCCGGGTCGACCCGGGTTTCAAAACATTGTCTATTTGTTTTATAAAATAAAATCTAGTATTAAATATCGTAACAAATAAAAATCGATGTTGTACCCTCATTAAAACAAACAAAATGCAAATAAAGTATAAGACCAAAATAGGCATTACCGCAAATGAAGATTACTTGAGATTAGCAGTCTCAAGTAAAGCAAGTTGCAAGAGGTAGTGATTATGTTTTACTGATGAGTCACTGAAGAAAATATAGCCTTTTTGACTTTTGTTTCTTCATTTAAACGAGTGGGATCATTCTTTACACTACGGTGGGATAAAAGTTTATTCGGTAAATAATTAATTATATAAAACAAATAAAAATAAAAATGTTAATTTTATATAATTGAGTGTGTAAAAAAAATATTAATGAAAATGTTTCTACTTTATATAATTACATAATAATATATAAAAAAAATGTTAAATAACCCAATGTAAAGAGAAAAGATAAATAAAGTAATTCAAAAGGAAAAAAAAAAAAAAAATCCGAAAGAACTAAATAAAAAAAATTAAGACGTAGCTACTTTATTAATTAGTATAATGCAAAAGGAAAAGTGAAAAAGAAAAATTAATAAATAATTGATTTGAAGACTTTGCTATTTTATTTAATAGCGTAACATACTGTGTTTGATGTAACGATATGGAGCAGGAGCTTAAGCTTAAGCCTATGCTGGAGCTGGAGTTTGAGCTTATAGTCGGAGATGTATGTAATTTTATTTAGCATAAGCTACTTAAAGTAGCTTATGGTTTTAGAGCTTATCGGCGCTTATTTTAATAAGTCCTTAACAAAATTGATAACCGAACAAGGCTTATAAATGAATACATAAACTCAAGCCTTAATAAGTCCTCAACTAAACAAACCCATAAACCGAAAATTTATAACAAAATATTTGAGAAGAAGAAAAAAATAACCCAAAATTAAAAGACTTAAACAAAAAATTAAGGATGAATCAAAATGAATAAGCATATATAACCTACAAAAAGAATACAAGATAATTAAATAAATATTTGATAAGTCAAATAGTTGGAAAAATAAAATAAATGAATAGGTAGATTGTTATTTTTAGACGTAACTGAAAAAAAAGTCCGAAAATTAAAGTTGAAAAAAGAAAGAAAAAAAAAGTAGGCAGGCTGGTTGTTGGCAGCAGGGAAACTGCCTAGTTCAGTATTCCTAACGTGGATTTCATGAAGTTGTCAAATGTATATATGTATAATATAATTTTCACCGGTCAGTACTTCGTTTACAACAAAATCGTCAAAAGGACGCCTCAGGATCATAGACTAGCACACTATTGTCTATGTTGGTTTGAGACACACCTGTTAAATATATGTGCTTTTTTTAGTACTCGGCTATTTCCTACAAACCTTATATATGTTATACATGAAATTATTATTATTTTGTATTAGTTGGTGTCATAATACTTGATGTTTTAAATAAATGTTGTAGTGTTATCTAAAATTTATATAGATAGTTATAATGCTATAAATATTATTATTTGTTCTTTGCAAATAGTGAGCCTCATATACATGAGACACGCGTCTTAAACTACGCTTCGAGCCTCAAACTTCAGAAACCCTTAAGAGTGTGTTTAGATGAAAAAAACTATCAATGTTTTCTAGAAAAATTTTCAAGAAAAACATAAAAAACAGAAAACGTGTTCAAATGTGATTTTTTCTAAATTAGTTTTCTAATTTATAACTTCATTTAGAAAAGTCACTTTTATAGTTTTCCAACTATTTTCCACTTCTAAAATAGAAAACTCCTTATGTTTTCCATTTGACAACTAAACAAATTTTCAAACTTTTTAAATATTTTCTAGAGAAGAAAACTTTTTTTGTTTTCTTGAAAACTAAAAATGAAAAATTAGAAAACGTTTTCTATAACTAAACGCAACCTTAGCTCTCCTGTGCACCTCTAGCCTCTCACAAGTTTGGTTTACAATAAAAAAAATCATTGTTAAAATCTTTTATTTAATTGTCTTGTTATTGTTTGTGTCACACCCCGCCAGTGGCGGAACGCAGGGTGCAACTGATTGGCGATCGTCATAACACATTAGTAAATAAAGAAATAATCTATATGAAAAAAATAAAATTCGTGTGTCATGACGTCGCCATGTACAAGGTAAAACCCCTTGGTACACAATTACGTCAATCACTACAACGAAACAATATCCAAAATAAATCCGAAAATGAAAATAAAATACTTAGGCATGCAAGCCCGAAATATAAGTAAATAAATATATCGTAAACAAGCCACAATGCAAGAATAACTCTAAGTCTCTAGGAGTCCAGTCCAGCTAGATCCTATGCCTGATCATTACCTGAAAGTAAAACTAAAAAGTCAACACAAAGGTTGAGCGAGTTCATCGAGTTTGTAATAAAATAGTTTAGTAAACATTTGAAAGTAAGTTTCTAAAAATGGTAATTAATAAGCATTTGTATCTCAATTCAGCAGTAATAAATGTAAGTAATAGAAAACAGGTAATCATATGCATGTAAGTAAGAAATATAATCGCAAACCCACAAGTATCCGTAGTAGTAGCCACGCTACCGTATGAAGACACCATTAGTACTAATGTGCACGTTTAGAAGACTCCGTTAGTAGATCATCTCTACTAACGAGCACGTTTAGAAGACTCCACTAGTAGAACCCATCTACTAGTGAGCACGTTTAGAAGACTCCATTAGTAGAACATATCTACTAATGAGCACGTTTGAAGTAACCGTAATCCCACAATAGTAATCTCGTAGTATTTTGAAAGCGTGCATAAGTTTGTGAACATTTTATGAAATCCAATTCGTAGTAAGTTTCCAAAAATGGAAAGTTTCCGAAAATAGTAAGTTTCTAAAAGTGGTAAGTTTCTATAAATAGGAAGTTCTATTTATAGTAAGTTTATCGAAAGTAGTACATTTCCCGAAATAGAAAGTTTCCAAATATAGTAAGTTTGAAAATAGTATTCGTTTTCTTAAAATAGTAAGTTGAGTTTTACTTCCCCCCGATTAGTATAAAACACGTAAAGCAGTAGAAAATAGGGGCAATGAACTCACCTCGAATAAGCAAAGCCACTACTCGTGTAGTGCGAAAATGTGTCTAAAGTGGTAGGTCACAAGCTAGTCCCGACTAAGTGATGAGCTTCCTAGAATAGTAAGTAATTACATATGAGTACGATTTGTGTAATAAGATTTTAATCCCGTCTAATGTTTATTTACGTGTGTTCAATTTTCCGAAACATGAAACTCGAGAATAAGGAACCAAACGCTAGATTTAGATTAGAATGATAAAAACTCAGCAAGTACCCCTGTTACGAAAACTGTCGTATCTCGGGTTTGAAAAAGAATTGAAATGTGAATCTTATATATTCAGAAAATAGACTCAAAGGGCTACATCGAGGAATCTGGAATCAGTTCATTTGAGTTAATTAAGACCAAGATATGATCGAAACAAAACAGGTATACAATCTGTCCAAAACCGTTAACTTTAATAGATTGTTTTATAAAACGTTTATATAATTATTAAACGAACACTTAAACATGATTGACCATTTTATATATATGTTTAAGGTCTGATTAAGCAATAATAATCCATTTTAAAATATAATTTAGTTTGCTAAGTGGTTACCAAATTTCACGATTTTTAATCCTACCATAAACGTTAAAACTCACATTTGACCCATGTCTACTAAAAATCAGTTTCTGGGAGTTTTACAATGATTCAGAATACGAATCTTATATTTTCGAAAACTAGAAAGGATGGGCTACATTTTACGTTTAGATTACAGAAGCCAATTCGAAAAGACCCGAGAGATATTAATCGAACAAAACAACTAAAAACAGCAGCTAATATTAATTATTCAGTTTCAAACATGTTTACGAATTTTCAGTTTCTGGGAGTTTGAGAAACATCTAGACGACCTACCTTATATTTCCAAAAACTAGATTTTAAGGGCTACAAGATATATTTAGAGTTCAGACCCTAATTCATGACCAATTTTAAGATATAGTACGAAGAACACAGACTAGCAAATCTGATTAGGAACAACGACTTTTACCACATGTATCGTATAATTGTTTTTAAATATGAAACGACCACGTAAAATTACCAACACCTCCAGATCATGCATTTGACATATAAGAAAGGACTTAATGTTTTAAAATCTCCATTTATATTCTTTTAAGACATAGAACAAGTGAACACAAATTCGGATATAAAAACGAGCACAAAAAAAACAGTTTAGACCCATGTTCACTAAAACCCAGTTGTAGGGAGTTTGAAAATGAACTAGACGATGAGACCACTGCCATTTGAAAGCTAACTCAAAACTCTACAATATTGGTTTATATACCTTTCCAAAAATACGGATTTATGACTGACTTATGACCCCAAGAACACAGAACTACAAAGCTGATCAGCAACATAAATACATTTGTTACAATCAAAAACGTTTTTAGCTTAACCCGAACTCAAAATTGATCATCTAGACTTTATGAACTGATTAACCATACCTTACACCATGATAGTAACATACAAAACTGAATTTGTAGAATATACGATAACAAAACTCAGAACTTTAAAATCCTTTTTGAACATAATAGACCAAACTCAACATCTTAATACAAACCCTAATTCAACAATTTACAAATCAAACTCGATACCAATTTGTTTATAAAATTAAATTAACAACAAAATCAATGAATTAACTATAGGTAAATATGATTAAACCAAACAAAGTCAGAAAATCAAAGAGAAATAGAAAACTAGGGTTTATGAGAGTTACCGAAAACTAGAGTTATGAACGAGAATTAGCGTGTGTGTGTATGATCGATCAACAAAGCATGAAAACTCTATTATGGGGCTGCCCAACAAAATTTCAAATTGGAGATTTATAATATAGAAATCCAATTACATATACATAGAATTAGGATTTTAAAATAATTGAAACTTACTAGCAATATGCAATCCAAGAAAACCTTGAAATTCTATGGAAATCGAACCAAGAAAGGAAACAGTCGACTAGAAGCAGTATTAGGTCGAATTAGGGATTAGGAATATGGATATAATCGATTAGGGGAATAAGGGGGCAGATTTGGGTTAGTTTATCGGGTTGGATCATTAGTTATGGATTAAATAATTAGCCCATTAAGTTTACTAGACATACAAGTTATTAAGCCCATAGTTTAGTAATTAAAACCCAACATAAAAGTAACATTCATAAAGTTCAAATGTGACAAGGCCACAAAACACGGATTTACTCGTTAAGTCGTTTAGAAGCTCATCTATCGGGGACTATCTACTTGTGCACCTAAATCATAACACATAATCATACACGTAATATAACTCATAGCATACAACAACAGTATAAGGTAAATTTTAAAATTTTCAGTAAAATACGGTAATGATCTACAGGCATACTAGACTAACTAAGGACGGAGAGAGTGACGGTTGTCACAGTTTGGATAGTTCGAACAAAACAATAACGATAAGAGTTATTAAGTTAGTGTAGCGGGTTCAAAGGTAGCTCCATGTTCTAGCAACGATAGATGTCATTCCTTGTGACAACATGGGTCATGGAGCAAAGATACCTCTTGATAACTTTCTCAAATACATGTCAAGGTGTTCGTGTTTCGGTAGATCCAACTTGACGAAGACTTCGACTAAGATTCGACCTAGTTGTTTGTGTTAGATTATACACTATAATATGTTTTCCTTGTATATAAACACTCATATTTTATTAATACCAAGAGTGAAGAACAACTTAATAATCTTAGCTCAAGTTTGCGTTTTATCAATTGAAAACAAGTTTCCACAAAATTTATTAAACTACATTATTATAGAAAACCCTTCAAAAACAAACAAGAATCTCTTTGTCTATTTCCAAAGCAAATATACCACGGAAGTGTTATTTTAAAGTATTTTCGAACATAATCATAATAATGTTGTTCTTAAAAACGATTAAACTTGAGTGTAAAGACGGTTACTTTACAACGTGATTATTATTTTTTGTAAAATATATTTTAGAATATCTAAATATATTACACATAAAATTAAGGCATGTTTATAAAAATGGTTTAATGATATGTTACGAACCTCTCCAAATTTTGACCTTTCCAAATTGGATGATCACAATCACAACGTCATTACTTGCAAAATCTTGAATAAAGGAGGAAAATTGTTGTGCATAACCGTTCCATATTGTGCGATTAAAAGTGTCTCCCCTGTTAAAATCTGAAGTTAGAGACAAAAGACTGCATTTTCCAAAGATAAAATGCAAACAACCTTTTATATATATATATATATATATATATATATATATATATATATATATATATATATATATATATATATATATATATATATATATATAGTGAATATGAGGTTGTTACACATGTAAGCCTACATGCAGAACTTATCAAAAAATATGTTGTTTTGTTAAAAATTCTTCAAATCTATATAATTTTAATCATATTTATTAAACTAACTTTACAAATTTTTATCTATTCATATCTTTTTCTTCATCAATCGTGTCTTTCAATAATATAAGTTTTTTTCTCATCACTGGGCATCTATCGAAGTCACTTTTTATAACTTCTTCATAATAAACAATGACCCCCTGCATTTTGGGGATGAGCTCTCCTTGATGAATATAGGACAAATCAAGCGTTGAAGATCATTTAAACCACAAAACGACATAGTTTTTAATGAGTTTCGAATGTAAGTTTACATGTGTAACAACCTCATATTCACTTCCCCATATATATATATATATATATATATATATATATATATATATATAACTTACTTCAAATTAACAATATCAAAGTCTATCCTCCTGCATTCTCTTTCATTTTTGGTGTACACATTCACATCAGTAGTAGAAAAAACATAACCAATAACATCTACAAAGAATACAACATAAAAAACAATGAATAAAAATGTACACAAAGCAAAGCATGAGACTGAATATTATTGAATCGAATACTAATCAAAAGTAGAGTCTATAACCAATTTGAGAGTTATGATATCATCAAAATCAACCATATGAAAACCATACAAAGGACCTTCAAAGTCGTTACAAATTCTAACGGATGTACTTCGGTAAAAGTTAAGCTTGTATTGATGTTTAGTAATAGGAAACTTATCATTCATCTCACAAACACTGAAATTTGATAGAAAAACAGTAGTTTCGTGTTGAAGCTGGTTTTGAAAAGTATCAACCAATACATTCTTTACTATTGCTTGAATAATGTCACCCTATACAAAAAAAACGACTAATTAACAAATAAAATAACATAATCTTAAGTAGTACATAAACTCGAAATAGAGATATGCTATCTTTTCATCAATCAAAATCACGTCAATCTTATACGTTTGCTCTACAACCTAACTATTCGCACTTTAAGCTTCACCGTATCCTTCTTGGTAGAGATGTCGTTAATCAAACTGCTGGGTTATTTCTCTATTCTTTTAAATTGCAATACTAGGAATTGATTAGATATAAAAAAAAGATTTAATTGATTAATATTGGTTTATAAATATCTTAAAATTTCAATAAAATGACACCTAAGCAAAGTAAATGACATCAACGTTAAGTAATCTATCCTATGTATACTCTCTAAGCACTCGCCACCTAAGCTTAGTGATGGGAGCGAATTCTCTCATTTATTAGATAAAGAGATTTGGTGTTTCTAACCATGCAGCATAGAAAATACAAAAGTTTGAGGCTTCCTCAAAAACCCTACTTAATTGATTTAAGAAGCATGCGTAGGAAAAAACCAGACCCCTTAGTGTTCCACTTCAAAAATTGTGTAGCTTCAAACACAACCAATGAAGAAGTTTTAGTTTATCAATAAATTCCCACTTCCAAATACAAGCTAAAGAAAGTTTTATGCACAATATCTGATATAAAAAAAGATTCAATTGATTAATATTGTTTATAAATATCTTAAAATTCCAATAAAATGACACATAAGCAGATGACATCAACGTTAAGTAATTTATCCTATGTGTAGTATCTAAGCACTCCCCACATCAGTTTAGTGATGTCAGCGAATACTCTCATTTATTAGATAAAGAGATAACAAAAGAACATAAATTGTATGTTTGGTAAAACTATCTTGTAGCTGGAGCTAGTAGCTTGGGCTTATATTTAAAGCTGAAAGTTTAAGTTTTATTTTTCGTAGATGTGGCTTTTCCTAATATAAAAAGAAAAAAACAAATACAAATACAACCAATATGGGCCTTTTCCCATATTCTTTTTGTTTAACATAGATATCAATCTGGGCCGACCCATAAAAAAATATAGTCATTTTAGGGTTACTATAAACCCTAATTTATCTTCACCTCTGCTTCTCCCATTGCCAAAGCTTTCCTAGTTCCAATTCAGGTATCAATCCATCTCTTTAATCTTAATAAAATGTTATTATATATGCCAAAATCAAGCTTTCTTATTCATGTTTATTTGTATATTTCTATCAAATGTAAATATATTTGCTGATTTTTATGCTCCCTTTGTTTATATATATATATATATATATATATATATATATATATATATATATATATATATATATATATATATATATATATATATATATATATGGGCTTTCCCAAGTGGTTATAGAGGCTGCGTGTAATTTACCGGCACAGGTCCTTTGCATGATGACATTGGTGGGTATATACAAATGTATATCAGGGCCTAAGAGGCACCTCCAAATTAAGTATATATATATATATATATATATATATATATATATATATATATATATATATATATATATATATATATATATATATATCGGTCTTTGAGTCGTACTAAATTAAGAAATGTGTTGTGATCGTTGAAATGTCGCGTGTTAGTAAGTTTAAAATGATTAAGTTAGAGAATGCTTAAATAAGTTTAATGAGTAAATTGGTATGGTTTTAAGTATAATGAGATACGGTGAACATTGTGATACGTATGCTAAATAAAACTGATATGATGGCGTTGACAGAGAGTAGTTAGTCATGGTGAAGCATAACAACGTTATCCCAAACGGACACTTTAAGAAGCATTGGCAGAACTATGTTAAGACTTGGTTTAACCAACCTGCTCGTAAAACCAGGAGACGTAACGGTATGTTATAGTTATCTTGTTAATTTGCTGCTTATCTTTATCTTTGTGATTACACTTTTGACGTTTTATTTTGATTTTTTCCAGCTAGACAAGCAAAGGCTGTCAAAGTTTTCCCAAGGCCTGCTGGACGTCTTCGTCCTCAGGTTCATGGACAAACCTTGAAGTACAACATGAAGCTTAGGGAGGGCCGTGGATTTTCGCTTGAAGAGTTGAAGGTATTATTTTTTGCATTTTTTAAAACAAAGTTTAACGTGTAGTTTATCTGTTTGAAAGAAATGCCAACACGTAACTAACTGTCTGTTACTTGTAAAAACAGGGTGCTGGTATTCCAAAGAAACTTGCTCCGACTATTGGGATTGCTGTCGATCATCGTCGCAGGAATCGCTCTTTGGAAGGTCTACAAGCTAATGTTCAGAGGCTAAAAACCTTTAAGGCTAAATTAGTTATCTTCCCACGACGTGCAAGAAAGACCAAGGCTGGTGACTCAACTCCCGAAGAGATCGCAAATGCAACCCAGGTTCAAGGTCCAGTTTTACCTATTGCTAGAGAGAGGCCAGCTGTTGAACTTGTTAAGGTTACCGAAGAGATGAAGGCGTTTAACGCTTACTCTAAGTTGCGTCTTGAGAGAACAAACAAGCGTCATTTGGGTGCAAGGCTCAAGAGGGCAGCAGAGGCCGAGAAGGAAGAAAAGAAATAGGTCAAGAAGTCGTAGTCACGAGGTTTGGTTATATTATATGTTAAGAACAGTTTTGAATGTTGTTTTGCTCTGTTATCGTTTGGGATACCCTGATTTCTCAGTACTTTGTTTTGAAATGGGAAAAGATAATATTGTTTGTTTTGGAATTCAACTCTCCGGGTTTCATTTATTTCTGCAGGCTTTTACGATTTCTATCTCTATCCAATATACTTGAACACACGTGATGCGTTTCTGATAGGCCACTACGTTTGTAGTTTAGAGTATATAGGTTTAGAATGCGTAATTTTACTTTTATTTGCTTGGCCGGAACTAGTACAATACACTATATATAAAGAGAAAGAAAACTTAAATAGTTCGATAGATTACATCAATCAGACTTACGAACATCGGCTTAACACATGATAATACGACCCTATAAGCGCAAACATTTCAGTTTCAAAAGATAGTATATGTTTTGAGCATTTAAAACTCCGCCCACAACTACTAGATCCAAAAGACGGCACAACTACGCGCACTAGTTTGAAATTGCAAGCTTAGAGGACTTCATGATTTTTTTCGTGGTCTCAATTTTATCGAATGTTGCACCTTTGTTATCCTCGAGCCAATTCATGGTGTTATCAATCACATAGTTCAAGTACTTCACGCCCATTGGGGACATGTCGTTTCTTTTCATCTTCTTCTGCAAACCATACAAACAATCCTCCAAGTCATTGTTTGCATCCACTTTCCGCTTGTATTCTTGGTCCCTGACTTTAAATTTCTCCGCATCTTCCACCATTTTCTTTATCTCGTTCTTCGACAATCTACCACTACAGTTGGTAAAAGTACGTTTTTTGGTTTTACCCGTACTTCCAATTGTAGATGTTACAGTGAGGATGCCATTAGCGTCTATTTCAAAGCAATCTTTAACTTCAATTTCTCCCTTGGGAGCAAGCGGAATTCCAGAAATTGTAAACTGTCCCAACAAATAGTTGTCTGACGCTTTAGCTCGTTCGCCTTGGTACACCATGGTCTTCATAAAAGTTTGGTTGTCTGTAGTTGTTACAAAAAGCTCGGTTTTCTTTGTAGGAATAGAAGTGTTCCGTGGAATCAGAACCCTCATTAGATCTCCATGTATCTTAATACCGAGCGACAAGGGAGTCACATCATGCAACACCAAATCGTGTAGAGTCTTTGTAGTCTGGCCACTTACCTTTGCAGCCATAAAAGCAGCCCCATATGCAACAGCTTCATCGGGATTGATATCTTTGCATAATTTTTTTCTGTCAAAAAATTCCTGCAACATAGATTGGATCTTTGGTATCCTAGTCGAACCACCAACAAGAATCACATCATCTACATTTGTTTTCTTCGTATTTGCATCACGTAAACATGACTTCACTTTGTTGATACACATGGAGAAAAGATCGATATTTAGATTCTCAAATAGTGCCCGAGTGATAGTAATAGATAAATTAACACCTTCATACAAAGAATCAAGGACGATATAAGTTTGGGTAGCACCTGAAAGATATCGCTTTGCTTTCTCACACTTTGATTTCAACTTTCCTAACGCTTTTTTGTTTTTAGTTATATCTATTTTCGTCTTCTCCTTAAAAACCTTAACACAATAATTCACCAAATTGTTATCGAAATCTTGACCTCCCAAATGAGTGTCACCAGCAACAGCAATAACGTCAAACGTCCCACTTTTACCAATAGTTAGAAGAGAGACATCAAAAGTACCACCTCCAAGATCAAACACGAGCACGTTCCTGTTTCTGTCAAGAGATTGCATATTGTCTACACCGTAAGCAATTGCAGCTGCGGTTGGCTCATTGATTATGCGAATGACATTTAAGCCAACAATGTTGGCTGCATCTTTTGTTGCCTGACGTTGAGAATCATTGAAATAAGCTGGCACTGTGATAACGGCATCTTTCACAGTGTCACCAATATACGCCTCAGCAATATCTTTCATTTTCGAAAGAACCATTGATGAAATTTCTACAGCAGAAAATTGTTTCTCGTTACCCATGTAGTTAACCACAATATTTGGTATGTCTTTACGCCCTTTAACGACCTTAAAAGGCCAAGTCTTCATACCGTCTTGCACTATGCGTTCACTAAACCTCCTCCCAATCAACCTTTTTGCATCTGAAATTCCAAAACTAAATCAGGCACGTTACAAAAATCCTTTCAAAACGTATAAAATATTAAACTGACCGTATATAGTGTTAGCATGGTTCCTCGACATTTGATTCTTGGCATCATCGCCAATGAGACGTTCAGTGTCAGTAAAAGCAACACATGATGGCGTTGTTCGCTTTCCTTGGTCATTAGCTATAATCTCGACTCGGTTATCATGTTTCCATATAGCAACACACGAGTATGTCGTTCCTAGATCAATACCGATAGCTATGGGTTTTTTTCCACCATTCCCACTAGCCATTACTATACAAGTTTAAACAGAAATTATGAAGCAATATCTATATAAGATAATTCTTGTTTAAATTCTTAAAACATGATTTATTTTATTTATAACATGTAAAGATTTTATGTACACATTATTGTGGTCTTCTTGGTACGGAAAAACTATAAAGAAAATATTGAGATTTTATGTAACATGTCGTCCTATAGGTCTGTTGAGACGACATATGTTCTATACAGACAAATTTTTTGTCGTCGATGTAGGTCCTATTTGTTGAAGTGACATGAAGAATTGAACCAAAATTTTGATAATAATCCGTTTGATGTATTTCTTTATAAAACATAAAATCTTTCTTCGAGACCTTATTGTCTATCATTACTTCCAATATTTCCACAAACCGAGTCTCGTTTTAGATGTTTATATAAAACCTTACATGTTTAAGGACAACTCTCATTTTGAGTTATAACTAAACTTATATCACTGTGTTCCTGAAGAAATAGAAAGAATGAAAAAAAGAAGTAGGAACTTGTTCCTTAGTTTTTAAGTGGAGAGAAGAGAAAAGAAGTGAAAAGAAAATTTTGTTCCATTTTTTTCTTCAAACATTCCTTCCAAAAATGAGAAGATTTGGAAAGAAAATATGCTTTGAACATTTTTAAAAAACTTAATCCATAAATTATCTTTAACAAAATATAGATCTCTTACATACATGTCTATTTGTTTTTTCATTTTTACTCGAAATTACAACCAAATCGAATCGAATTGTGATTTTTTTAAAATAATTTATCATATACATGTTTTCTCTTAATTAATTCGTGTATTTTGTAATGCTCGTTTATTCTTGTTAAGTTTTTTTTTAGTTGTGTTTATAAAGTTCATCTATTGTATTTTTGAATGTAGATCAAACTTTGATATGGGTTTTTTTTTTCTTTCTTTTCACTCCAAATACCTTCGGAAACTCATTTTTAAAAAAATAATCTCATTTCTTTTCTCTTCTTTTCTGTTAAATTATTTTCTTTTAACTTCTCTTTGTACTAAACTCAAAAATAGAGTGATAGACGTGTATTTTTATCAATATCTAAGTACATACATGAGAAAATTATCAAATCTAATATATATAAATAATCTTCAATTATCATACATATCTTATTCAAAATTTAAGAATAAAGATTGATAATGTACCTATAGGTTGGCTTGAATAATTCCTTGCTTGTGGCTATTTGTTGCAAATGGGGCAAGAAAATAATGAGTAAGATATTTCTTCTTAAGTATACGACACATCAATTAACTAGCTAGCCATGATTAGATGTAGGTGCATTAAAGTGGTATAATAGAAATAAAAGACCAAAGAGTAGCCCTCTTTCAAATTGTATAATAACAAGTATTATGGTGAATCCCGCGTTTCGTTACGGTTTAAACTTTTACATGTTTATTTATATCGATTTTAATAAAAATATGTCAAATGAGGGATAGCTGCTCATTGAAACAAAGTCTCATTCAAAAAAAAAAAAGAAAAAAAAATCAGCTACAGAAGTTTGACAAAGAAAAACACCAGTTATTTTATAAACAAACACGTAATGAACACTCTTTCAAAATTGGTTCTTAAAAAAATAAAAAAGAAGAAAAAGAATAATCAGGGAAAAAAAAACCCCCAAAATTGGTCTCTTAGAAAAGAAAAAGAAAAAAGGAATAATTAGGAAAAAAAAAACAAAAAAAAAAGGAAAAAGGAAAATAATTAGAAAAAAAGAAGATTTTGACAAGTTTGGGATACGAACATAACCATTCATGTAATTAATTTAACATATAAAATCATATATATAACCTATTAACTTGAAACTTGATTAGTGCATCAATATTATGTCCACTATCATTCCATTTGTATGGAAATAAAAAAATGTACCAAATTTGAAAGAAAATAAATGACTAAAACACCCAATACTGACAGTCGCGGATTCATAATCAAAATTAAGTGATATTCGAAATAAAATTTCCTATAAAATATATTAAATTAATATATAAAAAAATAATTCTGAAAATTTTACACTACAAAAATACGTCGTTTGATAAGTTGAAGAGTAGTCGTGACTATCTCAAATAAGAACTATGGTCCCACTATGATTACCGCCTATGAAATATGTAAATGTAAAATATTTCGAAAGACGTGCCAATTACAAGTGGTAAGAAGTTTTAGAGACGAGAAGGTACTAAAAGCCTAAAAGATACTATCAATTAATTAAGTTAGATAGAATATTTTCCAATTAAATAATTAAAAGAGCAATTATAATAACAAGGAAATTTCGCCCGCGCGTTGGTTCCTAAAGAAAGTATTTGGATGTAAGAATAAATGTTAAAATAACATCAATACCCAACACAACATTATATATGTAGTTCTAATAATTTTAAAAATCTATCGGTTAAAAATCAGGTCACAATTTAAATAATTCAGATTTGACTAAAAGGTAAAAACACCCTAAATTAACTCTACTTACTTTTAAGATTACGATGTTTTCCAAAAACCTAAGTACATGGGAGTGTTAAAACATGTAAGATAAAAACATCCGAAATTAGTCTACCTAGTTTTAAGATTATGATGATTTCCAAAAAACTAAGTACTGGGGAATGTTAAAAACATGTAACAAACATGTTTTGTTTGAGACTCTGTTTTGATATTGAACTTTTTACTTATTTAGTTGAACCAATTTCAAGCAAAATATATTAAGAGTCGATACCCGTTGGTTGCAGCAGTGTCTTATTTGAACAAAAAAAAAATCAACATCATGTAAAGAGTAAACAACGGTTTCAAGGGTGTGGCAATATTCGGTGATAGAGAGAGAACCTTTTCTTGTGTTTGAAGAAGTTTCTTTAAGTTGTAATTTTCGAGAGACTTTATTTTTTGGAAAAAAAATGTTTTAATTTATCCAAAATGCGACAAATGTTTGAAATGGTCGCTTTAAAACTTAGGTCAAACTGGTTCGGGTCAAAATGGATTAGACTAGTCAGATTGACCCTCATCCTCTATTACATTTTCGTTTGAGCTTTATAATAACCAATTATTTAACGTTATGTTACATTCTAACTAAAGAATCGACAAGTTGGCATGTCCAACACCCGAACCAGGAGACTAACCGGTCCGTCATATATTTTATTTATAGAAAATATTACTAAATGATATAATTTTGGTGATTATTGTCTATAAAATTATCATAATTAATAACCATTCAAAGAACAAAGTTCATAATAACCTTTAAAATCAAACATAACTATCCTTGAGAAATGACATTTCACAATGCCTTAAGGATTTCATCAGCACCCGAGATAGTGAACTCTCCGCCCTCTTCAATGTTCGCGGCAACCACTTTGAGGTTATCGACCAACATAGCAAACCTCCTTGAACGAACACCTAACCCTTTCTCGGAAAGGTCAAGCTCAAGCCCAAGTGCACGAGTGTAGGCTGCAGATCCATCAGCCAGAAACTTCACATTCTTTGTTTCCGGGTAGGATTTTTTCCACGCTTTCATTACAAAAACGTCGTTCACTGCATATTTATAATATGATTACAAAATTACCATAACCCAAAAATCGATTAAATTATTAAACATACCAAGATCAGAAAACATACCACTGATCAAGAGAACCTCATCTACACCCTTCGATTTGAGCTCTTCGGCTTTATCAATGAAAGTTGGTACATGTTGCATACTGTTCCACAAAATTTCACATTAATAAAATTTTCAAATGTAAAACGATACATCAAATCGATTGATTTTTAGCGTTTAGGAATTCAATCATCAAAAACCTAAAATTCATATTCAAGTACATTAAATTTCATTCGATAAGATCGGTCTAAAAAAATATGGATGGTGTGTGACCACACATGGATGCCATGTTATATATACCTAACAAATAAACGGGAAACAAATTATATTTATTGGGCGTTTTATAAAAATCAAACGTTATGTATATAACGAAAAGAAAACTGTTTATTAGAGTCCATTTTTAAATTTCGTACGAGACCTTTGTATTAATTGGATGGACTTTGAAATCCACCAATCCATTTGATACAATAACAGATTAATGTCAAATTGACAAAGAAAAATAACGTATCTAAAAAGTGTACACTTTTCACGACCATGATCAATCGATCATCGGGTTTTCACCATATATGACACGAGCAAAAAAAATTAAATCCCATTATTCAAATATAATCAATTTCACAAATCAAATCAACATCATTTCACCACTAAAAATGCATCAAAAGTAAATAATTTAGTGCATCAAAAATGAATAAAATAAAATGTTTAGAATCGGTAATGATTAGTATATTAAAAATAAAATAACGAATCAAGAACCATGACATATATTATACCTACAAGTGGGAGTGAAAGCGCCAGGAGCGCCAAATATGACAACTTTTTTACCCGATGCAAGCGAATGAATAGATGCATTTTGCATCTGGTCTTCGTCATCGTGGTAAGCGAGAGTGCCATCAGGAATCGAATCACCAACTGCGATCGGAGCCATATTTTCAGATTAGTTTTTTTAGATCACTATGTGTGTTTTTGTTGGTGTTGTAAATTTGTGAATTTGCTAGGGTGGTGTTATGTCTATTTATAGTAAGAACTCTTTATATTATTATGGATCTCGGTTTTGAAATGTTAAATTTAGATTTTTTAATTTATTTGTGGTCAATGATATCTATATATATATATATATATATATATATATATATATATAGGTTGGTTCTTGTAAAACAAACATTAAGGTAAAATAAGTAAAATAAAATTGAAAAATAATTTATAACGTTAGATATTTTGGATTATCGTTCATTTTAACAATATCTCAAACTTTAAAAAACGAAGTTTTGTTGTACATCATAAAATGGGTAGTTTTACCGTTTTGCATCAAATTTGAATATTTACTGCACAAAAACAAAGAATTTGATGCACAGTCTCTAAACAACATATATTTTGATGCATATCAAAACTTGCTTTTTTAAAGTTTGTTATAATTGAATAAATAAACATAATACAAAATTACACATATAATAAATTATTTCTTCATATTTTTTTACTTATTTTACTTTAAGTTTTGGTTTATAAGAACCTCTCCCTATATATATATATATATATATATATATATATATATATATATATATATATATATATATATATATATATATATATATATATATATATATATATTTACTACATTATAAAGAGTTTCCTCCACCATCTTAATGTCTAAATTTTAAATAATTAAAATTACTCTTATACCCTTAATCTATATTTATTATTATTTAAGTCAAACAACACTCTCTTTCTTAATTAATTTAAAAAAATTAACATCTAACAAAGTAACTTATAATTCCTATGTAATTAAAAAAAAATTAAAATACTTTCTATTTAATTTAAAAACTTTCAAAATTATAAATTTATTTTATAACCCCATAAACTTAAAATAAATAAAATATTATACATTTTTTTCTACTAAAATACGTATACTAAATCTACACTATAATATAATCTATTTCTACTATATTATAAAACATTTCCCACATAGTCTTAATTCTCTAAAACCTTAGTAATTGAAATTACTTAACTACCGTTTTTATATCTCTCACCACATATTATTATTCAAAATAACTTATAATTAAATAATGTTGGTTAATAAAATTTTAGCCTTGTAGAGTAAATGAACGAAAAGATACTTTAAACATGTAGACTTATAAGTGTTTATTTACCATAATAACAATAACCAATTTTGTTTATATTGATTAAAGAATTTATGATTGGAAACCAAAACTATATTTGTTAACAAATGGGTCAAATTCATAAAAAAGTTCGATTACAAACCATGCAAAAATTGATGGAGAATAGGAAGTCGAAAGAGGTTCATCTTAAAAATGATCCCTAAGTTTGTTTTGTAATTTGTTTGATGGAGAATGGGAAGTCTGGTCAACACATACACACTTATGTCACACATGTTGGTCCTAATTGTACTTGATGAGGTTTCATATGCTAAAAATGTTTATTTGTTTATGTTTAAGTGTAGGGCTGAAAAGAATAACTGAACTATCTGAGATGAGACCTTAAGAAATGTTGGGTATCCTCTCAAGAAGAAACCATCATTATGGATATACATGCTCAAATATGTATTTACTCATTTTCTTTAAAAAAATATGAGACCATTTTATACTATCTTTATCTTTTAAAAGCTCTTACTTATAGGTAGGTTTATTTGTCATTACAATGTTATGTTTTAGATGGTCAACAATTGCAAGAAGCTTACCAAGAAGAACCGATAACGAGATATAAAACTATTAAAGAACTCAATTAAAGAAAAAAAAATTGTAAAGTGAGTTTGAACCAATCAAGAAATAGAAAAAACGACTATTGATGGGCAAATGTTTTAACAAGTACAAGGACAACAAGAATTGCAACAAACTATATTTTCTATCTTTTAAAAGTTCGTAACTATATGTATCTTCACGTTTTACATTATGATTGGAGTTTAAATACATTTTATGTTTTTATCGTTTTGCGAATTTAATTTCCGTAGTTAAATATTCGTAATATAATTATATCAAATATAGTTTATTATCCCCGCTGCACCGTGCGGGTACTATACTAGTATATATATATATATATATATATAGAGGAGGGTTCTTATGAAAAGTGTTATATTTGTAAAAAGTGTAGGAAGCATTCTTGTAGTTACATGTGGCAACTTTGGAAGAAAAAAAATATTTTTTTATTTTTTAATAAAAAATAATATTTTTAATAAAAAAATATTTAAAAAAAAAAAATCGAATTTTTTTTTTTTTCGAGGAATTTTTTTTTTTTTTTGACTCGAAAAAAGTTATGTACGAAAAAATATATGATGCACATTTATATTACACGCCTATGATGAACATTTATATGTGTATCATAGTTGAATATTATAGCTTTTTTGTGTGTATCATAATTCAATATCAAAACTTTTTTGTGTGCATAATTAATATGTATCATATTTTTTATGTGCATCATATGACGTGGCATATTACGTTATAAAAAAAAATTCAATTTTTTTTTTCCAAAATCTTTTTTTTTTTCAATTTTTTTTTTCGATTTTTTTTTTTAATAAAAAAATATAATTTTTTTTATTTAAAAAATAAAAAAAAAATTTTTTTTTTTAAATTTTCACATAAGTTGTCACATGTCATTCCCACATTGCTTCTCACACTTTTTACAAATTTCAAACTTTTTATTTGATCCTACTCCTATATATATATATATATATATATATATATAGGGGTGGGATAATGTAAAAAGATTTTAAAATAAAAAGTGTAGGAAGCAATCTCATCCACATATTTAGTCAACAAAAACTTAATCCAAGAAAGTCAACGCGGTG
This sequence comes from Senecio squalidus, assembly GCA_910822075.1. Taxonomy (NCBI): domain Eukaryota; kingdom Viridiplantae; phylum Streptophyta; class Magnoliopsida; order Asterales; family Asteraceae; genus Senecio; species Senecio squalidus. The sequence continues at coordinate 65,417,966 of CAJVGC010000582.1, forward strand.
ACATTTTTATAATATTTTCAAACTTTCATGCCCTTTTCGTAATAAATCAGAAATATGTTTTTTTTTTTTTTTTTTTTTTTTTCATTTTACTAGATTACTCATTTTTTGAATCTCTGTGCATAACTTTTATCAATAACGTGTGCATCGATTTTATCAAAATAACGTGTGTATTGATTTTACGTAAGTTTTTTTTATACAAAACATGTGCATAAAAAAATCACCTTCATAACCACCGCCGGAAATCCACCGGAAATCAATCCACCAAAACAAAACAATCAATCCACCAAACAAAATATGTGCATAAAAAAAAACATGTGCATAAAAAAATCAATGTGCATAAAAATCAATCCACCAAAACAAAACATGTGCATAAAAAAAAACACCGGAAAAACCGCCAGTCACCTTCATATCCACCGCCGGAATCCGGCGAGCTTCACTGGCGAGCTTCACAATTTCAGATATGCTTCAGTGACACCACAATTTCAGATCTACTTCATCCGGCGAGCTTCTTCCGCGAGAATCACCTTCATCCGGCGAGCTTCATCCGCGAGAATCACCTTCATCCGGCGAGCTTCACCTTCATCCGCGAGCTTCACCGGCGAGCTTCAGTTTCCGGCGGTTACCGGTGGAACGAGGCGCCGGATCTGCGGTTACCTTGATCGAAAAAAGCTTCAGTTTCCGGCGAGCTTCACAGTCTCCGGTTAGGGTTAATTGATGATAGAAAATAATGAAGATGATGAAAATGAAAGAAATTGGGGTTTAAAAGCAGATCTGAAAATTGTGTTGTCAAAAAGACGATTATACCCTTTATGATATAATAATGGATTTTTTTTTTCTGACACGTGGCAGCCCCTTATCACTTCCTATTCTTTTTATTTTCCATGTCTTTTTATTAGATCCTAGTAATATATATATATATATATATATATATATATATATATATATATATATATATATATATATATATATATATGGGAAGGTTCTTGTAAAAAATCTTATATTTATAAAAAGTGTATGAAGCATTCTTGTAGTGACATGTGGCAACTTTGAAAAAAAAAGTTATTTTTAATAAAAAAATATTAAAAAAAAAAAATTCTAAATTTTTTTTTTTCGAGGAAACTTTTTTTTTTGTTCGAAAAAGGTTATGTACGAAAAAAAAATAATGCACATTTATGATCCACACCTATGATGAACATTTATGTGTGCATCGTAGTTGAATATTAAAGTTTTTTTGTGTGCATCATTAATGTGCATCATATGACGTGGTATATTACGTTATCAAAAAAAAATTCAAATTTTTTTTCGATATTTTTTTTTTTTTTTTTTAATAAAAAAATATTATTTTTTTATTAAAATATAAATTTTTATTTTTTTTTTAAATTTCACATAAGTTGTCAAATGTCACTACAAGAATGTTTCCTTCACTTTTTACAAATATAAGACTTTTTATTTGATCCTACTCCTCTATATATATATATATATATATATATATATATATATATATATATATATATATATATATATATTTTTAAAGGATCACCTTCAAAAATATTATTTGCTATATAAGCTATAATTGGAACTATATTTTTAAAGGATCACCTTCAAAAATGAGTTTCAATAATACATATTCTCATTAAATTAATGAGATAAGTACATGATCGAAAATGTTCTTTAGTATGATTTACTATTAAAATAAATTGTACCCAGCTTTATATATCAATTATTATATATAAACGATCAATCAAATCTATACTATATTATAAATTATTTTAACATTTTATTTAAAAGTTTAAATTTTTAGTAAAGTTTAATTACTTATTTACCCTTTCATCCATGAACTCAAATTTTTTTAATAAATTAAGTTTAAATGAAGAGCAGAAAAAAATATTGAGTTATTTTAGACAACTATTTTATCAATTATTTCTAATAATTGAAAGTCAAACAATTTTCTAGCATTTTATTTATATATTTTTAATCACTATTTTTAATAACCACTTTTTAAATTTTCGTATTTTTAACACCGTTAAAGATCGAATTCCAATTGCGAAATTGTTCTCAAGCGAATGGCTTTTACTCAACCTCAATCATTCAGTTAGGACCTCGCTCAAACTCGAAACATCCTATACGTGAGCTCAGAGTACCCGTCTTAGAACGATATGGCAGAAAGGGCTTCTTGATTGTCTTCGGACATATCACCACGCTGTTTAGCACGAGATTTTGAGTCTCGCGTGTCTACCATTTCACCACCAAGGCATCTTGAATGAAAGTGAATCATATTCCATGAATATGATATCTATCTAGTGTGATGTATGGAGAATGAACTTAAAGAACCGCAGATTTTTACCGGATTGTACACCTTTGTGTCTGGCCCAGGCTAATCAACTCTCATTGGCCGGCAGGAGTACTTTAGCTCAGTATCATCCACACCCAGTCACACCTTCTACAAGGTAAGGAGGAGGTACAAAGGCTTAAGCGACTAATGGCCCTAAAAGACCTAAGCGAGAGATGTTAAGCTTCGCCAGTACTGAAAGACGACTAAAGATTTATAAAGCAGACTTAAGGATAATACCCCACCTTACCAGATTTGTAAAAAAAGGAAAGGCTCGAAAGACCTACTTGACTGGATTCCGAGGATGGGCCGGCCCATCCTAACATCATTTATGAGGAGCCGGACGACGAAGCCTCCTCCTCAGATAAAGATGTCTCCGACGCAACTCTCCCGACAATAAAAACTGGCTACTTATGAACTTTCTAACTTTAGCTAGCTGACTGGTTCCTTTTTCACAGAAGAGGTGGCACAGAACGAACTCTTCCAGATGAGGATGTTAGCGAATAAGCTCTCATAGCTTAGTGCCTAAACGTTAAGGGTGCCCCACGGAGCGGTATATCATGGCAAACAAAGAGGTCTTTCTAAGATAGATACATGTAATCCTCTTTATAGGTTATTTAAGATGCCTATAAGGTGCCTTAAAAAGTTTTTCACCGTTAATAAAATGAAGTGACTATAATAAACGTTTAAATATGTTATTGTTCTAATTATAAAAAAAATTATCTTTTGATACACATGTTTTTTGAAGTTTGTTTCTAACAAAACAAAAACGTTATGGAGACATTTGTGTAATAAGAATTCTATGTGATATAAGTATTAATAGAATTTATATAGTAGACTTTCTTTTAGCTAATTTAAATATTTTTGATGTTCGACCTTCTTGTTTTTCTTATTGTAATATATATATATATATATATATATATATATATTATATATATAGTGAATGGTTCCTGTGAGAACTCAAAATTCTGCGAGAACTCTTTTTTGACCCTTAGATGACTTGATCAACGGTTGAAAACTATTGATGTCTATTTTTGTAAATTAATGTTAGTTTAGGGATGATAGATAAGTTAAAAAAGGGTATTAAAGGAATTTTGTATATTCATTGTTGAAAATAACCAATAGACCGATTATGTAGTTCTGTCTCTATATATCATTCTCAAAAAAAAAGAAAACCGCCGTCACCAAAAAACTACAGATATAGGTTACGCTTTGTTGTCGAAGAAACAAAAGAGTTTTATCCAGGATTCGTTGGTGACTTTAGCGAGAGAAAGAGGAATCGATCTGATTAAGATCGATACCGATAAGCCGTTGGTAGATCAAGGTCCGTTTGATTGTGTTATTCACAAACGCTACGGTGACGATTGGGTGAAACAGTTGTGTGAGTATTTGAGATTTAATCGAAGCGCGATTGTTATCGATTTGCCTGATGCGATTGAGCGGTTGATGTGTTTATTTTATGTTTTAGTTACCAAGTTGCAGAAGTTTATGAAACCGTGATGACTTCCTCAGGGTGGATTGAATTATTGTAGGTTTTACTGTTTTATTTAATTTTTATTTGGATTATGTATTAAAATATTAAAAAGATGGAATCTTTTAGTGGGGTTTTGATTTGTGAAGTGGGTCTTGATTTGAATGACTTGCAGATGAATATTTGGGAAAATAAAAGTGCAGCATGGCCTGTAGCAAACCCGATTATGACTTGTGCTTCACTTACTGATTTCGAGTTCCCTAGTAATTATGCTGCTGACCCATTTCTTTATACTCAGGTAACTTTTTTATCACATTTTCTTGCTGTTTACTAAATCGATTTTGCTTAAGTTACTTTTTTGATATTCAAATGCTAAGGAGATATTGCCATTTGAACTGGTCACATTTAAGATTGGGTAAAAGTCTTTATTATGATATGAGTTTTAAGTTAACGGGCAAGTAACTTGTAAAAAAAACTGACTTCCGGGAAAAATGTAAAATCACTTACGTTAGAGATGATGTCACTAATGAGTAGATTACATCACTCTGGTATATGCTTCTTCAAATGTTTTTAATTACTTTTCTGTAAAAGTTATGAATCCAGCTTAACGTTGTGCCTTGGGTAGTGTTCCACTGCTTTATATGTTTACAGGGACGGCTTCTGTTTCAAGGCTCAATTCGGAGATGTTCGCTGGTTGTTAATCGTATTATTTTGCTCTATACGGAAGTTTCAAAGCAGCCTTAACTGCGTTTATTTTGTTTTGTTTTAGAACCATCTTGGTCTCAAATTGTATCTAAACGGAAAACGTACTTGAGTTTGTTTTACACAATTATTATTTATTTTTGATTAATTTGTGTAGGAATTCAAGTTTTATATTGTTCTTCATAATTTTCTATGCGTATATTGTGAGTGTTTGTAAGAAATGGCGAAATCGAAGAATCACACAACACACGTGTTCATATTTGATCATACTTAGTTCATGGATTTTTTCTCGATCACATATGAACATCGTCACGTGTTCATATATTATCACAGTTGTTCATTTGTAAACATTAAAGGTGTGATCATATGAACACACATAAAAGTGAGTTTAGTATTGAAAAGTTAGGTTCTCTAAATAAAAAATTCTTATTGAAGCATCATATATATTAAAGTGAAATTAATATATTTGTATATTTATCTTTTCCCAGTTGCTATGTAAAGAACGATATTGGTAACCATGCGAAAAAATCATTGGCTGAAGGTTTTTAATAAAGAAAAACCTTTGTTCATAAATGCACAAGATTTAAAATACTAAGTCAATCGACGGATTATTTTTTTCCCGTGAAAAAAAAGAATAAATTAAGATGAGAGAGAAAAGAAAAAAAAAAAATCTAAATTACAAATAAGAAGATTACCATTTTACCCTTTTTAATTTCAAAAAAAGGTTAAATATTCAAAAATAAATAAGTGGCTGAGAATGAGTTCTCGCAGTTCTCGCAAAAATCAATTTTTTGCGAAAACTGCGATAACTCATCATCAACCGTTAGATTAAAAATCAATGGTTAAATTCTTGTGTGGCATTTTTGTAATTAAATACAATTTAAGGTCAGGTTTTATAAAGGCTAAAAGGATAATAAGGACATTTCACTTTATCCCTAGAAAGTCTACATCTCTTCCTTATAACACGTTCTTTCTTCTCTCTCTCTCTCTCTGTTTTAACCTACATCATCAAAAGCCCCCTCTTTCTTTCGCACACGATTGAAGAAATAAAAAAATCCCCTCACGAATCACCACAAACCGCTGTAAGTTTTAGAAACATAGTTGTTGCAATACCTTTTGTAATACCCTAATTTTATTAACAAAGATAGTGTGAGTGTGCAGTTATGCTTCGTTCGGTCTAAATCTAAAATCCTAAAATTGTTGTTGCAATACCTTTTGATACAAATAAAGATAATTTTAAAAACAATGGGGTAATCTTTTATATGATGCTGGCCTTTTTTTTTCTTTTTTTTTTTATCACCGTCTCTGGTTTCATCCCAAGTATATATTTATTAATTTTTTTTATTTCTCAGTTTTTAATTAACAAGACTAATTCAATTTAATTAATTGATTAATTAATTTTTAAATATTTCTATAGTTAAATTTGGCAATTTGTCACCTCTTGTTGGTTCCGTTGTGATAATGTATACTGATTTCACCTTATTTGGTTTTATATTTACATTTAAATTTGGATTTCAGTGCATTGACTGATTTAATCACGACTTTGGAAGATGAACTTATATACCTGATTAAAGAGTTCTTTGAGAAACTAGAGTCATTAGAGTTTTTTTGTCTAATGGAAGAGAAATCAAAACAGGGGATTTCAAGAGTTTGTGATTTTTTCAAGGAATATATTATTTGCTGGATTGGGAAAATTAATGATCCATCATGTGTGGAGTTTAGAGTTACAGATTTAGCTCAGATTTGGGGAATTATAAGACCGACGTTTGATGGTCAACTATGGTATTATACTTTGACCCATTTTCTAAATCACATTCGTAAGTTTAAATAAGTTTTTCAGTTTAAATAATGAACCGATGATTTATCGAATGGTTTTTACAGAAACAGTTGCCGCATTGCCGAGAAAGACTGGGGAAAGCCTTATTGGAGCTGGTTTAGCTTCATATAAGAAATTGAGCTTCAGCCAGATAGCTAAACATAATGATTTGCCGGTGGATAAATTCTTGTCGTTTGCTAAAAAATATTGTGAGGGAAATGAGAGATGGGATTAGGAGTTTATCGAAAAGAAGGATTGAAGGGAAGCATTGGCGGATTTGTCATCGGTCGCATATTGCACCTGATGTAGCAGCTCCGGTTTCTAAAAATTGTTCATTAAAGAACACATACATGTTTACATGTGAACACGTCCTATAAATGATGATCGTTCACATAATTTTTTTGTTTATTGTGTTCAGGTTTTGAATTTTTGAATGAAGATATGGAAATAATATTATGAAGACTAATGTACAAAGATGATGAAGATATGTTGGTGCAAGAATTTTCAAGCCATTAACGAGTATCAATGAAGATAATGAACATTGTCTGGTATAATATGAACATCCGAAGTTTATTGCCTTTTTGATTAATCCTTAGTCATTCGTGTTAATTTGGATTCAAATATATATTATTACAGTTTAAACATCATCGTTATGTGCATATGATATCAAACTTTGTTCATTTGAAAACATGTGTATGTGATCATATGAACAGGACAAAAATAAATTAATATCAGAAAACAAAATAAGGGTTTCTTAACTAAATGTAGATTTTTTAACATTGTGGCATATAATTTTGTATTTAATTCTATTTTTCATGATGTGTATAAAGAAAAATATATGATCGCAAATGAACGAATTATATTATGGAGCTTTATTAACAAAAGAGAAACTATTGTTCATAGATATGTCATATATTAGAACACAAAATACAACTAATCAACGAATTCATTATTTATGTTTCTAATAAACAATTGTGATATTGAACCAAATTTACTAGAAATAATTAAAAGTTTGTTGCAAGAAATATGAAACAAAACAAAAAACTTGAGAAAGAAAGAAAAAATATCAAAATAAAGAAATATGGTCAACAAATCTATTATTATTATAAATGGATTTTTATTTTATTGGTGTCATACACAAGCTTTATTTACACATAATAAAGATATACTTGTAGATTTTTAAAAAGTAAAATCAATAATATTTGACTTTTATATGGGAGTTAAACCTTACTAATTATAAGAAGGAAGTGAAATATCAACCGCGTTTAAAAGAAAATACAATATTAATTAATTATTTATATTTTTCGTCTTTCAAAAAAATGTAAAAAGAAGTACATTATCAACTAGATTTTTAATTCACGTAATACATGGTTAATATAAATATAAATAAGAGTTGAATTTAGTTAAGTTGATATTGTTAAAATGTTCATAAATATAAACATCATTATTAAGAAAATGAAAAACAAATATATAGAACGTTTTCTAAGTAAATAACCCGGATAAAAATAAATCTTAGGTCAAATATTTTGTTTCAAAAGTATTTAGGTGCCAAACTAGAATTAGTCTAAATAAAAAGTTAACTTCTAAGACATGAATTTAATTGATAGGATTTGATAATGTAAAACATCGAAAATGAATTTCAGTAAATTAATTTAAAAGTGTAGCTTCAATTTGGGTGGAAGAATTTAAAATTGATGTTGTGAATGTCATATGTGAATATAAGTTTTATCTATTATAATTAAGATCTTTGTTTCAAAATCATTTGGGTGACAAAATTAAAATTAGTCTCAATAAAAAAGAACTTATGGAAATGGATCTAATTGATATGGTCATATGAGTTTAATAATGTAAGAGGGGTAAAAAGAATTTAGTATATTAATTTAAAAATGTAACAACAATAGAAAACTGGGAATTGATGTTCCAATTGAATGTCATGTTCCTATTGATTTTAAATGACCTTTTTAATACCATACTCCATACTAAAAACAAGTTTATAGTTACACTAACGATTAGAAGTTATTTTAGTTAACAATTACCACATTTAAATGACAGAAAAAAAAATATTAGTAATTTATTCGATAAAAACATATAGTTTACATCAATTATTATATGACACAAAAAACATAGATAAAGATAAGTTGAAAACAAAAGACTCTTAAAAAATAATATAAGATATAAAAAAAATGAGACATAAAGATTATTTTATCAGTTATTGTTATTAATGTAATAGAAGTAATCGAATAGAGTCCAAAATTTGTGGGACAATTTTTTCTTATTAGAAGTCTATGTATTTATCTAAAAATATATTTTTCTCAGGTATAATTATTGTATAATACTAAATATATTTTACTTATATATAAAAAAAAAAACTCTCAACTATTACAAATAACTTGTTTTTAATTAAAATAAATATTATTGTATTTTAGAGGGCATACTCTAAGTCAAGGATGTTGGCAAGTTATGACATACTCATTTTGATTCATTATCTTATGATCATAGGCAATATTGAGAAAATGTCGAGCAACTTCGAAATATTTCTTACTAACATCGGGGTCTTTCTTCAATCTATGAGTAATAATCTCATGAATTACGATCTTCATAGCATAACTGTAGACGTCAATTTACAATTTGTAGGTTATCGTGAGGTACAAGAAGAATACACCATAGATGCGGAAGTCGGACATATGCATGCCAAAGATTCATTAAACTATAGGGAAAAATGGCGTTTGATGAGTTCGCGAGACACATGAAAATAATGACACGGATTTTCTTCATACATGGTCCAAGTAAAAACGGGGAAACATTTTGCTTATTGAGATTCGCTCGCATGACCTTACTGTTCATCTATAAAATTAAAGGTAGATATTCTGTTTGACCGACCTCGTGATCTCGTCATGAGTTCGGTGCCGTGACAAATTCCCAATCTTAAAATAAAAAACAAATAAGCTCATATCAAAACAACCCAAATCCCTAAATAAATTAAATTAGGGTTTATAAATTTCTCTCAAAAACCTGCAATTGATCTCAAAAAATGTCAAATTCAAGATTCATATATTTACACAATCAAGAAGATAAATATCTTCCATTTTCTCACACAATAATCGATACTCATCATATAATCCCTGCTCAAAAAAATATAATCAAATCAATTATAATTTACTTTTTCGCCATTTTTCTCATTGCAAATGCTTTTTTTCTTCATTTCCAAAAGGTATTATTTTAATTTAATTTAATTTAATTTTTTTTTTTTTTTTTTTTTTAATTTAATCAATTTTACTGTAATTTGTTGAATCTGTTTATGTGATTAGTATAAAAATGACAATTATGCCCCTGAATATTTGTGTGTATAGTTAGCTTAAGTTAGACTGTTATTATGTTTCGAATAAACTCGGATCATGATATGTTAACTATGTAGGTGTTTCACAATTAGGGTGTGTTTCTGTGAGCATGTTTCCGGGATTACGTACATGTTTTGGTTCGTTCGGCTTATTTTTTATAAACTCATTTTGATAGGCGTAGTTTTCGAGTTTATGAGCTTATTTTCCAGTTTTAAGTCGTAATAAGCTCATAAGCCAGGGTGTTTGTTTTAGCTTATTCTACATAGCCCCAATAGATTATTATAACTTAAAACTGGATAATAAACTCATAAGCTAGAAAAACGGGCTTACAAAAAACAAAATAAGCTCATAAGCACTAAAATAAAATAAAACAAACACCCTCCTAAATAAGCCGGAAAAATTGGTTTATAAAAAAGTAACCTTTGAATCCCAAAAATAAGCTAAATCAAGCATCCAATGACTAAATTGGTACGGAAATTTGTACAATGAAGAATGTGGAACACCACCCCTATCTGTATTTAGTTAGTTTTTTTTTTGTTTTTTTTTATATCAAAAGATTTATGTGTTTATGAAAGTTCGATACTTGTGTTTGATTTTCTGCCAAACATTTACGGATTTTACAGTTTAACGGTGAGATTAGCGTTTTAGATATAATTGTCTAGTGTTTGATATGAAATGTTTGCTCATATACAGGGGAAACCAGTCACCATAGTTATATGGAGCCTATTTTTTGGTTTTATCGTGGTCAAATTGTTTATTTGGAGACCAATTGTGAAAGGTTAGTATCTAAAATACAAAAAATAGACTGATTACTGTTAGAACATACGGATATTTCTGGTTTTTGTGTTTGCCGATTATGTTATATTTGTATTTTTTTTCTAGTATTTTTGCATGAAATGGATTGGAGAAGTCAAACGGGCTGAAAGTCTTTCAATAAAGAAATTCGGAAAAGAAAAAAAGGGGTATTTGCCCTAATTGAATAACCGAGATTGTATAAAACCTTCTAAATTGTTTTATCACATAAACAATATTTATTGCAATAATAATCTAAATCTTTGAATTAAAACTGTTTAGGATGTTGAATGTATTCAGAATAGACTTTGGGCTACTTTCAACCTGTTTAACCCGTTCCCCTTTGAAAGTTTTTACTTTTTATTCGACCCGTTTTTGATCAAGCACACCTCATATTGATAAGGGGTCGAAACTGCCACATCTACTTCTTGGGCATCTTTGCTGCAGACATGCTTAGTCGCTTTGTTATCAAAACAGTTTTACACAGCTGTCTGTATAATGCAACTTTTGTTTATTTCAGAATCTGTCATTATTATGCCTGAGTTTGGAGTCCAACTTGAAACTCATTACGGAAGGTAATGTTATTATCCCAACATTTCTTAGATTTTTTATGTGGATAATAAATATTCGCAAGTACCCAACCGACCAACTTTTTCAGTTCTGCCTCTAAATAAAATGGATTTTAAAAAATAGGTTGAAAAGAAACGGGTCATATTGCTGAAAGTCTTTCAAACTTCAAAGTGTAATCCATGTTTTAATATATAAAACCGGAAAAAGTGGATTTATCAATAAAGTAATATATTTTTTGTAATAATACGTAATTGACATTGTTCATCTATAAAATTAAAAGTAGATATTCTGTTTGACCGACCCGTTTTAACGGTCCAAAAACTCAAATATTATGTGTTTTAACCCGTTACCCAACCCACCCGTTTTGCCACCTCTACCCATCATTTAGCATACATTGGTTTCTGTTATCCTTTTTACTATTTCTAGAGGAATTATTTATTTTCCACTTTTTTTTATAGTGGAAGGATAAAACGGTGCTTTATTCCCGTAAGCAAGATTCTTAAACCGGTGCTTAATGAATGCGTTACGCCAGTTACTTGTTACTGGTGTCTATCTCTCCTTCTTCGCGATGAAGACAAGCTTACCTTAGTTTTCAAGGTATTTCCATTAATAATATCACTAATCATTACCATCCGTTTTTCTCGATTTGTCTACTCCTTCTGTGGGGTGTTTGGATTTGTGTTTTGAAATTCACTGTCTGACCATAATCAATCAGTTTAATAACTTTAAAAATCAGTTTTGTTGCAATTATTATGAAACTGATTATTTTGAGATTTTTACTCCCTTTTCACAATAGGTATCTCGTTTTATTCATGTTCTTTTTTGTCATATTATATACTCCTTCCGTTCCAAAAAACTAGTTTGTCCCAAAAAGATTGTCTACTTCCGAGATGATATATTAAGTTTCCCATACTACCCTCTAGTTATAATCTAATACTCTACCACAAAACTGTATCAATAGTGCATTTCCTAAAACCGTGTATTTCAAAAGGGTAAGATTGACATATATGTAGCTATTATATACTGAATAAATTGTACATCAATCTTACATTCCTAAAACGGTGGACACTTATTTTGTAACGGAGGGAGTATTAATTTCTTCATATGATATGATTTGATCTATTTATTTGAAAGTAACATAATCACTTTCAAAATGCGCATCGAAACACCCCCCATAATCCAATTCTATCCTTCATTATTTTTCGGCTTCTCATAGTGTTTGCACTTCAAATTTCTCAGAAATTCCGGCCACCGTTGAATATGTTAGTACCTATCTGGAAAGCTTTATGTTCTGCCTCTGATTGTAAAAACACATTTCAAGAAAATGGGTTGGCATAAACCGTATTCGGGGATAAGGAACTCATTGAAGCTGTCAAATTGACAGCTGGTTCGATTGAGGAAATCACAGCAGAGTTGCGCTAAACGTGCATTCAAAACATGAACAAATTCTGGATTGCGATAACTGCATCAACTTTCTGCATGATATTTCATATTCTGAACAAGAATATGAAAAGACAAATGTCGTTTATCCCCTTATTGGCGATTTTCGCTACAACAATGTAAACCACCCGTTTCATTCTTTGCCTTGCTATTTTTTTTCTACCTTGTGATACTACGAGAGACGACAATTTGTTGACCAATTTACATATGATCTGGTTAATGTCAGTCTTGTTATATCTTGACGAGCCGTTCATGATCCATCTCGAGCTCAACTCAAATAAGATGTAACTATATATAGTTATTCATTTATATTTGATAGTCAGACTCATTATATATGTGGCTATGTATTATATTTACAAATTTAAATAAATACATAAGGCTAGAAAGCTCAAGTGGAAATCGAGTCGAGTCTTTAGACCTAAGGGTAAACCAGGGTAAATATATTGCCATAAATGGTGCGGTTCAACTAAAGTCGGGATTTGGTGACAACTTCGTGTGGGAAGAACAGGTGAACCGGTGTAAGCAATTTGGCTGGACTTCGTCAACCGGAATAGTGAAAAACATATTTTTTGCAGCAACTTTATCTCCTCTATCATCTATTTTTCACCTTAATTCGTGTCACAAATCAATCAATTTACTAGGAAAACTAAGAATTTCATAATCGAGCGAATGGAAGTTTTATTTATTATAAGTAAGATAAGACACGTTTAAATTGTTGCGTGCAATGATGTAACTTACCATATTCTTTTTTCGGCTTACATCTTTTCTAAGATATTTTTTTTTTGCTATTACTGAAAGAAACTCGTTAACTACATGTTTTATAGAGAAGCCAAAATGAGCTAAAACATAAACAACGACACATAACAAACACCCACATTTGTGTATATGTACGGAGTTTTAGTTAATATCTATTCCATACAACGTGCTATTCGATTTCATTTGAAAACAAGTAACATTCATAATATAAATCACAATTGGTTGAACATAACTTAGGTTAGATTATTGTTTTAGATCATCCCGGATTTGGAGAAAGGTCAAATCTTACTAATCCATCTAAAGCTTTCGTTTATGGATACGCTGATAGAGAAACATGTACAAATGAATGTATCAAATAGAAAGAGCGTAGTAACACATTTGTAGCAACCCAAATTACCGTAAACGCTACATATGCAATGCATATACGAAAACTAACGGTATCACAATCAGTGGCGAGTCTATAACTCAAATGCGCGTAGGTCAATATTTAATTGAAACCGCTATCTTCATCTTCTCTAAGTTAGTTGGGCTATTTTACCTAGGTCACGGCATATTATTTAGATAGTTCACATTTAAATTTCCTATATACTTCTAATGAAGAAAAAAAAAGCAAGGTAGTGACCTACCCGATGACATAGTAAACTCGCCCTGATCACAATACATTCTTATTGGGCATAATATGTTTATAAAAGGAATTCACACACCACTATACATTGAACCCTTACCAAAACATGACCTAAAAACAAAACATCATATAATGATTCGATGGTACCAAACTCTACAAAATGACAACCCCTAAATCAAAATACAAAATAATCGAGCCTTTAATTTGCGTAAATAGTCATTGTGGTTAAATGAAATGTCGACGCAATCTCTAAAACTTCAAAATTGCTCGTGTTGTCTCGATGGAGAACTTGTGGTTCATTTATGGTCATTTCACTTCGACCATGGACGAAAAGTGAGAAGACAATTTGTTAGATGCATTTTATCGCATCTTTTCTTAGTCTTTTAGGCTCGTTTTTGTCCATATTGCATTGCATTTAGTTTACTTTTCCGTATTTTATTTGTTATAGTTTTATTTTAGTTTATTACGGATTTATGTGGTATATGTTGTGTTTATGTGTGGGTAGTGCGAGTAATGAAGCTGAGAGGATCGATTCACTTAAAAGCTTAAATGAATTGAAGATTTAGATCTAAACAAGTACAAATGTATTGCAGCGGATAAATAAAGTTTGTATAAAACAAGGTTATGATTAATATGTTATATGAAACAATAAACTTGATGAACAAATAACAAATTAATCAACAAAGCCTCAATTGAATTGTATTAATTTCAGAGAAGTTACAATGGTGTTTTCACATACAATCAACGTCACGAACACAATTCACAAAGGAACTATTTTATAGTCCTTGAGGCTACTACGCTACGATCTAGTAAGGATTACAATCGATTAAACCTATACAAAAATCTATAGCCTATGCTCTGCAAACAGTTTGATCTCTAATCAAACTATGCTACCAACTAGTCACCAACTCTCTGAATAATCACGTGAAAGTACTTTAGTTGTTGGCGATCTTCAGTAGTTGTGGATCTTCATCAGCTGTCGTCGTTGATGATTACCCGCCTCTACCGATCAGTTAGAGAAGATGAGTTTCTACTGATCAGTAGGTATCTACTGATCAGTTGGAGAAGATCATTTGATACTGATCAGTAGTAGCTACTGATCAGTTTCTCCAGGAAGACTAGCTACTGATCAGTTCTATTCCTTCCAGATACTGATCAGTACTTGGAACAAAAGAGTTTGTTTCACTACTGATCAGTAGAAAGAAGTATTTACTACTGATCAATAGCAAAACATACTTAGTGTATATTTTGACCCAACAGAAGCAAAAGAGAAGACGAGGACTCGTGAACTGAGCTGCAAAAGGAGTGAAACGAAGAAGAGAGCCGAGCATAAACGACGAAACAGAAGAAAATTTTGTTATTTGAAACATAAATCATCTTTATTTTCATTATTATCACTTGTAACCGGTGTGACAAATCGTATTAACACAATTACTTTCAAAGTTGTTCAATTTTGTCAAACCTTTAATAATGATTTTTGATATTTACTCTAAATATATTGAAATGATGTGTGATAGTTGAGTTTAAGTATGAGAAAATGTGACATAAATATGCAATTAAGATAACTTATAAGAAAAAGCAAAACCAAAACACATATCTTTAATTAATGGGCCCAAAATGAGAATTCTTAAACATAATCGTACCTTATCATTAATTTGGTTATGAAGTGGGCACTATCTACATGATAATAATGGATGGGATGTAGTAGCATAAAACAAAAACTACATTCTTTGCCATTATCGGCTTATATCATATCGGTATGTGAGTTGATCAATTAATTCAAAGACTATATATAAAAGTTTTAAAAATAATAAAGATATATAAGATCTGTTTTCCTAAAAAAGATAAAAATAAAACATCCCCGTCATTTTATCTACATGAAAATATAACGCCGCAACAAGCACATTATATGCAAAAAGAAAAAGTTATATAAAGAAAAAGATTCCGTTAAACAATATATAACAAAATAGACACACTTAATAATAAAACGTCAATGTATTTAAGTTAACCGCCGATACATTCAAAATTATCTTCCTTACATACAATATTTTTATTCATATGTTCGTGTTCGTCTCATCTCCAACATATATCAATGTAAGTTATCTATATACGAAAAAACAACACTTCTAAATCGTTAAAATTTATAATTTTACAATTATAATCCACGTCATGATACCGTCCGTCCACAAGATTATGATTAATATGTTATTACATACATAAGTTTGTTATACTTTCGTCAATCTATGTCATGATACACGTTTCTTTTTTCTATATTTTCCTATAAAAGGTGGTTAACTTTTTGAAATCCAAAAAAACACACATACATAGCAGTTTTAAAAGGTGGTTAACTTTTCATTTTGGTAATCTTTTTTTGTTTGAATCTAATCTAAGCAAGAACAATGGGATCAGTTCCGATTTTGCACACAGTTTTTGGCGTTTTCGGTACGTGTTTTGTAGTAATTTATACGTTTAGTTATCTCATAAAAGTGATTATTTGTTACTATGGTTAACAGGAGATGTAACCGGACTGTTTCTCTTCTTGGCACCAACGTAAGCAATCGTTTTTCGTGTTGATTACTTAGACCGTTTTTACAGTTATATCGAAATAATATATGTTTTGATCATTTATATCGAAACTTGTTGCATTGGCGGTCATTTTATCAACTTTATGCAAATGTTACAAACTTATGTTAAAAATTATGGCGACTTTGGTGTGTAATATTTTGCAAGGGTAAAATAGTCATTTTACGTTAATAAATGCAACGAGTTTCGAAATAAACAATTACCAACCAGTGCAATTTGAACTATAAATGATCAAAACAGTAATTTCGATGTAAACAAAAGGACCGTTCTTATGGTTGTGTCGAAATTACACGTTTGATCATTTATAGTTTGAAATTACGTTTGTAATTTATATCGAAACTTGTTGCATTGATGCTCATTTTGGTAATTTTTAAGTACCTTCTTCAACTTTATGCAAATGACCAATATACCCTTTTCATAAATTGCAAATATATGTTAACGACTATGACTGTAATATTTTAAAAGGGTAAAATAGTCATTTTGATATTTGTAACGGACACAATTTAAGTTTTAACGGGTTAAAGAACTACCAATGCAATAAGTTTCGACATAAAGGATTATCACTTTAATAAACAAAACGGTAATTTCGATAATCAGAAGGGTAAAATAGTCATTTTAATGTTTGTAGGATTACTTTCAAGAGGATAATAAAGAACAAATCAACAGAAGCATTCTCAGGGATTCCATATCCTCTCACTTTGCTCAACTGTCTACTCTCTGCGTGGTTTGTTTCGATTTTACAGTAGTAATGTATATGCACTTTTACGTGGTCTAGTGGTTAGACGTTCTGATATCTATTGTGTAAATATCTTGAAAAAAATGGTTCAAAAACGGTCACAAGATATTCCATTAGGAAAACATCGTTCGTTTAATGTGTTTCGTCTTTGTATTGGACCATTTCAGGTACGGACTACCATTCATCTCGGAAAACAACACACTAGTGACAGTTATTAACGGGACAGGAGCAGTGATCGAAACCATCTATGTATTGATTTTTCTTGTACATGCACCCAAGAAGGAGAAGGTAAAAGTCCTCGGGTTGGTCATCTTTGTGCTTGCTGCCTTCTCCACTGTCGCTTTAGTGTCTGTTTTTGCTCTACATGGACAAACCCGTAGATATTTCTGTGGTTTTGCCGCTGCTGTTTTCTCCGTCATTATGTATGGCTCACCCCTAGCAATCATGGTAGTAATTCACTTCTCTCTTATCTATGCTTATCAACTTATAACATGGTAAATTATATTTGACGACGTTTGGTATTTTTGTTAAAAATAGTTATCGTTGTACTAAAATAGATTAAACCGTAGTAAACTGCAAAAAAGAAATCATACATGTCAAAATATTATTACAAAAATCGTCACTACAAGGCATAACTTCTAACGGGTTTTTTACTTATGAAAATGTGCAGACGACGGTCATTAGGACCAAGAGTGTGGAATTCATGCCATTTTTCTTGTCACTCTTTGTGTTCTTATGTGGTACATCCTGGTTTATATTTGGCCTTCTCGGAAATGACCCTTTTGTCTACGTAAGAAGCCCTTCTTCATCTTTCACTCGACTAAAAATACATTCTCGTATTATTCAATGTTAATTATTTGTTATTGAAGGTATGCAATGGATTTGGAAGCATATTGGGGGCGTTGCAGTTGATTCTCTACTCAATATATAGAAACAGCAACGAACATAAGGATGGAAAACCCGCAGCCAATTCATCCCTGGAAATGGGGTTGGTCAATGAAAACAATCAAGTGTAAAGATGTTGTATCTTCTATCTTTTTAACCTTATCAAACTGTTAGTTCTCGGGTAAATGCTATTTGGCGGTAAACTTTCCTAACATTAGCAAAATGTGGCGAATGTATGAAGCCGTTAAACCTTTTATCTGTATTCTGTAAAATCTTGTGATCTTTACGTGTAGATTTGTGTTATATTATCTATGATCTAAGAATATTAGTTTAACGAATTTCTTTCGTGAATTATTGTCTCTGAAGTGTTTCGGGTAAGCCCGACACATTTATATATTCAAAGTTTTACAACATTTCAAAGAATCATGGATACAAGTACAACAATAAGTAACACAAGGTTATTTTCCTAGTAACCTAAGGACGAAAATTCTATCGCCTGTTTATTGATACAATACTAATACTTTACAAAACAATATATTCGAACTCAAAACCATTTAGACAAGCCAAACTCGACTTGACACAAGGTCGTTACAACTAATTAGAACTATACATGTATAAATTATATCACCTTCTTTGAACAAAGCTCATTTCTGAATCTTTGAAAAAAATATCAATACTTACGTCAAACACGCCTTCACTTTAATCGTCCCCATAATTTACAGCAAGATCTTTAACTCACTCCCCATGCCTACAAAACACGCATCAATTTAAAGTTGTTAGACATAACGGAAATGTTGTATGCAAAACTAGGGGTGGAAAAATGGATTGGGAGGTAATGGGTCAAAATGGGTAATCTTTTAGGAGCCTGGTCGGTTGGGTTGACCCGCAAACATTTTTCACTGTCTTTTCAGATGTTTATGCATTTTGAATACATTTGGGTGACTTTCAATAAACGGTATAACCCATATGACCCGTTGATCAATAAACGGGCCATAAAGTCGTAACTGCCATGTCAGCAAAATATTCGATAAGTATATTTATTACCTGAACTCTGCCATCCGAGGTACCGACCACCAATACATCTTCATTACTGTCTAAAGCCATGCAAAGAACTCGACAATTTGTACCTGTTTGTAGTATTTCTTTTCTACTAAGTTTCTTTCTACACCATACTTCCACAATTCCTCCTTTGCAACCCATATATATCATATCGGAACTAATCACCATTGCGCGTACTTCACTCGCCAACGACACAGAATGGATTAAAGTGTAGTTTGATGCGTTCCATATCTTCAAAAGAAAAAAAAAAGCAAGAATATATTTAGTAGAATGACAATAATTTTAATATTCGATCGTAATTTTTATATTAAGCGGTTAGTACCTTCAATGCAGTTCCTTCTACAGAAGAGCTAGCTGAGTATAGGAGTCCATCATGAACTTTTAAGGCATGAACGGGATTCGATTTAGATAGTAGTTTTCTTGACCCACTTTGAATAGAACTCAACGTGCCCGTTGCTAAGTCGATTTCCTATAAAACATAACAAAGTTCCATTGTACTGAGATTACATATAACCCTATACATTAATGTATGAAAATAGAGGTGGAAGATGTGACCCATATACTTATGAATCAGTCGACGTGGGTTGTGTTTTATCTCAAACATGTCAAATAAGAAATAACTAAATCGAGGAACGGGTCAAATGGGTTGAAAGTCTTCCAAACCTTATTTTAACAGTTATTTAATTAATATTAATACAAAAATGCCTGACCCATTTTAGCCCGAACCCATTTTGACCCATTACCCAAAACCGCAGCAAAATGTACCTGAATGCTATTATCTTGGCATCCCGAGTACAATCTCCCTTGAACAAGAGCCAAACATTTGACATATTTGCTAGCATTAAGTAGCTTCGATGTTCCACTCCATGAATGAATCTAATAAAAGGCATTTTACAGAATCTGTTAAATAACTAAAAACTTAAGTTATCGTATTGAAAAAATCATATAATCTTGACAAAACCGCACCTTAATTCCAGCGCTTTGAGGAATAAAACATGAGATGCTGTTTGCAACTAGGAGATTGTTAACATGATCTTTAACATCGTACACTTGTTCACATTGAATCATTTCCTTGCTAATAGACCAACCCTTGTTGATATTAAAAAATCGAACAAATCAGGATTTCCACGTAATCATAACCCGAACAGACAAAAAGAATTTGAAACTAACCCTGACAGTTTTATCAAGTGAACCACTATAAAGAGTATCCCCGGATTGTAAAACAGTCAAGCTAGTGACTGCCTTTGAGTGTTCTCGAACTTCTTGGATAAGATGTAGAACACTACCTTTACCGGTCCAAACCTTCATAATAAAAATGCAGTAAAACATTTTTAGACCCGAATAGTAATCCCAGATTATGTAGTTTTATGAATGCAATAAAATCTAAAATGCATTAAAAATATATTCAAATAATTAGTGTGCCAATTATGATAACGAAAACTATACTTTGTGTTAAACATAAACTAACTTTCTAATAAAACAATAAGGAGGTTTTATGCATCATAAATACATTTTTGGCTACTTTTGACCCGTTTGACCATTTGACATGTTTCCGTTTTCTAGATAAACCCATTTATATTTTAATGGGTAGTAATTACTACCTCTTATGTGTATAGATTATAAAGAGGAAAAGAGTTACCTTTATCGTACCATCTGAATGGCCTGAAAAGATCTTGTCTTTAACGCATACAATTGATAAAACTTCTCCATTTGTGGTGCAATCTTGTTGTGTTAGTTCTTTATGATTCCATAGGTCCTGATTTCGATGAAAAACAGCTTAGTTAAGAGATAGGATAATAAATTCGAGGTGGAAATTTCGTTGAGTTATGTTTTATCTGTGACGGGTCAAATGGGTTGAATAAAAAGTGCCATCCATACAACTTTGTAAACCAATATGAGAGTACTATCATTTTATACTTGGATACTGTTTTGGGTCAACCCAAACTGTTTGGAATGAACAAAAAATCATGAGTTTTGACCTGATACCCAGCCCGCCCGCCTATTTCCCGCGACTACAATTTTTCGGTTACATTTTTGCCCAAAAACAAGAAACTCACAGCACTAGATTCAGTCCCTTCTGAAAAGACTTTAAGCATTTCAAATGCCACAGTAGATGACTTCTTAAACTCTCGTAGACCCTTCAAGATATCCTTCATGTGTGTGGTTATATCCCGCAGTCCATCTGAAACCCGACAAACATAAAATATTAAATGTAAAATTGCAATAATCTGAAGTTTTCATATTTTTCTGATTCTTTTGAATGGATTTTCAAGAAATTATTTTATAGATAGTAGAGGTGACATAATGGACGGGTTGAGTACGTTGGGTAACAGGTCAAAATGGGTACATTACGGATCAAACAACCCTGAATAGATAGATAACTAACCAGGATCATGGATGAAGCTACTAAGAGCAAGCATGGAAATTGCTTTATCTTCTGCATCTTTTGCTGATCTAAAAATCGATACAAAACGATTTAGCAAGCAAATTCGTGCAGCTCCTTGAATTCCCGTATCTGGCAAAAGTGTCAGCATGTGTACAAGCCATGCTGCAGACACAAAACACGCAGAACACATTTCTGCGTATTTACTCTTTAGTCCTTCTGATAAAGCCTCGAAAATAAGACCGAATTCATGGCTCACTAAAACAAAAGCTGTCTTTTTCTCCCATTCTTCATTAAGCTTTTCTTCTTCCTATTTAGCAGAAATTGATAATGTCAAAGAGAAACAAAAAAAACCGATGATTCGTGCGGGTTAGGTAATGGGTCATTTTGGTTGCGGGTCGGATCGTGTAAGGTTGAACCAGATGAACCAACATTAAATTTGAAACATCAATTTTTGGCGGATTTTTTACCCGTTTGACATGTTTTCTTTTTAGCTAGCTATTCTGATGGGTCAAACTCAAGATTTTTTTTATTTTTCTCTAACCGGTCAAACACGCAAAGTAAAAAAAAGAATGAGTCAAACGGGTCAAAGGCACTCGAATTGTATATTTAATAGATTAAAACCCCCTAAATCGTTTTATTTATCAAAACTAGTTTATTAGTAAAACAATATAATTTTACAATCATATTTAACATGTAACTGTTTATAAAAATTAATTAGTATGGAAAAAGTTTTTCAGATCAACCCAACCCGATTTTGACCCGTATCAAAACTTTCCCTTTTGATCCGAAACCGTTTTGACCCATTTTTCTACCTTTACTAAAATGAAGCTCAAGTATTTCAAAAAGTGCAAAATACTAGAAACATCGAAACAAACCATAGTTTCTTGAATTTCTCTAGAACCGGCTGCAAGTTGTTCTTTTCGTATCATAGACCGATAACTTTTATCAAGTCCAGCATGTTTAAGAAGATAAGTACGAACAAGAGGCTTCCCAGAAGATGAGAATCGGCCTTGAAGGGCCAAAACTGTTTCGGCAGCCGCAATTTGAGCAGCTGGTGAATCAGAATTTTTAAGACATGATATTAGAGTATCGATAGCCTCTTCTCTGTAAATACTCATTTTTCTCGGTTCTGCCTGCATGAAAGGATAAATGTAAATCAAACCTATAAATCGTACATGCAAAAGTTAGAGGGGGCAAATTATAACCCATTTACGTGTGAATAGGTCAATCTGGGTTGTGTTTATCTCAAACGAGTCAAATGATAGACAAAGTGTGTCTGTTTGTTGATTGAAACCCAACCCGCTTAGACATGTACCGAAACATGGCACGGTTCAGCATACACATGTTTTGACCCATTACCCAACCCGCCCATCTTGCCACCTCTAAAAGAGAAAAAGAGTCTAACCAAAAGGTCTAGTTGGAGAAGTAGACCGGCGATAACTGGCAATTGATCGGCTGCAGCTGTTTGAAGATATATAAGAAGCGTATGCATTGTACTAAAAGTACCTTCGTCTTTTATGATATGCAAAATTTGATTGTTAAATGTTCTCCTAATAGTAACAAACATAAGAAAACTTTATAGAATATCCATAAATTGATATCACGTATTCACATCTGAAAGATTAATACCTGTTTAGTTTAACTAACTCGGAAAGAAACTGAACAATCTCAAACCGATCTTTATCGTTCGCCCCAACAAAAATCTCTAAAACCGGACCAAGTTCGGCCTTATCAGCAATAACATTTCTACATTTTCCATCTTCTTGTATACATCTTAACAATATTCGAACGGCTGTGATTCTTTCTTCAGTCGACTCAGATTCCAAACTACTAACAATACATTCTATCGATTTCCCGGATGTTACTCTTTTAACAACTTCAAAAACCGCACCATCATCACCACATGTAATAAGTTTACCCAACAAGAAAAGCGCAGATGCTTTCGGTTTCACACACATTTTAAAAAACTCGTCTTCTTTTTTATTAAGAACACTTAAAAGAGAATCCACCATTTCCATTTGAAGAAGCGTTGTAATATTCGGTTTTAGTAAATAAATCAAAACTACAGCTTCGAATAAACCTTTCTTGAAAAGGGAAATAACACATTCTACGTCTGTTTCCACTCTTGTTAGTGTTGAAATCACATTTTCGTTTCTCGACCCAAGTTCAGATAGTAGAAAAACTGTTGATATTAAAACTCGTGTGTCAACAGAACTAAAAAGAATCTCTACAAATCCGTTAATAGCAGGTGGTTGGGAAAGCATAGTTTGGATTTCCACTTTTATGCTCGATTCTGGAGATTCTGGTAATTCTTGCCAGAATCTTTCGATTTTAAAAACCGCGGTTTCTGCTTCTTTTAACACCTCAGAAGTACAAAGTTTAGTTATTGCATCTCTCATTTCAGTAACTGTTCCATCAGTTGTAGCTTGATCAATCACACTGTCGGGTGAATTCAAACTCGAAGTCAACTCGGGGATAGAATTGCTAGGACTTAATTCTTTCCAGCTGGCGATCAGTCGTTTAAGAACATAATTTGTTTTAGGAAGTTGAGTAATGTGAAGCTTTTGTCGAGTAATCGGGCAAGTTGAATTCCCTCTTTCTAACCATTGTTGGATGGCTTTTCGTTCATAAGTTTGACCCGTTTCTAAAGTAACCGGATCATTGAAAATGTGGGTTGTTATTGGACAAACAAAATCTTTAGGAGGTGTATGTTTTCCTTCATTTATCGGGTTATCGTAGTCTTCCATCAATGGATCAAAAGAACTGTTTTATTCGCCATAAATCAAGAAAATTTAAAACATGTAACACAAAGTTAGAGAACTAGTTTGTGAAATGAAAGTTATTACCTTGATTCAACTAAGATGCGTTGTTTCTGTTTCTGAGATTGAGTTTGCTTCTCGTCCAACGATGTTTTTTCGATGCTTTTTTCCTTGTAAAAACAGAATAAAACAGTTTTTATAGTTCAAGACAAATTCTTGCTTAGGTAAATCAGTCAAACAATGAAGAATATTATTTAGCATAGTGGTGGCTATTTCAACCGATTTAATATGTCATTTCGGGTTATGTTTTATGCATAATGAGTCAAACGGTTTTTATATATATAAAAAAACAGCTTAAAAAGAAGCGGGTCAAATGGGTTGAACAAGTCAAAAGTTTCATTTTTAAAATTTTGGGCAAAAAAGTGTTTCGGGTCAACGCGACCCGACCTGTTTTATCTGACCCGTGTTCCGACCCACCCAACCCGTCCGTATTTTCAACTTGTAAACCAGTACCTCTACTGCTGCATCTGAGTCAGAAGAAGACATGTAGCAAGAATTATCTTCGGGTTCTGATTCAGAATCTTTGCTATCCGGTAACAGTTTCGATGATCTTGAGAATGATTTACGGTTAGTTAAAACACTTGGAGAGACTCTTTCGGGGAAAAAAGACGGAAACTTGGAAAGATTTTTGGTTTTGTTGATTTGATATTCTCCTTCATCTGTCCATATTGGCTGCATAAAATAACAAAAATGCAAGATTTGGTAATGAAATCATAAAGTTTGACCTTTTCAAATACATTTGTTTATGTAATAATTTAAGGAATTTAAAGACCCATATCATAGTTCACATGCATGATGCATATATCAAGTAGACGTGTTGACCTGACCCGTTTTGACCCAAACCCGTAACATAGTCCAGTCGACTATATATGTGCAGATAAACCTTTTTTCACTTAAGTATGTATCTTATTTCATTTTTAATAATTACGACAAAAATAGGCTAAATGACGAAAACACCCTTAAGTTTTTTCAAATAACTTAAGGGGCTTTTCGTCAATCGACATGTTTTTTATTGAAATCGATATAAATGAAACGAGATACATGCATTAAAGAACCTGACTAATTCAAACGAGGCGGCCCATTGTACTTATAAAAATAACTACTTGCACATAGTAAAGACAATACTAAAGACTCCAATAACTTCCAAAAGGTTTAAATAACAATATTCAATTTCGACATTTTACTATATTTTTTTTCCGATTTAGGCTATGTCGTTATCTTCAACGGGTCAAAAGTTGCACAAAGTGTATTTAAACGTTTCAAGAAAATTACATTATTAGTTTAAAAGATTTGTTTTTGTAATCATATTTCATACAATAATTATCTATAAAGTTATGAAAATGAGCAAAAGAATATCGATTTGTTAACTCAGCTCGACCCGTATTAGAAAATTGTTACCCAACCCTCTAACCCGACCATATTGCAAACTGTAGTAAAATATTAAGGAGTATCAAGCTACATCCAACGATATAACTTAACCAATCCTACAATAGTTCTACGAAAGGTTCGTGATCAATGCCATTAATAACACAAAAGCATAATATGCTCAAGATGCGGAAGGGTGGTTAACGGGTCATAACAAGCAAAAGGGGGGGTCGAGTAGTCACACCTGTAGTTTTAAAGTACTTCTCAAACTAGGGCTGCAAAATAAGACGACCCAATTTCCACCTCGACTTAATGGTGTTACGTAACTTTATTTTATAGCTCAACAGGTCTTAATGCACTTATGGAAGATTCAAGCTCGAATAACTTTAAAATGTTCACGTGATCTATGCTCGATAAAAAAGCCCGAACATATATGTTTAAGTAAGTTTGGAGGGGAAAAAAGCTTGGTACAAACCAAAAATTACCTAAATATTAACACATAAAGTTAAAAAATCCGAGTAAAAACTTTTTTTACTTGTTTTTATTTTCGAGCTCATAGTTGTATTTGAGCTTGAACCTGATAAAGCTAGACTTGATCAAGCTTTAATCGAGTTTGAGTCCTTCAACTCATTATAGCCTATGTAGAACATGAAAAAATATAACAGCAAGAAAACGAAACATTACATTATACCGTCCATTTTTTGATCCAAATTCAGTCGACAAACTCTTCTCTTCTCGCTTAAACTCATACTTATCACCTTTACGAGCAACTTCAATCACCACCGAAGGCATCTCAATCACTCTACCCCGATCTTTATTCTCCAAAACTTCTGTAAAATACACAACGAAAACCCTACAATTTTCGTCAAGTACTTGTTCATAATCCCTTTCTAACTCCTTCAACTCCAAAGCTTGGTTCCCATTCATTTTCGACAATAAATCCATACACGACACACCCGCCTCCATAACAACCGAATTCCCATCATCACTTTCATATCCATTACTCGGATTCAAAGAAGACAGAATCCGCGATCTTTGGTTATTATACCATTCAAGAACCGGGACAAAATTTATCAAAAACATCTCTTCAAACACTTGTGGCGCAACTTCTGTTCGTGTAACATACGGGTCCATTTCAAACATGTTAAGTAAACTAATCGAAGCGTCAACATGTCTATGAAAGAGGGTATAAATGAGTGATAGTAAAAAACACGAAAAAGGGTTTTGTGGGAAAGATAAAAGGAGATTTTCGGAGAGACGAAGGGAGGATGATTTGACGGAGACGGTGGTAGTGGTTGTGATGGCGGTTTCGAGTGTTTCGTATGCAAGGTTTAGTTGGTTGATGTGAGCTTGTGTTTGTGATGATGGGAGGAGTTTGGAACGTAGAGTTGTGGAGATGTGGTGACGAAAGTCGGGTTGTGTGAGCGTTTTCGATAAGAAAGTTGTCGTTTGATGGAGGATATCGGTGGCGGTTACGGTGGTGGACATGGTGATTTATGGTGGCCGGAGTTTGGCAAAATGAGGAGGAGAGTGTAAAGAATGAGATGAAAGAAAGCAAATAATCAAATAACAGAATTAACTAATTATGGAGGGAATATATATAGGACGGCTAGTTGAAATTACTAAATTCCCCTTGGAAGTTTTGAAATTTCCTTAATTTATTATTAACTAAATTATTGTCACGCGATAGCGCGTACAACGATAAAAATTGAATCGTAAACTTTATATTATGTAGATTTTAAGTTTTTATGAGAACACAATGTTATATGTTTAATAATATATATAGAAGATTTTAGAATAACAATAAGGTAAATCTATTCCAAATTGAGATATTTGATAACTAAATTAGAATTATGTTTTTTTAGTAGATGTGGAAATAGATAATGTAATTAAATATCGCAAAAGGGTGTAAAATAAAAAAATAAAAATATTTTTTGATGACATCATCAATATGATCTAACGACTAAAATTTAAGAAATTAACTTATTTAAGGGACCTCATTTTACTATGTGACATTTAAGACCACTCTTTTATTATATATTAAAGATTAAAGATAGGAGAAAATGGAAAAAATCGTAAAATACTAAAATCGAAATATTATCAGCAAATTGTACTCGGTACGTTCCAAGATTATTGTTTCCGAATAAGAATCATACAGTTTAATAGAAATATAATTATTATGCAATCAATAAAACTTATCTTTACCATTAAAATGTTTTTAGGTTATGGATAAACAACAGATATGAGACGATTTAGTAATAAAAAGGTGTATAATAAATATGGGACTAAGAGCATCCGGTATGATAATCACGATTCTGGTGATTCTTGGATTACTTTTGCTGACGTGACATTGAGAATCATGATTATGAGATTGTGGGTGGTATAATAATGAGGATTGTGGGAGTTGTGGGACCCACTGTTAAACATTTATATTAAATTAGAAAAACTTATATTAAATTAAAAACTAATACGTATGTTTTAAAATAAAAGCTATATTCGAAAAAATTTAAAATAAATCAAAGTTATAAATACAAAAACTTTGGGATAAATAATATAAACACAAAAAAGTTTAGGACAAAATTACAAATAAAAATAAGGTCCAAATTGCACATAGAAAAAAGAAAAACTTAAAAATGAAAATTATCTTTCTTATTCACTAAAACTGCAAAAAAAAAAAAAAAAAAAAAAAAAAAAAAAAAAAAAAAAAAAAAAAGGTTAGAGTTTTTGTACCTCCTTAAAATACACCATCTTCTTAAATTAAATCTTTATCATCTTCTTAAAATTCGGTTTTGTAATTGTTTAAGTCATCGAAAAGGAAAACAATAAAAATAAAATCAACAACGGTCGTTAGCGAAATAACGAGCACCACAACGGGTGGGGACGGTGTAATAACGAGCGGTGTGGCTCGTTCTGAATCCCACAACGAGCCTATAATCACCCCACATCGGGTGCTCTAAGGGACTAGTAATTATCCTTTTATGTAATAGAAATTAACTACTTGTCGATAATAATAATTTGAACTAACACTTAATATCATTGCGTAATGTAACATCTTGGCCTAAGAAATTTACATAATATAAACTTAAAAGAAAATTATGAGCCCTAAAGATTTAGAGGTCATATGTGGTCGGATTTCTTGCTCATCCTTGACGATTAACATATTACATTTTGGTTCATTTTATTCCAAATTAGTTTTTTTCTCTCCTTCACTTTAATCACGGTTCGGTTTTTTATACTTATTTCTATATTTTAAACTTTAAAATCTTTAAGTTAACATAAAATAATCAGAAATATTGTGCCTTTGACATTTTTTTTTCTTAATTATTGATTTTTTTTAATTCCAAAATGAAGTGCCATTTGTCTTTATGAAAGAGGGTAATTTCGTAATTTTGACCGGTATATATTGGAGTTTCACCGGCAAGTATGCCGGCCGTCTTGGACGGCTGTTGATGTCTCCCATGAATTATATATTTACATTTTTCTCCTTTTTTTTTTATTCAAAAACAAATATTAAATAAATACGTATAAAACATATCTTATGAAATCGTCTTCAAGTTTAAGAAAAAAAAATTCATATTCAGAAGAAAATCACCAAAATACTTATCTATCACAAATTTATTTCAAAATTAATCACTATATCCGTCAAAAGCTTTTGCGCTACTTCTTTTGTCACGAGAATATTAAAAGTGAGTGGTTTTAAATTGAACACTTTCTCGGGTCGTCTTAAATTATTATTCTTTTTATGTACTTTCATATCATATTCTCGCAACAAAAAGATGACGCAAAAATTATTCACGATTTGATGATTATTTTTGAAACTTTTTTGCGTCGGAATAATATTATGTTAAATTTCTCCATATTCAGTTTCGTTTTCATTTTCTAATGTTATTTATATAAAAACCAACTCAAGTAAAAGCGAATGATGTTTACTCCTACTAAAATAAGTAATGTATTTCGTTCTAGTAAATCATACATCCCATAACACATGGGAATGTAAAATGAAAACATATAAGAATTGTAAATGTTTTTGTTAGTAATCTATTTTTGACATTATAATACACAAAAAAAAATATATCTTTAATCTTTAATATATAATAAAAGAGGGGTTTTCAATAACACATGACGAAGTAAGGTCCCTTGATGGGTTATCTTCTTTGATTTCAGCCGTTAAATCAGATTGATGATGCCATCAAAGACTATTTCTATTTTACACCCTCTTACAATACATAATTACATTTTCTCTTTCATTTACATCTACACTGAACTAAAAAAACATAAGTTTAATTAAATTATAAATCGCTCAATTTAGACTATGATTTACCATATTGTTATTCTAAAATCTCCTCATAAAAATATCAAAACATGTATATACACGTAAAAAGTGTATATATTAATTTAACTATAAGCAACATAGGTATAAACGTAACTATATATGTTATTATACGTATGACATTGTCTTCTCATAATAACTTAAAATATACATAAACAAAAATTTACGAGTCAAACTTTATCTTTATCCGCGCTATCGCGGACAATAATATAGTATTATTCTAAACAACTAAAATATAAACCAAGAAAAGTAGATTGTTGACTAATGAACTAATTTGAACTTTAGCTTCCAATATCTTGTAGGATAACGACATGTTTCTTGTTATTTAACTTATGGTATATGTATCTTAACTTGCTTGCCAAAATAGATGGCTTTTTTATAAGTATAGAGGTCTTGTGCCATAATAGGACTGATATCGATTTAGTATAAGCAATGACGATATTTGAACGTTTTTATTAGAGATGCTGAAATATACTTATATTTTTTAAAAGAGTTAATTACATGGTTCGTCCCTATGGTTGTACCATTTTCACCCGTCCTCCCTAATAGTTTTTTATTACACCACTGGTACCTAAGTTTGAAATTCGTTGCCTCCAGAGTCCCTAAAATGGACGTGACGTTAAAAAAGGCCGTTAAGTGTCCTCACGTGTGTCACACGTGAGGGGGTATTTCGTCAATTCAACGTGTTCATCCCCAAAATCCAGAAAACCTAAATTAATTTCTCCAAAATTCATACAAATCAACACAAACACACTTCACCTTTATCAAATCAACATCAAAAACCTAAATTTATCAAATCAAATCAAAAGCCTACATTTATCAAATTCAAAACCAAAATCCATATATTATAATCTTTACCATTATTCAAATCCAAAACCAAAATTTATTTCCAGATTCATATAGACACTTTACCGATTTCACTACAGAAGATTAAGATTCTTCTTTCGAAAGAAGTAGCTGCTTTAAAAGAAGCGAGAGATGAATTGAAGGTCGAGTGTGAAAAGATGAAAGTCAAAGCGAAAATCAACTCGAACGAGAGACTGGAGGGAGGGGATCCGTGGGCTATTGTTGATGAACTTAGACAAGAACTGAATTATTATGAAAAGGATTTGAATTCCAATCTTCGGTTACAGCTTCAGAAAACGCAAGAATCAAACGCAGAATTGATTCTAGCTGTTCAGGATCTAGACGAGATGCTGGAACAGAAGGACGTGGAAAATTCAAAGTCAAATTCAGATTGTGTGACTACTCCGAAATTGCAAGAAGTCAAATCCATATATTATAATCTGGAAATAAATTTTGGTTTTGGATTTGAATAATGGTAAGATTATAATATATGGATTTGGTTTTGAATTTGATAAATTTAGGCTTTTGATTTGATTTGATAAATTTAGGTTTTTGATGTTGATTGATAAAGGTGAAGTGTGTTTGTGTTGATTTGTATGAATTTTGGAGAAATTAATTTAGGGTTTCTGGATTTTGGGGATGAACACGTTGAATTGACGAAATTACCCCTCACGTGTGACACACGTGAGGACACTTAACGGCCTTTTTAACGTCACGTCCATTTTAGGGACTCTGGAGGCAACGAATTTCATTAGGTACCAGTGGTGTAATAAAAAACTATTAGGGAGGACGGGTGAAAATGGTGCAAACCATAGGGACGAACCATGTAATTAACTCTTTTTAAAAATATAAGATTTATTTTAAACAAAATCTTTTAGTTACAAAATCTTTTAGTTTAATATGTATTTATTTTACTATCTTTACATTATCATAACCTTTTTTAGGAATTTCATTTTCCTTGTTTATATTCAAAGAATTCACGGAAACTCCTCATTTAATATATTAGTTAAAAAATTATCATCAAATTTATGAAAAGTTTGTATGCTTGTATCTTTTGACGCGAAAATTAAATTTGCTTCAAAAACTTTATTGCGCAAAAGTACAATACGACGCGAACTGGCACGACGACGTTACATAATCCTGACCAAATTTTTCAATAAATCAGTTCTCGTACTATAAGTCATAAGGTAAAATACAAAGTTGAAACGGAAAGTTTTCAGTGATTATTTTTTAATATCAAGATAAGTAGTTGTGATATTAATTGTGTGTTTCTATTTACGGTTTGTAATCTCGTTAATTAATTTTTTTAATTAGTGATTTATTTCTTTCGTATTAAGTGTAAGATCGGTTGATGGAAGTGTACTAGTGAGTTTTTGAACCGATAAATGTATTCAAACACGGTTAATGATTGTAGACAGTTAAACTGATTTTTAATGGCGGTTTAGAGCTCCAAAACCCTATTCTACTCACTACTCACAATCTCCGATCATCAATGGCGATTTTCCGATCAATTTTCGCCAGAAAATTTTCCTCAGCTTCCGTCCGATCATTGCGCGTTTGTGTCGTCGGCAGCGGTCCTGCCGGATTTTACACCGCCGAGAAGGTCTTCTCTCTCTATATATATATTTATATTCACATATTACACACAGTTATAGATATAAGTACTTGTTTCTGCAACCGTATATGTGAAGAAATGAACATAATGTAGATGTATTTGAATTTTAGGTCAAATTTGATGAACAAATGTTACGTTACTCGAAATATTCTGTCTGTATTAGAAAGAGTATTATTATACATACAGACTTGTATATGTATAGGTATTTGCATCTGTGTGTCTGTTTCTGTAAATAAATGTGAAGAAGTTGACACAATGTAGATGTATTGGAAATTGAAGGAAAACTGATGATCAATTTTTATGACCGATAAATGGAGCGATATTGAATATTGGTTATAAGTTTGTAGTTTTTGCTTCTCGAGAAGATATTTTATAATGTTATATTAACCGATTAATTGATATTGAGGTTCTATAGGTTTTAAATTGATGATTGTGGAGCAGTATTGGTTATGGATCGTAAGCTGTAGTCGTTGTTTGTGAAATAGATATTTCATTTTAAGTTGTAATATTAATCGATATTGAAGTTCTGTCTAGATAGTTATTGAGGTCAAATTGATGATCAATTTTTATGATTGATTATATGTGCTGCATAAGTTACTGTTTATAAATCGTACTGTAGTTTTTTTGCTTATTCGGAACTAATTTTTTTAATTTGAGTTTCTAAGATTGATCGATATTGAGGTTGTGTCTATATATTAGAGAAGTTGATTATGTACACATTTTATCTTTATTCTGAGGTTGACTTATCTATAGAATGACTATGAATCCGTTTCTGATGGATTTACTTTTGTATTAAACTAATAGATGCTAAAAGCACATGAAGGAGCAGAAGTTGATATCATTGATAGATTGCCAACGCCATTTGGATTGGTCCGTTCTGGTGTAGCACCTGATCATCCTGAAACAAAGGTAAATTTTGCAAGATTTACGGCATCTATTTTTTAGAAATGCTGACGAGTCATAACTTATAAGGCTCTGAGGAATGGAATTACTCGCTACAATCAAAAGAGTGTTATTTATTGAAAAAATTGGTCATTAAGCTATAATAATTACTGAAAGTACCAACTTTTTTTCTAATAAAACTTCATTTTTTCCAAAAATACTACAGTTCTTCCGTAAAAGGATACAATTTCCGAATCAAAAAGTTCTGCAAAAAGGTCTTTCTTCGAAATGCCTTTTATTTTTTAGTCTTAAACATGTTTGTTAAATCCATTTGTGGAATTTAGAGTTATTGTGATTAATATATTAATGATTAAGATAGACGGGGATACATAAAAAAGGGGCCGAGTTAAAATGTTTAAACGTGATATCGACATTTAGCGAAGAATATCAAATTTGGTCAAGATTCAAGAATGACTGTATTTTATCAGTTTCTGTCTTTTATCCTGAAAAAAAAATCATCTTAATTGATCTATTTGACCAGAGAACTTGCAACAGATTGTCATCAACCAATTTCTCGGGTTGCACATAACGAAAGATGCTCGTTCTTTGGGAATGTGTCTCTTGGATCCTCCATTAGTTTATCTGAGCTCCGCCAAATCTATCATGTGGTAAGTAATACGGTTAATAGTCTCGTAAGTGTTTTTTACCTTTTTTTTTTTTCTTTCGTGTTTCTTTAACATCATGAGTATAATCAAATTACATGCCATCAATCAGGTTGTCCTTGCTTATGGTGCTGAAAGTGACAGAGTTTTTGGTATACCAGGAGAGGTATGTTATTTTTTTATCTGCTTGATTTCAATGTTTTAATTAATTATGAGGCTATTTGAAGTACTAGCGGTTTTATACTTATAGTTGTGATTTTACTGTTATTTCGTGTACTCGTTGCAGAGTTGAGTGGCGTGCACTCTGCCAGAGAATTTGTTTGGTGGTTATACGGGCACCCAGATTTCAGTAAACTGAAACTGGACTTAAAGAGTACAGACACAGCTATTGTTCTGGGTCAGGTACTTTACAAATGTGTACATATATTCATAACCGTAGGTAGAGTTACTTTTTTTTTTAAAAGTTCATTTGTTTGCCATTGATGATTCTGTAGTTCGAAAGGTTATATGTATTATATGTTATTAGAGGGCCATTTCGACCCATTTACTTGTTAATAAAAACTGTGATAACCACTTCTAAATAACTTTAAATGTCCAAACTTCCAAAGTAAACTTTTAATGCATACGAACTCCTAAATCATTTTAAAAAATTTCAGATAATGTTATAATAATATTGTTTTAACCATATATAACCACTTCTTTTGAAGAGACAAAATTTGTTTGTGGGTCAACCCAACTCGACCGGTACTAAAAAAAAGTTCGTTTGACCCCCCCCCCCCCCCCCCCCCCCGGACCCGCCGCGCACACACACACCACACATTTTTTCCGCCTCTATTTTTTCTGGTATATGTACTGCAATGATTCTGTCTATAAGAAACACATTATGAAATGACCAGTTCATGCAATTTTTATTTTAGGGTAATGTGGCTCTTGACGTAGCACGGATTCTTTTAAGACCACCTACGGAGTTGGCTGTAACTGATATTGCCAGCCATGCTTTGGCTGCTCTTGAGGAGAGTTCCATAAGGTTACCAATCGCTAGCTACAAAAAGTTAGTTTCTGAAGTTTAGTTTGGTGCCTGATACATTTCTATTTCAGGAAGGTTTATCTTGTTGGCAGACGTGGACCTGTTCAAGCAGCTTGTACTGCGAAAGAGCTACGAGAAATTCTTGGTAATTTTATAGGTCACCAGCTGTTAGTGAATGCTCCAAAAGTAATTGTATCTACTCAAAATCATATTAAGGAAATAAAAAACAACAGTGAATTTTGACCAAAAAAAACTGCATGAGAGCATAGCTGGCTTGTAGTAGAAGAATGTTTTTCTGATGTTAAATTGCACAAGAATAAGGAGGGTGTATGATTTTAAGTTAGTTAAGAGTAGTCGTCTTCAGTCATTTTTGTTGTATTATGGCCATGAATAGGAATTACAAAACAAAAGCAATCGTATCTGATAGGCTGATAGCGATAAGAAAAGTTATGATCTCTTAATAGAAAAATGGGGAATAGTGAAGTCCCCAAAAATGGAACATTTGGAACACTAAGCTGTCTTATATTTCCTAAATGTTACATTAATGGTCAAAACTTGGTCCTTTTGTTTTCTTTTTCAAAATATTATGCTTTCATTACTTTTGAAATTTCTTATTGCAGCTATCAAGGATTTGCATGTTAACATCAAGGAAGCGGATCTGCTAAAAACTCATGCGGATGAGGTTAAATCCGTTCCTTCGATTTTTACCAGTGATGCAACCTCTTATGCGTCATTATTCCTTTTCTAGTTTGTTTACTAGCATCATTTTTTTTTATCCATTATTGAGGTTGTTTTATTTTGGCAAAGGAAGAAATGAAGAACAATCGTATACGAAGGAGGGTTTATGAGCTGTTATCGAAGGCATCCTCATCTAGTCCACCTCATCCAAATCAAGGTCAACGAGAACTCCACTTCACTTTCTTCCGAAACCTGAGAAGTTTCTAGAATCAAACTACAGAAGCGGCCATGTTGATGGTGTGAATTTTGAGAAGACAACACTTAAAGGTAGAATTAGTAAATAGCTTGTGATACTGACTTGATGAATACGTCACCTTTAGATAATTTGGCATGTTATTTATGCTAGATCTCTAATTGTTTCTTCGTGTATATAATTAATTCTTTTGCGGCAATAAATAATGTTCATTATGTGGCGTAGTTTCCCATATGTACCTGCCATGCGTTCTCTGCAATTTCAACTTTTATAGTGAAATATTTGAAAACTTGCTTCTATACTTACACTTCAGTTTGAGCTCTAATATCTTGTTTGTGGTATGTGAAAACTAACTTTGGTCTCATTTTTAGAAAGTGCGGGCTCTGGAAATCAGATTGCAGCAGGTACAGGGCAGTATGAGGATCTAAAATTGCGGGTAAATTTCTTGTTAACCGAGTTATTTAACTTAGTTTGTAGGTATCATAGTAGGTTTCAAAAATGAAAATACGACTTTCCTCTGTAAAAATACTTGCAATTTTATACACCATATTTATGACCTAGCTTCTTTCAACTTTTTTGTTGTTAGTTTGAAATTAAAATTTGCTTTTTACAGATTGGTACTGAAGAGCATAGGAAATCTATACCAGTTGACGGTTTACCTTTTGATCATTCTAAAGGTATTCTGATATAATTTGCATACAAACCATTACTAGTTGATAGTTTTCCCATCAATTATTAAAATAAAACCCGCATATTAGTTGTATCCTTGAAGTATATTTTTAAATTTGAAAATGGATCCATTGTTGCTAATGTTACCTTTAAACAGAACAACGTAAACGCCCCTTCATGGATCTTTAAAAATTGTGAGTTTTCGGTTTTATTAAAATCAGTGTGTTATTAATTTTTTCTATGATCTTTTTCTATAGGTGTGGTTCCAAATATCAGAGGGCGAGTTTTATCCTCGTCTGCTCTTACTAACATGAGGATGGCCCTATATGTATGTGGGTGGTTAAAGAGAGGACCGACTGGAATAATCGCTACAAACCTTTATGATGCAGAAGAAACTGTAAGTAAATGCTGTATTCTACTGAGTTGAAAACATTAACGTGTGTATTGATATCATTATACTATATGTCGATCCATTTACTTATGAACTGGTTGATTCGGTTATATTTTAGGGCAAAAGTTTGGGTCCTCAATTTCTTGAAAATATCTAACCACTAATATTTTTTTACAAATAGTATAAACCGCCAAAAAAATATTACCATTTTTGCAAAATGTATAATTATGCAAAAAGTAATTTTTGCGAAATGCAAGAAGTTTTCTTTTAGACCAAAACATGCTTTGTAACCCCTGAGGGTTATATGATTATATCCATGATACCTGTATTAACTCGTAGAGATGGCAAAACGGGTGGGTCAAGCGGGTTTTATAACGGGACAAAAAGGGTTCAATTCAAAACAAGATCGTAATGGATCGGGACGGGTTGGTAAAAAAAAATAATCTTTTCAAAAAAACTAATTGTTGTACTATATGGTTAAAATATCAAAATTTAACTGATAATCTAATATCGTGTACAACCTTAAAGGTGGTTGATACCTGTATTAAATGTAGCGTTGTGGAAGACATTCTTCATTAATTTAAGCCATAACTGAAATTATCTCTAACTTTCTATTATAAATATTTTTTCTTTTCCGAAAAGCATTTAAAATCATCTGTATTGATTAGTTAAAAATTGACAGGTGGCAAGTATCTCCGAAGATATAGAGAAACAAGAACCAACATCTGCATTTGCATCAACAAAGCCGGGTAAAACGGGTCTTCTTGAATTACTTGAAAGTAGAAATGTTAAGTTCGTTACATTTAGTGATTGGGAAAAGATAGATTCAGAAGAGAAAAGGCTCGGGAGTTAAAAGGAAAAGCCCGAGAAAAATTAACCAATTGGGAGGATTTACTTGAAGTAACCACAAAATGAAACAAAAACAAGTTCTGACTTGACGTCAAATTATAATTCTTCGATATGAGGTTATCTTCTTCGACTTTTTGAGTACCAACATGTAATTCTTCACACTGTAAAATTGATCTTACAGATTCAAACATTATTAGTACAATCCGCCTTAGAATGTCATTTTGTAATTATTCTTTCATATAATTAAAGCGGATAAAGTTGATGAATAGGTAATGTGCTCCTAAGACAGTTTTGTTTTCTTTCGACAACTTGCTATAATTGTTTGAGTTCTTCAAATAGAATTTCGACACCATGATCTAATAGCTACTAGTCATGGTTGTTTCGATATGTAAGTCAACCGTCATAGCGGGGAAAGTTACTATTTTTTTTTAATAAAATAGGCTACGTTTAAGTGAAAGGGTGTGTTTGATTAGATATGCCCATATACGATACCACAAAACGCAATGGATGTGGCTAGTGAGTGCTGGCACCATTCATATCCACTCCGTTGAATCTTACCTAGGGCGCGGGGTACTTGACAGGATGGACGGGTTATGTAGGTTGGGTAACCGACTGAAACATGTTTTTAGTACGGTTAAAATAAATTGAACTGATACTTGTAAGCTTTTTCTTTATACTTTAGAGATAGTTAATACGCTAAAAACCTAAAGTTACATATAAAACGAGAGATATAAGATGTATGAGTTTGAACGATTTTCAACCTAACGTCAGCGTCATTTGATAATGTCACTAGTCATTTGAACAAGTGAGATGATTAAAACACCATTTCCGTCATAGTCGTTCATTTTCCTCTGAAAAAATGGTATTTTAATCATTTCACTTGATCCATAGAATACCGACATTAGATTTTGCACACAACATGTAGGTTTGACTGTTTTTTCAGATTTAGAGACAACGTGAAATTTGGATACAATGATACAACCACATCGATCATTCACGTAACTTATTCATTTTTATATGATCCTATTTGACACAACCCGAATTCACTAATTATAAACAAATGAGTCGAATCGTCGCCGTTGTTAGGCTTTCCGATAACATTATTATTGTTACTTTGGTGGTTGAAGGATTCTGAGCATTCAGTAGGCATTGTACGATGTTGTCTACTACTGAAGCTTAAATTAAATACACTGTAATCTTTGACTTTATGTTATTACTAGATACTCATATTAGTGGCAAGTATGTCGGTTTAAACGAGTTGGATAACGGAACAAAATAGATAATCTGTGAGTTTGAATCGGGTTGGATTTGTTTGAGTCGAAACCATTTAATTATTTAGTTTGTCTAATTTGATTTCTTAGAAAAATACATGATTGGTATGTGGTCGTGCCCAATTTTACTTATAGTTAATACATTTTAAAAAACTTTCGTGTGGTTTTCCGAACTAGTTCAGTGGTCTATGAATCAAGTGAATGACTAAAATTCTCTTTCTTCCATAGTCATTTCACTTGGTCCATATACATGTTTTTAGTCATTGTACTCTATTCATGAACCAACGACGTTACATATTAGAGATTATACAGACGTTTCACGTAATTTTTCAGACCTAGTATTTTATAACTAAAACTTATTCTTTAAAATAATTTACATAACATTATGAACCAATTTAATATATTTTCTTTAATTTAACAATTAACATTTTTTGTTTTACATGTTTAACATGTTATGTTGGAGATGAATTTTGACGTGAATCGAGTCAATCATTGAGTCAATCATAAGTTAATGAGTCGAAATTGTAACATTGATGAATGATAACGATGTTATTAGTTCACATCAAAGTTTTAATATAGTTGAATTGCACCCATGATGATACATTTTGTTTAACGAATGTACATCTTGATTAGTTTGCATTCGAAGTCAAATCCCACTACATTTTTCTTTATCGAACACTACTATTTGTCTCCATCGTTGTCGAAGTGATTAGTTGCTCGAAATCTTGAACGTACCAATTACCTATTGTGCATTACACTATTAAAACTTTGATTTAACACAACTTTTAGATAGTGTTTTGAAGCATGGAATTATTCCACTTTCAATTTGGAATCAAATGTCAATTTGTTCAAATTTGAATCAATTTTTCTTTCACTTTTGAACTAAAAAGATTAATGGAATTTGAAGTATCCCAAAATACCCTTAGCATAATTTTCATGATTATAAGGTTTTCAACAATTAGTTGCCCAATATTGCTCTAAATGATTAATAAACTGTCCGAGTACGATATCCTAAACATTTCATACTCGAATAGTTTATTAATAGTCAGAGCAATAAACGAAAATAAATTTTTATGCATGTAACCCAATAAGTGTATAATTTATGGCTCTACACTTTGACAAACTCTCGATAGTTTTTAACATGAAATCTTGATAGTTTTTTTTTAACATGAAATCTCGATAGTTTAGATACGTTGTCATTGCATAAAAATTTAACATGAAATCTCGATAGTTTTTTTTTATTTAACTTATTTATTTATTTTTTTCATAGTTAGTGTCACATATGTAATATTATCGTCATATACATTGATTTAGGGAGAAAAAAAATTAATAATTCTTTCATATTTAATAAATTTTTAATGACAAATACGTTTTCGTATCATTAATTATTCAGATCAAATGTCAAAAAAATTCCTAAATAACACGATAAACATATGTTATATCACATATTTGACCTTTAAAAGAATTCACATAATTATTATATTTTAATATTTAACGAGATTTCAAGTTAACTTTTACATACAATGACAACGTATTTAAAGTTGATGGTTTTTTAAGAAAAAACAAAGTTGGTTTTCACATAATAGAATTAATCACCAGAATAATCACCTATCAATTACACTTTACAAAAATAATCATCTAATTCGCGACGAATTATATAAAACAAAATCAGACCAATAAAAATCAGAGAAGTCGTCGCGAAAATGAATATTGACGCGAGAAATGAATACTGTCGCGACAACGTGTCGAATTTTTATTGGTTTGATTAAAATATGTGTAATTTCGCGACGAAAAAAATGTCGCGATAAATCTGTCGCGAATGAGGTGATTATTTTTGTAAATTGTAAGTGATAGGTGATTATTTTGATAATTTACTCAACATAATAACAATTTGATTAAAGTTCGTTATTTTTCTGTACAATTTTCCCGATTTTCTTCAACTAATCAGCTTTAAACACATTCAAACACCTTTAACTCACATCAAAGTTGATTTAGATAAGAAAAGAAAAGAAAAAAAAAAAAAAAAAAAAAAAAAAGTTATAAACTTACTTGTACCGACCTCATTTTTTAAATGTTTTATTTAAGGGCCATACATTTTTTTAACTTTTTTTAAATCTTATATATAGGTCCTACATATAAGGATCTTACTTTATTGTACTGACATAAAAATCCATGACTCATATAATTACATTTGTTTTCATGCTTGTCATATTTTAATCTCAGACTCAAACACTAACTATTTACATTTGTTATAAAATTTGTTTATATATAACTTTATGTCAAAGTATCTTTTGCCATTTTTGATTTGAATCTATGTCATTTTCCGTTTTTATACTCAATATCATAAGGAACGTTTCGTGATCTTGTGATGTCGACTTTTGATCAAAAGCACACGATAGACGACGCTATCATGGGGAAACTGTAAGATAGCAAAGTCTGTTGTGTAGTTTTATTTTATGATCAAAAGTCGATAACATAAGGAACGTTTCATGATTTTGTGATATTAACTTTTGACTAAAAAAATCATACAATGGAATATGCTATCATGAAAAATATTTAATTATCTTTTAGAAGTAAATTTGCACGATAACAAAGTTTGTTTTGCGATTTTCAGATCAATACCGCCATCAGGCCTGACTCGACCATAAAGCTATCAGGCTATATAATTTTCTAGGTCTAAATTTTGAACGAATGTGTATTTAAGTAATTTACTCCATACTTTAATCGTCTAATTAAAAAATATGTTTTGGGTAATGAAGTTTTATCAGTAGAAGCAAAGTAAATTTCATATACAAAAGAATATATAATTTTTATAAAATTTATTTTTTAGGTCTCAATTATAAGTTGGAATAAGGCCGTTTGACACCTCGAGTCGCCCATGACTACCACTTTCTAGTGTATTTGTTTTAGCTTAAAAGTTTATT
The DNA here is from genome assembly GCA_910822075.1 of Senecio squalidus. Lineage (NCBI taxonomy): Eukaryota > Viridiplantae > Streptophyta > Magnoliopsida > Asterales > Asteraceae > Senecio > Senecio squalidus. The sequence goes on from CAJVGC010000582.1 coordinate 65,460,035, forward strand.
GGTTAAACTTATTTTTTTTAAACCAATTAGTTACTTTGCGAGTTATAATCTTAACCTTTTAGTTTTAATTAATAATAAGATCATAACTAATAACAATAAACCCAAACCATATAAGCTTTACAAAACCTAATCCTTTGTCATAATCTGTAGAGTTAATCACAAAATCGTCTTTGTGTTTGGCAAAATTATATGAGCAATGTTTATATTTTTGAAATGCAGACACAATTATATTAAAAATCGTGGCCCAAATATATTCTTTAGCTAGTTAAATAACTTAAAAATCCATGTGTTATTCTCTATAGGTTTCCAATATTGCAAAGGGTTATCATGAACGATATGCACACCAAAGTTTTTTTCAACGATTGTGTTTTCACTTACGAAAAGATACAAACCACCTCTACAATTTGACCATAACACATAAACGGTTTTTACTTTTTATAATTAACTTTAAACTTAAAAAACACCCCTTGATTATATATATATATATATATATATATATATATAATATATATATATATATATATATATTATACGAAACTCATCAAAAACTATGTCGTTTTGTTAAAAATTCTTTAAATCTATATAATTCTAATCATATTAATTAAACTAACTTTAGTAATTTTTATCTATTTATATATTTTTCTTCATTAATCGCTTTTTTCAACAATATAAGTTTTTTTCTTATCACTGGACATCTATTAAAAAAATTTAATAACTCCTTCATAATAAACAATGGTCCTCTAAATTTTGTTATCATCTCTCATTTGATGAATATAGGACAAATCAAGCGTTGGATAACATTTAAACCATAAAAAGAAATAGTTTTTGATGAGTTTCGCATATAAAGTTATATTCATATATATATATATATATATATATATATATATATATATATATATTTGCATGGACCCATTGACCAAATTGTAGTACATTGGCATCAAGTGAGAGTAGTACTATTTTAGTTGCATGATTTTGTTTTAACCAAGAAGCTTGTTTTTACATCATTTGTGGTACTAGTAGCTCCAGGCTTTGTCTTCACTATCAACACTTTTGAAAAGGTAAAAATCAATTTCCTAGACCAGTAATAATACATTTTTAACAGTAACAGATTCAGACTCAGACCCTTTATTACTATACTTCCACAGTGACTTGATTTGTCAATATAAATAACACCTGCAAAACACACTCTCATTTTTAAAAAATTAACAAAATATATACAAAATAATCATTTGTTTTTCACAAATGTTTCAATTTTATAAACATTAATAAAATATTTTCATACCATCATATCGAAAAACACTAAAATGATATAACATGAATAACATAAAACACCATTAACCATAATACTGAAATTTGGCACTCTAAACTCATGTTAATGACGAAAAAATATTTCGTTGTGAGTGCTCTAATAATAAGTAATGGGTTATTTAATAAAAGGTTATTTAGACTCAGTGTAGTTTTGAATTAAGTCTTGTAATTGTTATCTTGGTTTAGTAAATTAATTTCTAACTTTTTCTATGATTTTATAGTTATCGAAGCAATTATTTTTAATTCGTTTGTTATCAATATAACTCGCCGTCTTTTGGTTTATTCCGACATTGCATGATGTGCACCCCAATAACTTGCATGTCGTGCAAACTTCGGACTTGTAAATATTGCAATCATCTCTTTATCTTTTTCCAATTAGGGTGTTTCATCGCTTTCTATTTTGAATATATATAGCTAGTTTGAATGATATTGTCATTAGGGTTTTGGTTTATTTACAAGAAATGATCATGTATATTACACAATACACATTTTTATCAAATAGATACTCTTTAAAACAAAGTTACATAGTAGGAACAATTATAAAGATGAGCAAATTAACAAAATAATCACCTATCACTTACACTTTACAAAAATAATCACCAGATTCGCGACGAATTTCTCACGACATTTTTTTCGTCGCGAAATTACCCATAATTTAATCAGACCAATAAAAATTCGACACGTTGTCGCGACACTATTCATTTCTCGCGTAAATATTCATCATTTTCGCGACGACGTGTCTGATTTTTATTGGTCTGATTTTGTTTTATGTACTTCTCGTGACGATAAGTGTCGCGAAAAATTCATCACGAATCAAGTAATTATTTTTGTAAACTGTAAGTGATATATAGGTGATTATTCTAGTGATTAATTTTATAAAAATACGTTTGAGTGATGTCATCTTGGTGGTGGGGGACTGCTTGTGGTTAATCACAAACCTATGAAAACATGTATTGGTTTAGATACAATTGGATTACACTATATAGTAGGCCTGTTGTTTTGGTTGCATGTAGGGGTATAATTGTCTTTTTATAGTAACAGCTTTGATTCCATTTCTTTAAAAAATCAAATCAAATCTTTTTCATGGGGTCACTTAATGCTATTGTAAGATTCATCTTGTCTCCTAAAATGTTTGCTAAACAAAAGTCTTTGTTTAAGATGTGACATCCATAATCTATAGATACATGTTTGTGTATTTCACTTTATTTCCCCATTGTGGCTTGCACATGTTATGTTAGGTACTTTTAATCATTTTTATTTTTTTAATACTTGTATTGTTATTATTTAAATTCATCATCAGATAATCATTTATCACTTACAATTTATAAAAATAATCATTTAATTTGAGACAGATTTCTCGTGACATTTTATCGTCGCGAGAAGTACATAAAACAAAATCAGACCAATAAAAATCAGACACGTCGTCGCGAAAATTAATATTGACGTGAGAGATGAATAGTGTCGCGACAACGTGTCGAATTTTTATTGGTCGGATTAAAATATTTGTACTTTCGCGACGAAAAAAAATGTCGCGAGAAATCCGTCCCAAATTAGGTGATTATTTTTGTAAAGTGTAAGTGATAGGTGATTATTTGGTAATTTGCTCTAAAACTTTTATATCATGTTTTCTTTTCAATATTTTGTTTCATTCTTTACGACGGTTATCAAATATAAAACTTTCTAGCTACGTTTTTCGTTACTCTATCACCATTTTGTGCAAGACTTTGTTAAAACTTAAAACATGTAAATTGCTAGAAATAGGTTTTAGTACATTTTCTTATGTGTCGACATTTACATCATTGATTATATTTCTTCGAAAGAGAAAGGATATGTGACCATGATAGATACAATTGGTTAGATCTACCTCTCACATAATACGTTTATATGTAAGATAAAAGTATCAAATTATGGTAGTCAAATTAGGGTCATAATACAATAGTTGTTTATGTTAGTCTAATAAAGTTATATGATACAATAATCAAACTTAATATACCCACTAGAAAAAAGTAAAAGTTAAATAATAGTGGATATTACTTCATTAGGGTTTTGGACCTATGACATATCAATGAATCATTTACTTGTGGGACACAAACTTAAAGTTAGTAGTTATCTTTAGTTCTTTATGTTGTTTCTTTTTGGCTCACCATGTTTATGACATTAACCCATTTGGATCCACTTATCAGAGCACGGGGTATGGCTCGTTGTGGTTTAAACAAAGTGAAAAGCACTAAAAGATTGCCACTTTCAATCCACTTTGAAACTTACATTTCTCAAGTGTTTTTCTTTCTTTTCCCTTTTTATGATAGACATTTAAATTCAATTGAGCATACAACTTGTAAATAGGTTTAAACAAATAGGTCGTCATCGGTTTTTTTGCTTATTTTAGGATTACGAGTATTCGTTTCAATAAGTTGAAAGTACGGACTTGTGAATAATTGAATCAAATAAGTTCATAAACAAGAAATAACCTAAACAACTGGTTCTTCGCCATCGTGTGATAAAAATACAATTGAAGATGAATATTGTACGTGTTTTTAAGTCAAGTCTTTGGCGTAAATAAAACGAGAAGATATTTGTTGATGTTGATTAGATTCGTTTAACTATTCGTTTAAAAAAATGTAAATGATTTGTTATAATGACTTGTGATATAATATTTGTAATGCGTTCCACAATTGACTTGATGTTGATTAGATTCGTTTATCTATTGGTAATTTTGTCTAGTTAAACTAAGACTATGAGATGGACATATTACTTGTGATTATTGGTAACTCGAGTAATGGGGTATCTATTTATCAAGAAAAGTTAAAATCATAAAGCAAACGTTGATGCTAGAAGATATTTGACATCGATGTTTTTGTCCACAACACTTTCTTGAACTTGTCGTTATTAAGGGTTACCCGAATACACCATATTAGAAAAATTCAAATAATATACACTTTAACATGTCCTAAAGGCGACACGCGATAAATATACTCATTGAAACATTTTATTATAAAACATTGAAACGGTATGGTCGTTGTCTTCAATAACCTCAAAGAAAGGGAGTTTGTTAACAATCAAACATTGACGATGATGGTTCAAATGAAGCAAATAGAACTGTCTAGGTAAATTATGTTGCCATATTGAACATTCATTGCGACCCTTGCTCGACTCTCGACCACCGATCTCTTCGACCTATTATCCTATTTTAGTAACCTTGATTACCTTAGCAAACATGAAATTATGTTATGATGTTTGGATTCACTTTGGTTGTATAAATCACTTCTCTACTATTAAAATCAATGTATTGAGTTCTAGATTTGTAATTTACTTTTTCAGAAGTAAAAATACTCAAAATTATATAATTTAACTTTATTTAAAAAAAAAAATCAAATACTATATCACAAACCACAAATATTTATGTTTTTGTTCCCTACATGACTTGACCTACAACTTTTAGATTGACAAGCCAACTCCGTTACATCAAGCTTTTTGATATATATTATATTCTTAATTATTAATATGTGAACGTAATTAGGTTCGGCTCGGTTTTTGCATACAACTGAAACCGAACCGAATAATCGGTTTCTAAAGGTTAGGAATCATTTCGTTCGATTTTTCGGTTTTTATGGTCAAGTTCGGTTCTGATCGATCATTAATCGTTTTCTTTTTTCAACTATTTTTAGCTCTACTTAATAGGTAACATCTTATTCATCTGTTTAACAAACATGTATAATTTTGACTTTATAATTTACAGTCATTAAACTAAGAACATTTTAGCTAAAGAAAACTATTATAACGATAATAATTAAATATAAAATAGTTTACATCTTAATAATATAATTTAAATATTTTGGCTACCAAAGATTTTGTTTTTTCATAAATTAAAAACCGAACAGTCGGTTATTGTTTTAATTAAGTTATTTCAGTTTCAATCCGATTTTTCGATTTTTCAACACACCCCAATTACAAAGAATTAATCACCAGAATAATCATCTATCACTTATACTTTACAAAAATAATCACCTGAACATTGACGCGAGAAATGAATAGTGTCGCGACAACGTGTCGAATTTTTATTGGTTTGATTAAAATATGTGTCCTTTCACGATGAATGATAAAGAAAAGGCAACTCATATATGATTCCCACTTGGTTTATTGACACTATTCTTTCCATTTTCATGTCACCAATACCAAAACACTCTCACCACTTCACCATAAAAAAACACCAAATAATCACACATTCCCTCCTCAAAATCAAAAAATGGCTCATAATCAAGATTTGAACTTGAAAGCAACCGAGTTAAGACTCGGTCTACCTGGTTCTGACTCACCAGAAAGATCAACCACCTTTGTTTCAGGAGCTAAAAGGGTGTTCTCAGAAGTTGATTTTATTAAAAATGGTGGCTTTTTAACTGAAAAAAACAACAACCTTAATTCTGTTGAAAATGATGTTGTTTCATCTTCAAACAAGACTTCTGTTGTTACTTCAAAGTAAGTTTTTTTTTTTTGAAAGTTTGACTTTTTAAAGTCAAACTTGTGATAATAAAGGTGTGATTTTTTTAATTTTGATTTATGTTTTTGGATATAAATTTTATTTATATATATACTATTTGTGGTATTTTTTAATGGGTTGTGGGTAGTTTTCTGAAATAAGGACCATGGTAGAATATATGTTGAAATTTTAAGTAGTTATGTTGACTCTTGAAGTCAATCTTGTGTTGATGAACTTTTTTGCTAGTTTCATGATATTTGACTTTTAAAGTCAACTTTGTGAAACCTAAATTTATAAAATTTATGAATTTTTTTTTTAATATTTTGGATATAAATTCCCTTTTTTATTAATATTTTTTTGTGCTTTTTTGATTTGTTGTAAATACTTTCCTGAAAGAAGGACCATGTTAGAATTAATATTAACAATTAAAGCTGTTATGTTGACTTTTAAAGTCAAAGTATTATTTCTAGGTTTTTCTTTTCTGTTTTTTTTGGTTGATAACTTATTTTCTGAACCGGTAAAATGTCTTTAAAAAAAAGTTGTCGGTTAAGCGATATATTTTGTACCATCTTCTAAACTAACTTCTTAAAAGTCAAAGACCTTGTTTGTAAATATTGAGAATAACTTTTGAGAAAACTGGTTTGAATCAGGGCACAAGTGGTGGGATGGCCTCCAATTCGATCTTTTCGAAAGAATTCAATGGCTGTAAAACAAACAAAAAATGAAGATGACCCGAATGGGGAAAATGGATCGCCTTGTGTTTACGTGAAGGTTAGCATGGATGGAGCTCCGTATTTGAGGAAAGTTGATCTCAAGATGTACTCAAGTTACATGGATCTTTCTTCGGCTTTAGAAAAAATGTTTCGGAACTTTACACTTGGTATGTCACTTTATAAATCCGTCTATTTGGTTTATGTTTTATCTTTAACCGGTAAAACTTTTTTATACCTTAAACGTTGACTTTAAAAAAAGTTAGTGTTTTAAGTCAACCCAACCCGCCCTGACTTGTTCCAAGAAGAACAAAAAAACTACCCTTTTGACACACCTTTTTTGACATCTCTCGGTTCATATTTTGTTGGAATACTTAATTTTGATTATGGTCGAGTTTTTAGGTCAATACAGTACTCATGGAGTTCCTACAAAAGAAGGGTTGGCCGAAAGCCCGATGGATCTTCTTAATGGTTCTGAATATGTTTTAACTTATGAAGACAAAGATGGCGACCTGATGCTTGTTGGTGATGTTCCATGGGAGTAAGTTTCAAAACTTTACACCGCTCAATTTGCTAGAAAAAGGCGTTAACTTTGACATTTTTTGTCAGAGTTATCGGATTTTTCAAGAAAGTTAACGTTATCCGTTTGTCAAACTTTTTTGTTTAAATTCTTCGTTTGACATTCAATGTTCTTGAACTTTTGCAGTATGTTCACTAGTTCTTGTAAGAGGATGAGGATAATGAAGAGCTCGGATGCAATCGGTTTAGGTAATCTTTATGATCCAAATAATGAATCAAAACCTAATCTTTATTATTAATCTCCAAGAATCAAGAACATATGTTTAATTGTTTAAATAAGAATAAAGATATCCGTAATCTTGATTATTCGGTTATCTTAATCATTTAGTGTTTAAATAAGGATAAAAATATCCGTTAAATCATGATTAGTCAAACAAGAATCAAGAACCGAATGATCAAGATTACGGATATTTTTAGCCTTATTGTAACAACTAACAAATTTGTGATCGGTTTTTCATGTTATTGATGTTTACGATTTTTCAGCCCCTCGAGCTATGGAGAAATGCAAAGGCCAAAACTAGTATCTACGACATCATGCATGCAGGAGTAGCAAAACAGTTTAGCCAACGATTTCTACAATCATCTTACGATTCATGTGAACTGTTTACGTTCATTTTTAATTTTGTGTGTCCCGTTGTTTAGGCTTTTTACGGGGGCATAAAACATATAATATATATAAAGATAAATATGTATCCTAGACGTGTAATTGTTGATATGGATCTTTTAGCATAAGCTAATTGTATTTCGCGCTTGTTTGTGTGTGTACATAAGAATTTGCGATCATATGCTTAAATACTACTCGTGTTTGTGCTCTATGCTTTCGCTAAGACGATCTATGATTCAAGTTGAATGGCATCCTATTATAAGGTATTCGTGTTTAAACTTTTTCTAGGATTTCATTTTAGTCGAATGATCCCATTTTTCTCGGGTTTTGATTAATGAAATTTGAATATACAAAACGATCAAAAGGGGAAACCAAACTTCATTCTCATGTTCATTTATATCAAATTCGATCAAAATTATCAAAATGATAAAATTACCCTAAACTTTACGTCGCTTGTACAAAACATTTTCCGCGATTAACCCTAAACCTTAGATAAAACAAAGGCAAGAGAACAAAGTCTCGGAGACTTAAGTGTCCGGCTAGTGGTTGTTTTTGTGGGTTCAAGTCTCAGTAAAAACAAGTATTTGTCGTTAAAAAATGCTTAAAAAAACAGTTTGTTATAAAGCTTATTACACCGAAAAATCAATTAACCGAAAAATCTAACAGACCAACCGATTTGTGTACGGATTTCCCTTATTTTTGGACCAATTTTTTCATCTATTAAATACCACATTTTTATTACCGTCCATGAAAAAAAATGGCTCCAACATATTCCACCTCCCTCCACCACCTCCTCCTCCCTCTATTCCTTGCGTTTTCCGTCACCGCCGCGGGTCCCAACCACGGTATCGGGCCTAGAAAAACAGGCAAGGGCCATGGCCACGGTGGCGGTAAAAAAGGTGGACTTCCAATACAACCAATACCCGTCCAACCCGTGCCCCCCAAAAAAGGAAAAGGTGGACTTCCAATACAACCAATACCCGTCCAACCCGTGGCCCCCAAAAAAGGTGGACTTCCAATACCACCGATACCCGTCCAACCCATGGCCCCCGGAGGTGATATAGAGACAAATTTTAAAGGTTCGTGGGCCATTGATAACCCGAATGTGGGTGTTGCCGCTATGCAATTTCAACTGATGCCGAATAATAAGGCCGTGTGGTTTGATACGACTTCACTTGGCCCGTCGGCTAGAGAACTTGGCCCGAAGGGTAATTGCCCAAACAGCCCGGAGATGGGTGGTAAGCCCGATTGTTTTGCTCATGCCATTGCATATGATGTAGAGACCGGACAGAGTCGAACCATTTATGTGCGTATTATTTTTCCATACGTAAAATTTGCAGTTTTCAAATTGAAATTTATATATGTTTACTATATAAAAACAGTAAAATATGTCGGAATGACTTTCGTTCCAACATATTTTAGTATTTCTGTTGTTTTTATACGGAAAAACATGAAGTGTAACATACATTATGTATAATGTTTGTTTCAGATGGACGGAGAACCATGGTGTTCGTCCGGAAACTTATGGCCAAACGGTGACTTGGTGGCTACCGGTGGTACCAGAGGTGGTTATAGATCCGTTAGAATGTTGTCTATGAGTGACCCGAACGCCAACTTTGTGGAGAAGAAAGACGTCCTTGCCGATAGAAGATGGTAAGTTTACTCATTAATTAAAAAGGTATAAAATAGCGAAATAATCGACAGACCTACTTGATGTGTCCCGTTCTTCAACTTGCCCGACCTGTTTTGACTGGTTAACATTATTGCAGGTACTCATCTAATCATGTTTTGGAAGACGGAAGTGCGGTGGTAGTTGGTGGCCGGAACTCCTTCAGCTACGAAATTGTGCCACCGAATAAATTTCAATTCCCGCCAAGAAGATTCAAGCTCCCATTCCTACAAGAAACCACTGTACCGAAAAAACCAGGACCCGGTATGTACATCGAAAACAACCTCTACCCGTTCCTCTTCCTAGTCCCCGATGGCAACATTTTCCTCTTTGCGAATGACCGTGGAATAATCTTCCACCCACATACGGGCGCAACTGTCCGGAATTTCCCAAAACTCCCAGGTGGGGCCCGAAACTACCCTCCTTCCGGCATGGCAGCACTCCTTCCATTAAACGCCGCCAATCCGGCAAATATCCAAGCAGAGGTGGTGATTTGTGGTGGAAATGTGCAAGAAGCATATGAGTCGGTGGATAGCAAGCACGCGAAAAACCGAGTGTTCTTGCCTGCGCTCCGGGATTGCCATCGAATTATGTTGACGGACCATAATTCCGCATGGGTAAAAGAACAAGACATGCCGTCTGGGAGGTGTATGGGAGATCTTCTACACCTTCCCACGGGGGATCTTTTAATGATTAACGGCGCAAAAAAAGGAGTCGCAGGTTGGGAAAACGCCATTGATCCGAATTTTACTCCAGTATTGTACACACCGTATAAACCAATGGGACAAAGATTTAAAGAAATGGCACCAACGAAAATCGCCCGATTGTACCATTCGGTGTCAGCGTTGATACCGGATGGAAAAATTTTAGTTGCTGGAAGTAACCCACATTCAAAATACCTTTTAAAAGCCGAATTCCCAACAGAACTCCGAGTGGAGAAATTTTCCCCTCATTATCTTGACCCAGCGCTGAACGTTCATCGGCCGACAATCGTACTGGAAGCTTCTGACAAGGTATTAAAGTACGGGAAAGAATTTAAGATTACAGTAAAATTTGCTGGCGGAAAAGCGAATCCACAAGATGTGAAGGTGACAATGTATTATCCGCCATTTACAACTCATGGGTTTTCGATGAATCAAAGAATGGTGATTTTACCGCTAAAGACGGTAGCTAACGATTTGGTTATCGCCATTGCACCGCCATCAGGAAAGATTGCTCCTCCGGGGTACTATATGTTGTTTGTTAATTTCCGGGGTGTTCCCGGGAAGGGTATTTGGGTTCATATCGACTAAAACGTACACAAATTGTGTTTTGACTATTTAAGTCAACCATTTGTGTTGTTTTTACTTTTAAATTATGAGTTTTATTTCATTGTAAAAAGTAGAATAAAAATGTAAAGAATAGAAATTTTCTACATTTTATGCAATTCTTAGATGTAAAATTATTACCGAAAGACTTTATCGATAGACGGTAATCGAGAAGAACTAGAAGCTTAAAAGAATGAAAACATAATATTGGGATTATATAAACTTTCCTAATATTCATACACAATTCATCCTAATAAAGTACATAGGGTTTCCGAAAGACCTCAAAAATGGATACCCAAAAATCCATAACTTACTCGTTACTTCCATAATGCAAAAATCGGCCGGTTAAATCCAGTTTTGCTTCCAGACAAACTTGAACTTAAATTCTCGATTTTCCTAAATCCAATCTGTAATTAGAAATGTAAGAAGTTGTAAGAAAACTAATCATTAAAATAAATATAGAGCGAGTATTCAATTAAGTGTTAAAAGAAAAAATTACGAACCTTGTCCAGAAGAATCTCCTGAAATTGTTGAGGGAAAATTTTAATGTTCTTATAGTTAGTCGACGCAACCTGCAGATAACAAATAATAAATATTGATTACAAAAATGAACCTGCACGTTAAAAAGCTGCGAAATAAATTTTCGCTTTGTGGTGGCTAAAAGGGAACGGGTCAAAGTCAAATATGTTCAAATATTTCCGCTTCAACAAGTTACACAATTTAAAGAACAAAACGCAAAACTGCTAAATAATAATGGATAAAAAAGAAATTACCTCCGAGACTTGACGATTACTGACATAAGATTTCCACGGTTGAGGTTCCAAAATAAAAACTCCATCCTATTTAAGTCAATATGCATCGGATACAAAAGTTATTATAAAAATAATATATTGTAGGAAAATGACTAAAATGACCTTGCGTAATACTTACGGGTTTAAGAAGCTGCCAAACCTTTGAGAAAAGCGTTATTAAACCCTCATCACCCCAATTCAAATGAATCCATTTTGAAACACTTAAGCTGCACGTAGCAAACTATTGCAATCAACATCCAAATATCGCAACAAAACTGAATCAACATACAAGCAAAAATTAATCTTACCAAAGAATCGTATCGTACACATTATCACTACGTGTGGTCCAATTTTGAACGAAATTATCTTTTCGAAAAGAGACTCTGTCAAACAGATGTGAAGCAGAAGAGTCCTCCAAAACTTCACTGGTCGCTTTATCTGATGAACTAGTTATACTATTCGCTCTAGCAACTTTTGACTTGTCAGCTGGATGTTCCTTTTTTTCACTCATTTTCACGATTTTCCTTAGATTCCAATGTGCATCCTCAATTCGAGCTGGAAAATGACAATTTTTATCAATTTTTTTTGACTTGTCAAGTGATAAATTGATATCATGAGATGAAAATCGCTCACCTGAATCAATGTCAACTCCAAGGATTTTCTCGCAACCAAACTTTTTCGCTGCAAGTATGAAAATCACATTCAGATCAAATCCAGCAACAATAACAGAATAAATACGTATATTTTTTTACCGATTGTGATGGTTATCAATCCGCTATTGCAACCAATGTCGAGACAGTTTTTCCCTTCAAACCATTCCTTTCTCATAACCTTGATTCTAGGGTCTTCTTCCAAACCTTGATCAATCTACAACACGATATAAACGAAAGAAAACAGTAATCAAACTATTTATTGGACTGATACGCTCGTTTAAGAAATGAACATTCAGCTACTAATATACACTAAAAAGAATTGTAAAACGTAGTTGTTGAGATTACTTAACTAATTCTAAGTTTCAAATATTTGAAACTGGTTATTCTTGGTGGATTTATATTACCCTTATGATGAAATAAAGCCGATTTTATAAGTCCAGATTTTTCGGCTTATGTAGCGTAACGCTCTGTTCTCGAGTCTAAAATTAAAAGAAAAGAAAGTAATGTAAAGAAAAGGAAATTAAAGTAAAGGAAAGTATTTATTTTACTTTACGATCACCCCAAATATGACCGGATTGTTTTATTGAATAAAATGTATAAACTTTACCTTTCTCATCTTTTCCTTTTATTTGCTTTCCTTCCTAAAAAAAGACTTAGAACACGAAAATTTATTTATTTCCTTTCCTTTACATTCCTTTACCCTAAAAATAAAACTTGAGAACACAGTGTAATAAGCCCATAAACGGTTACATAAGCCGAAATGGCAATAAATCATAAGCCGCTTATATAAGTCCAAACAAACACCCCCTTAATTTACACAATCAATATTTAAAACAGTAAAATAAATGAATAAAAATTGAGAAAATTAGGGTTTAATTTTACCCGATAAGTGTAATAGTTTCTGTAATTTCCAAAAATGGCAATTTCTTTTGACTTTTTTCTCTTCTTGTTTGACTGTTGCTCAACTGTGGATTGTACGACGTCGTTTTTGAGTTGTGAATCGTCTTCCATCTTCTAGGGTTTAAGAAACAGGGTTTTTGTTGTTGCGGGTTTTATTTAAAACATTCTGTAATAAATACGTTTTTGTAAATAACTTGTTATTGATAGATGATAATAGTGGGATGATGTTTTCGGGTTAGATTGTTAAATGACCAGAGTGATAATTTGAGTTGTGGATTGTTGTTAGATTTTTGTTTATGTTTTTTTGTGAAGTGAAAATTTGAGTTGAGGAAGATGTAATTACTACGGTTTATTTAAAACTAAAACAATAAAAAAAACTAAATCGTTCTATATTTTCCTCAATGTGTATTGTTTGCTCTCGATCCACTCCACGTCTTGTTGTGACATCCCATTCGTGCTCGTTTAAAGAAACAATATATCGTCTTTTCTTGCACTTGTATAAGTCGCTTGTTTTTGTTCGAGAGTCGCTTGTGTTTAGTTCTTGTGCAGCTTCTTTTTGTTTGAGAGCCGCTTCTTTTGGACTTTAAGCGTTTCTTTTTTCGTTTTTGAGATCGTTTTTTTGGTTTTGGTAAGTTTTTTGAATTGTGAAGCAATCGATTCACACAACGCCGACGATGAAGATTGAGCATTTTTAGATGCGTCAGATTCTTTTTTTTTAGCCGTTGGGGGAAAGAAAAAATAAATTACAACGATCCGTTATTCCAATCACGAGCACCGAGAACAAGCCCCCACAACGAGTGGGGGTGGAGTAATAACGACGAGCATGAGCTCGTTGTGGCTCCACAACGACGACAGTAACGACCCACTCCTTATGTTCTTGCGGTTTTTTAAATACTAAACCTAAAATATGACCCACTAATATTATTAGCATTTTGGGTTTTAGTTATCAGATTAACTTGGTAGAAATTTTTAATCAACACTTTAACGTATCGCTTTATAGATAAGTCGATGGGTTAATAAATGAGTTTCCGGTTAATCAGGTCAAATGAGTTATTATTATTGGTTAAATGGATCAATATGTTTAAATTTGATTTTTTTCGCCTACTATTTAGGTGGAAGAAAATAATATATAAGCGTAAAAAAAATATTGATTGAGTTGGAGGGACTTTCTATTACTGAAGAAAGAGAAGGTTACCATTTGGAACTTTGTGTTAAGAGTAAATTTAATTTGAAGCGAATGAATTATCTCAGCACATTAGATATAAATATGTTGGCTTCATGGCATGAAGTTGGTTAGGAGTGTAATCGAGATAAGACAACTTCTAAATTAATCGAGATTGAGTCGTCAAAATATTTGAAATCGACTCGACTTAAATGAATCGAGCTCGAGCTACTCGAGTACACTTTCGAATCGAGTTCGAGCTCCAAAACATTTTGCTCGTAAGGCTCGCGAGCTTTATTGAGATTAAGTTATATACATATGATAACTTACCTATCATACTATATAAATATAAATATACTAATATTCATACGAGTCGAGTCGAGTTTGATCTGACGATATTGTTTTTTTTATCGAATACGAGCTTGTTATGTCTGATCTATCGAGCTCGAGCTCGAGTTTCGAGCTCTAGTTTTAGAAGTCGAGTCGAGTTCGAGTTTGAAATATAAAGTTCTAGTCGAGTTTCGAGCCCGAGTTTTTCTAGTCAAGCCGAGTTCAAAAATTGCAGCATTCGACTCGACTCGGCTCGATTACACCTCTAAAGCTGGTTATTATAATAGAGTAATCAAAGTTCGTTTAAGTTTATATGCGAAGGTAAAGCGCATAAGGAGTTAACGCGATGTGGATCCGGAATACTACCATCATTGTTTACTATGCAAAAACATTTTGTGGAGGCATAAATTGGTGTAAAACTGTATGAATCAACTGATTATACCTCACAAATGACGAATGAATTTGAAACTATTGATACATAATAAAAGCGATTTCCCCGACTCTAATATATATGCTATTTTTCTCTTTTCTCGGGTTGTTCACACGATTAATTTCATCAAAAAACAAAATGGTCTATACATTATTAGCCATTCTACCAACATTTCAACTGTGTGTGACACGTTATAATTATCTACAAAATGGGGGTTTTCGCTACTAGTTGATGGGTAATTTTAATCCCTCAAAAACCCGGTTTTTGATATGAATGCGAAGATTACCATTCCGTGATATCATTCTAGTTCTTTCAGAAAATCGATGTTATCAACAAAAACCTGCAAAATAGTGACGAGAAGTTAAAAACAGTTCAAATGGGTGATAACTTTTCAAGACGGATTCAGGTCATAAACAGGCCGGATGTACATCTGTTACTTCTTACTACTACTTATAAGAGTATAAAATTAGTTTCAACGGTGATGTAATGGATAAAAATTGGCTTACAATCTCATAAATAATTTAATTTCAAATAACACTGGATTATTGTTTTGATAGTACAGTTTCGGTAATCAAAATTCAAAGAAAAAAAAGAAAAAACCTGTTGCTCAACCCAGCCCGACCCGATCATAAAACGATAAAAGCATATATTCTCGTAACAAAATTGAATAAAATGAGTATGTAAGCTTACCGTTTTCCAACCATCGGGATCCAAACAAGCTGTAATTTTGGTACTGATACCAGGTAGGGGCCCGGGTTCTCGGGTGATTTTCCCGCCAAAAAGGTTAACTGCTTCTGCAGTTTTATAGACATCGTCTGTACCTATTGCTATCTGTTATAAAGCATAAATCAATTACCAAATATGGCCGTGTAGGATAAAATTATAAGATATGATATATAGAACAAAATGATAAGAAAAATTTATATGTTTATTAACCTGAGCATAAGCATTTCCTTTGTCATATTCAGTGACCCCGTAGTTGTAAGTCAATTCCAGTACAGCATTTTTGTCTTCAGGTCCATAACCCATCATAGCAATGGTGTACTGCAGAATCAATCAATTGTTTTGCATAAGACAACCTTAAATAATTGGTCAAATTAGACTAACGGAAAATTCAAAGATTGCATATATGAGCAGAATAACACAACCTTTGGAACCCGTTTTTGGCGCGAGTCAAAACTATACAAATTTACATATTTGATTAAACGCTTACACTAAGAGCTGTTTATTTTTCAGAGGTTCCAAATAAGTAGAGGCGGTCTTGAAGTTTGAATGTGAATCATATTTGGCTATTTGTTGTATTTAAAACGTTTGAATCTGAATCAATTTTACTTTTATCTTTTTTAATAACATGTTTCATCATATTAAATATATTAAGAAAAAGAATCAACAGTTTGGGAAGTGGGTCTACTTGCGACGTTTACAGAAGAAGGGAAAAAGAGGAAATAAGAGGTAAACCCAAATATGATTTGTTCAGACATAATAAGAGGTTTTTAACTCTCAATAAAATCACAAACAAAGCTCTTAAAATGTCTGCCTCGGTCAGACATGGGAGATTTTAAGAGGATTTTTAGATATTTTCAGAAAAAAAACGGCCAACCATATTTTGTTAGTTTACCTTGTATTCAGGGTTATCTCTTTTGCGAAGAAGCTCCATGCCAAAAGCCTAAAGTAAATAAAAAATAAAACTGAATTTGAAGTTACGGAAAAATCAATTGAAAGTGATATCAAAGGTATTTGTATTTGCACACCTTCTCGTGAAAAGCGATAGAACGATCAAGATCTCCAACACGAAGCATTACTTGGCAAAGTGGTTCAGGTGTAGGACCTCTTTCTATAAGTTCAAACTTATAACCATCAGGATCTTCAATAAATGCAATAACTGATTTTCCACCTTTTACTGGACCCGGTTCTCGGGTTACCGTGCCACCTTTAGCTTTTATGAGATCAACGGTTTTAGCAACCTGTAGAAATCCATAATTTAATTAAAACCAAAGGCATTATACTTCTTATTAATCTATGTGCATGTGATATCTTCTACTTATTTGCAGATGAATGATAAACAAGAGCTCAAATGGCATAAGTTTCACTTACATCATCAACAGCAATACCAAAATGACCAAATGCAGTTCCAATGTCATATTTGTCAACTCCATAATCTGGCCACAAGTGAAAATTAATAAAAAGCATAGAATAACTATCAGCTATCAAATCACATATTTTTTGCCCGTATAAGAATCGTCGAAGCTTGGTCCGTCATATAATTTACAAAAGGTAGTTCAAAGAGAGTTTACTGTAAGTGAGTTCAATCACGAAGTGAGAATCTTCTGGTCCATATCCAAGAAACGCATTTGTGTATCTCTCTTCAGGTATGTCTCTTTTTCTCAACAACTTCATTCCCAAACACTCCGTATAGAACCTGCATACATATTTCATTTAACATCAGCTGATTAACAAAATACTAAAAACAAAAAAATTAATATATAGAAGAATGTAATTTGTAAAGTTACTTTATTGTTCTATCCAAGTCACCAACACGGTAAACAACATGAAGCATTCTTCTCTTGTCAGTTTTAACCCACTCTAAGGCGTTTTCTTGGGTGGTTGCAATGCTTCCTTGGGCCATGCTTACAATCGTTCTAGCTGACTTATAGTTTCTTTCTTGTCGAAATAACTTACAAGCTTTAAGACCAAAACGTTGTGATTGTGATTCCACTGGAAAAAGAAAACAAAGTCATGTGATAAAAGATCATTAATAGAGTATGAGATAGAACCACACCCATAGATTTCGACACATCTTTCAATACACATAAAAATCTGACATAATGTTTTTCTAGAGGTTTAAGTTCATTTAATAGCCTGTAACATGTGCCCTTAGGGAACACGTTAGCCAAACCAATCATATAATGCCTTAATCATTTACAAAAATAATTTAACAGACGAACACAAAATTGTTTGCAGGTCAACCAAACAAAACTAGGACGGTTTCAGTCTCTAATAAAAAATTAACATCTTTCAGCCCCTTACCCAGACCGCCTATCTTGTCACCTCTATGTTATACTAATATATCAGAATACATGCACATATAACATTTACATATTTTTAACTCTGGTCCAACTAAAGCTAGATTCAGAAGTTACACTTTTTGGGCGGTAAAAACGTCATGTCATAAGTGATTTGCTTTTCGCAGTGAAGGATTTTAATAGTTGACAGTTTCCAGTGTTTGTGGCAATTTAGCTTGATTATATCTGTTATGGAGTTTGTTTTAATCAGTTATACCCCGGTTTAATTAGTTCTTGTATTACCCAGTCGGTTCTCACTTTAATATAACTTTTGACCATTCCACATATTACTCTCGCTTGTTTTTACAATAGTAAATTACTAATAGGGCTCTTTTCTGGTCAATTTCATAACTATCTAGTCCTAATAACACTTACTCGTATTCGAGCTTGTCTCCACTAAAATTTGCACTGTTTTTTTGTCTAGATAGCCATAAGAAGGTAAAACACATCTAATTAAATTTCCGTTAACCAAATTACAATTTCAATCTCAAGCAATAAACATTCTGCTAAAATAACAAAACTCTCAAAACTGCAAAAACTCACTAAAACTCAGTAATTCCAAAGCAGAAACTAAACCTAACCAAGTAGGTACTTAAACTCAACAAAACGCGTAAAAACTCGTCAACTCCGAACCAAAACCAAACCTAATTAAGCTAACAAAACGTGTAAAAACTAGTCAACTTCTTAACCAAAACAAAACCTAATTAATCAAATTCAATCCAAATCCAAATATATATAAAAACAAACAACCTTATCTATTCACATACACACAAATTAACACCTCAAAATCAAATTAAACAACATAATTATACAAATTAATCAAAAATAAACCTAATTATACAAATTAAACATAAACAAAACGTAATTAAGTAATTAAAAATAATCAAAATTCATACCAGATGACGGAAATTGAATCGAATTGAAGCGAGAAAGTGAATTGACGGTGGAATTAGCAAATCGAGTAGTAGCGAATGATGAAATCGAAGGACGAATAGTTGACGCCATCGGTAAAATTCTCACCATCACCTCCTAATGAGAAAATTCACACATAAAAATACTCACAGTGAATTAATGGTGATATATTATGTATATATCTATATCTATATCTATCTGTGTGTGTGTATCAGTGTGTGTGTTTTTGTTTGTTTGGAAGGGAAGGATTGATTCCTGTAAAAGATGACGGGGGGTTTTATCGTTTATTAGCTAATGTTAGGGTATGAGGATAGTAATATTCCTATTTCTATTCCTCATCCGGATACAATTGTATTACGAATTACGATACCAATCATTAAGGTTACAGTTAATTACATAAATCGTTCCTATGATTTATTCTAAATTACGGATTTCGTTTTTAAGTTTAAAGTTGTAACGACCCAAAAATATTTAAGGACTATATTTGTAATAAGATCTAAGTAAAGGACTTAAGTTATTATAAGTTTGTGGTAAAAAAGGACTAACTTTGTAAAGAATTTTGTATTTTAAGCTAAAATTGTTATTAAGATAAAGTCAAGGGTTAAAAGTGTAAATTTTAAAATTAATTCACATACTTGTGTGATATATATTGTTGTTCGTTGTTGCTGCTGTCCTCACCGCCACAAGAAAAAGAAAATAAGAGACTTTTATATTTTTTTCGAAACCGAAAAACTTAGATTACGAGTTCGTTATTAGCCAGATTAATAGTCTTTACTATTTGTTGTCTCACCGGCTTTAGTTGATCATCTTTTCCCAAATGTGTGTTTTGCTCGTAGGTAGCTTTAGACGTGCTTGGTGAGGCGAGATTACTTGGGGTAGTTTGATGTCCCCAACTGTTTAGCATTGTCAAATGATTAATGTTCAACATTTTTATAATGTGAGTTTTAACGTAACGAATGGTTTAATTAATGAAATAGTTTTACGAACCGCTAATCACGTTTTAGTAACGTTTTCCGTTGTGTTACTTTCGATTACATAAAAAGTTTTTGTTAAACGTGATTTTTTTTGAAAACCAGGTCGTTACAAGTTGATATCAGAGCCGCGTTGAGAGTGAACTGAACACAGAGACTAGTGTTCAGACTCATACAAACATGTGGTTCAAATTTTTAAAAAAATAAAAGCTTGACCTAAGTTGGGAAGGGTGTGTGATAAGAGTTTTATGTTGATGCTATTCGTTTCTAGAATAATGGTTGAGTCCGTTATTTATTTCTGTTTTGGTATTAATCAAAGAAAAAAAGAAATTTTTTTAAACGTTAATGCTCGTTAAAAGGTACTCATGTTTTTATTGTACTCAAGTTAAAGGAAATGTATTAGTGGTGCATAAAGAAAGTGATGTCTCTATAAATTGTCGAGTTTGAAGGAAAATGGGAGACTGTGAAATTGAAACGAAAAGCAATATTTATAAGATGATTATATTGTAACCCCTTCGATTTTGAAAGAGGTAAGGATCCGTTAGTTGTTATTAATGGGTTCGATGTTAAGTGTTGCTATGTTTATAGATGAACATAAAGTTTGATATGTTATCTGTATATAAGTCGGATAGACATTGGATAGGTGAGACATTGTGTGTCTCGGTGTAAGCCTGATTTAGATAGGCTAATGTTGAGATAAAAGAAAGAATTATGAATTTAATGTTTTGTTTATTATGGCAAGTAGATATTTGGTATATTCGAATTTTGAGCCAAGTGTGTTATACACTTATACCTAATAGTTCGATTTTTAAAACGTTTGAAGTTTGTCCCTTGGTGAAAATCTTGGTCATCGGGGTTTGAGCAGTGAAAACAGGTTTGTTTTCAACAATTACTTTCGCTTTCCCCTTTGATTTTGACTCGTTTGACTTAGACTCAGATTTATTTTCTTTCAAGGACCTTTTCTTTTCCCGTTCTTGTAATTTTTCAAATTTCTTGTCCATTGTTTTGACAAGACGACTCTCAAGTCGCTGAAAAACTTTTTCAAAAAAATCTTGTTGAGTCTTAGAAAGATTCATGTCATTTTAGTCAACAAGTTTTTGGTCTTTACGATTTGAATCGTCTTTAGACTCTTGATGGACTTTAGAAGTACTTCCTTCCTGATGTACAAAATCGAGTATATTTTAAAAACAAGAAATACTTACGACTCGACCACACAATCTTAGGCAGTGGACCTAATCAAGTATAGTACATTTTTAGGTAAATCAGGTTCGTTCGCAGGGACTGATGGTTTAAATATAATTAATAATTAATAAAACAAAAAGTGGGTTTTTTTTTGTGACCGAATTATCACTGTGCTTAAACTACTTAAATTTAAGAAACTTGTTGATTCAGATGAATCGCTGAAAATATTTTTGTTTGTAAACAATTGATGAAAAATACATTCACTTGGACTTGATCACAATTACTACGGTTATCACTTAATTACTGACAATATTGAACTACTTAAAAGGTATTTTACTTGAACTCTCGTTTCCCATTAAAACTTTAATTGTCTCATGTATAGTTACCACTCTCGTGTATAATTTCTACGTTTGACAACTAAGCAATAAGTACCTAAGCCGATTTTATGATTTAATCTTATAAAGCTTCCTCTCGAATAACTTCTTAATTAACTAAACCGATCTCTCTTAATCTAGTTAACTAACAACCACAATCA
The DNA here is from genome assembly GCA_910822075.1 of Senecio squalidus. Classification (NCBI taxonomy): domain Eukaryota; kingdom Viridiplantae; phylum Streptophyta; class Magnoliopsida; order Asterales; family Asteraceae; genus Senecio; species Senecio squalidus. The sequence continues at coordinate 65,481,614 of CAJVGC010000582.1, forward strand.
CGTTTTTATTGTTTAAATCTTTAATACTAGTTCCTCTCGAATACTAATATCTTTAAACTAATTATTGACCGATTAGTTATTTCATAAACTATTTTGTAATGTCACAAGTTCCTCTCGAATACCTATGATGAATTACTAACAGTTTATATAAAAGATTAAACAATATTCAAAAACTGATTACAATTGGTTTTTCGATTAAACATAAAATCCAGTTCAACATATACGTAATTAAACAATAACCTACATAATTGATCACATCATCCAAGTGAACATTAAGAAATCTAGCTACTCATAATAATGAAAACGCAACACAATAGAATTGAATGAAACATCTTTATATTAAAAGAACTAACGAAAAGTATTATAGTACCAATGATCCGAATGCTTAAACAACGAAATTGTTGAGTCCAAAAACACCAAATAGCACCAAAAATTCGTCGGTTTAAAACTAGAGTTTCAAATCTCTCCTCTAGGGTTTATGATAATGATGACCATAATAAAAACCTAAAAACTCTTTTATTAAACGTAACAAACAGCTCCAGCTCCATAAAGTCGCGTGACGGGCGTCCCCTCCTTCGGACGGGCGTCCCACGCTCTTTTTCAGTTTTCTTGTTTTGCTGCTCGTTTTTGCCTCATCTTTTGTAACCAATTCATTCTAGTCTCCAAATATAACGGGAATTCAACATCGACCCGTTTTCTTCATTTTCAGCTCCAATTATGTCACTTCCGCTCCAGAACTCCGGCTAATACCTGTATAACATTTTAATACCAAAATTGCCCGAAATTCCCAAAATCCGTTATGAATTAAACTTTAAAAAGACAAATATCGCATATAATAATATGACTAAAATATGCGATATCACTTCCTGACTGCGTACTTCCGTTTCAACTACTACGCGTTCGGCAGTCATCGAGGAAGATGGAATAGGTCCCTCAGGCAAGTCAACAACGGGGATCGGGGTAAAGTGCTTTGGAGGTGGCATATTATCGTACCCCAATCCCGACTTGTCGTGAGTGTTTGTCCTCTGAGTGTCGATAAACTGACTCAAAATCTCTTTTGAGTTTGCAAACGCAACTAACTTGCCATGAAGGAGATCAATTTCCTTTTGCTTTTCAGCAACGGTTAGCTTTTCATCGACAATAGCGTCAGTATATTGTTTGATTGTAGTGATATGACGTTTTACCATGATTTCTAAATCAAATATTTCAATCAATTTCTCGTTTTTAAATTTTTGAAAAGATTGAACTTCTTTAGTTAGGTGATCGTTTGCATATCTTAGTTTATTGATTTCAGCGTCTATCATCACACCACTCTTTCGCCACACATCGAGCTGGGCCTCTAGCTCGATGTAGTTTGCACAAGTTACTTTAAAAGCATCGATACCTACCTCAGGTTTTGGAAGCAAACTGTCCGACTTGGAAGCCATGAGTGTGTGACAATGCAACATTTGAGGAAACCGCAACACCACAAACCCTGAATCGAAGTAGAATCAAGTGGAAGACTTAAATCTCCTATCCTAATTACTACCGTAGCAATCCTGAAGCAATTCGGGCAGCGTAGCGGCTAGAAAACGAGTCAACAAACAGCTACTGATCAACAGTTACGCTAGCGTATCTGCTAGCTTATCTGTAGTTACGTGGCGTAACTATAGTTACGTTACGTAACAATCTTCAACGTAACTCTCTTCGACGTAACAATCTTCAGCGTAACTAACTTCAAGCGTAACTAATTGTTTCGTTAGCGTAACAGTATCTAGCAATTTCGTGGCGTATCTAGTAGTTTCATGGACAATCTAAACGTAACTGACAGTTTCGTTGACGAAACTAACTTCTGACAGTTACACTAGCTGAATTTTCCAAAACGTTGAAAAATGAAGAAAAACGCGGAACTAGGAATCCATCTTCTCCAGATATCAACAATATACCAATACTAACCTAGTCTAACCGTGTTGAGCTGAACAACCCACTGAAAACGTCTAGATCTAAAACCCTAATCAAATTCCCATGAAAAGCAAATCCTAGATCTACACCGAATAAACTCAAATCTTCACCAAAAAGATTCAAAGACCTCTATAACTAGTATAGAGGCTCTGATACCACTTGTTGGTCACCCTTTCACGAACCTCTTTGAACCCGAGAACGTTTTAAAGGCGGAAACAATAAAACGTATGTAAATAGTGAAGAAACAGTGAGTATAATCGAACGAATGATATTATTGACTTTACATAATGTATTACAACTACGAATAATATCAAGACTCTCGATTACAACGCTTTAGACTCGAAAACGGACAGTTACGCTAAGAAAGAACGCTTCCAACGTAACTGTGACCGGTACGGTTTCGAGATTGTTTTTATGGCTGCATTTATGATTGCTATTTATAGGTTTGACCAAAAACCTAAATAGTTACGCTACATAACTAATAGTTACGCTGCGTAACTGATAGTTACGCTGGCGTAACTGATAGTTACGTTGCGTAACTGCTGTTACGTAGTGTAACTTTTACATAAACGCGCCGAGACTTTACAACTCGATCTAAATACATTCATACTACACGACACGTTCTTAGCTAAATACAAACTACAAACATAAGCATTTATGCTCCAACAGACCTGACCTGCTGAGGAGACGAGCCACATATTGTTGTGTGAGGCAACCACAATCGTAATGAGGAAATGCTTTCATCTTTTGGGGATCACTCCTATCTACAAAATCTGATCTTTAATTTTATAATATTTATCTCATTTCGGTTCCTTTTCGAGATTATTGAGTGATCATTCTGGAATCTTCTAGTAGATTATGTTTGTAACTAACTTTATGTAGCCACATAAACTCTTGCAGAGCCAAGTACAATTCTACATAATTCGGGGAAGTGAATTCATTATGAGGCTTTATATAGTGTCGGTCTGGCAAAATAAACGGGTCAGGTTGTGTAGGTAAATATGTCTAAACGAGCTAGGTTCATAATGGGTTTGGGTCGAAACAGGTCGTTTAAAAAAATGTATCAGACGGTGTCGGGTTAAAATGGGCTTGGGTCAAAAACGGGTCTTTCTAAAAAACTTATATATGACTAAAATAATAATTCCAGTCATCATTAAAATTGAGCGATTAATTAATCTGTTTGTTTTCTTATTTCCCTGTGGACTGTGGGTTGTGGGCTACTGATCGAGAAGCATGTTCTCTCTTCTGCTTTTCTTTTCCGTTTCTTTCTTCTTGCGGTATTAAGATGAATAATCATGGTGCAGTAGCAAGCCATATACTTTTAATGTATCTGAGCGACAGACGTGTATACCAAGAAGGACACCAGATAACCAAACTTGGCTTTATAGTAATGAGCCTAACAAGAGACGGACTATTGCAACTCTTCATGCCCAATGTAAAATCGCTAACTCGGAATGTTACAAAATGGGTATGTTACAAGAAATTGAGACTGCTTAACCTAAATGGGTCGTCTCATTGAGCTCTTAAAGCAATGGACAACATAACGAACTAAAGATTACAAGTAAACGAATTCAAATAATTAGAACTGAGAATGCTTAACCAAAATAAGGTATCACGATTATAAGAAAAAGCTTACACGATCGAAGTACATTAACTGTCCCCTTAAAATGTGATCAATACAATGATCACTACATAAGCTATAACTTTTAAAGCAAGACGTTACTAGACCACAAATGTATAACAAGAATCTCCACGCTTATCTTACAAGAAACATGTAAACAAAGAAAAATCAACAAAAATCGGGTCTTGCCTTCTTTCTAATGGATATCGAACCTTTAAGATGATCTCTAAAGATTTTAATCTCGGAACAGTCTCTTAGATCTTCAAGACTAATGTATTGTTGTCTTACCATTCTTGAGAAATCACCCGCAGTATCATGTACCCAAATATAAGGATGACATGTTTCGTCATAATAATACAAGAAATTCCTCCCTACACCACCGTTACCACCTTTTTCGCCACCACCTTTTCCACCAGGAACATAAGCCTTGTAAATCTTCTTACTTTTCAACCTCTTTGACGAACCAGGCTTAAGCGTATGAACTTTCTTCAAAATTGATCCAACTCTTATTTGTAGCTCGACGGGCCTATCACTAAGATTCCACACCCTAGTACCAATACCCGAAACTTGAGTATGATCCCTACATCCATTGAAACATTTTGCGATAGACAAAAAGTTGCAAGTTTCCATTTCGGTTCTTTGAAAACCTCTTGGATTGTTATTATCTTTTGGAGTCATGGATGATTTTTGAATATCAAAGATAAGGTTTGCAACTTTTGGCATGGGAAGTGGTAGGGTTCAAGAACCATTAAAGGATCGAAAAGATTACAATTTCGCTCTAAAATATTGGGAAAAAGTAGGATCATTTGAAGCTTTTTCGAAACTTCATGATGAAGTGTGGTATGATGTTGCTTCCTCTTTCATCATTTTGATTCATATGATATTTCTCCATATTTACTTTCCTTACAAGATTCATACAAAAACTTAGTTTGGTGAGTTTAATAATCGATTCGGTTATGGTCCTTGTTGTTTATGCATCTTTTCATTGCCCAAAATAAGAATTAGTTTATAGGTTTAACAAAAACGTTTCAAAACATATGACAATCCTGACTCAAAGTCATTAAGTCACGACCTTGTTCAAGAACCGTACATATGTAATGAGCAGCTGACGAATCGACCCACAACTCATTTGTTTAATCACCTATATTTGAATACTTTTGGCTGTATTTTTATTTGATTCATAAAAGTCCGTATGACTTATTTGTTAGAATGTTAATCGACACACATTAAGATTTCAAATTGAACCCTATCCTACTAGAACCATTTCACTTTTAAAATATCCCTCGTTATGCCATTGCGGCCAAGTGTTTCTTTCTCAAGTCCTTCGGAAGACTTTATAAGCATGAAACCGTCTTTGCTCATGTTTGTGGGGTTTTCGTCCTTCTAGGAACGCAAAAAGAAGAAGGACGAAAGGTCATATAGACAATCCTTCCTTTTTCTTTAAACTTTTTTTTTCTTTCTTTTTTCATGTAACGATGGGAAGTAGTCTTACTATGATACATTAATTAGTGAATTAAGTTGAAGTAAACTTTAAACTTTGAGTTTGAGGGCTCGAATTTAATTTTTCACTTTTGACCTTAGTTTATTATTCGTTATAATTTTTTGTCTTATATTTTTCCACTTTTCCCGATAACTCCCTTAAGATTATTACTTGGTATTAGGTCTGACAAAATCGGCGGGCTGGGTCAGGTTGGATAGCGGGTCAAAATGGGTGCGGGTCAATATGGGTCATTTAAGAAAATGTACCAAACGGATGCGGGTCAAAACGGATTCTTTCTTGATTTCTTTACTAAATAATAATACTAGATAATACTGATATGCTTTTAAGTGTTTTTAAAATGTAGTTCTAAATGATAACTTCTCTTTCTATAATCATAACGTATTTATTTTAACTTTTTTATTAATTTTAAAGAATTGCAAATTTTTTCGACCAAAATCAAAATTATCATATGACGTGTTAGAAAAAAGTTGTATTAATCACATTTGGCCACATATAAAACAACACACAAACATAGAAATTAACTGCATAAATATATTATATTATAACTAAAAAATAACCATTAAGAAATCGTCAATCAAAAATACAGAAGGTCATGTTTTATTAATCATACCATAACCGCTTAAAAGCTCTTAAAATAGTCTCGGATGTTTTGTTTAGCATTTTCCGAAGCACGAGCGATAGACCCTCGTATGATTTGTTTTATATGATCAACCCTTTTTTTTATAATCCCTATATCTTTAATCTTTAATATATAATAAAAGAGAGGCCTTAAATGCCACATGGCGAAGTAGGATCCGTTGGATGGATTAACCTCTTTGATGTCAGCCGTTAGATCAGATTGATGATGTCATCACATATTATTTTTATTTTACACCCTCTTACAATACATAATTACATTCTCTCTCTTTTATTCAATCTCTACTCAAATAAAAAACATAATTATAATTTATTTTATAGAATTATTTAATTTGGACTAGAATTTACCTTATTATTATTCTAAAATCTACTAACACAAAATATCAAACCATGTGTACAAAATAAAGGTGTATATGTTATTATAACTATAAACAACATGTGTATAAACGTAAAAGTATATATATATATTCTACGTACAACACTATTTTCTCATAATAAATTAAAATCTACATAAAAGTAAAATTTATGATTCAATTTTTATTTTTTTCCGCGCTATCGCGGGACAATAATCTAGTTGTACAATATTAAAATTAATATTTAATCAGATAATATTATCTTATATTGTCGTATAATTAAGATTCGAAACAAAGTTTAAATAATCATGTTTGAACAAATTTTGGCAATTCAACCGGTTGACCATTGTATAAGGTTTTTTTATATTGTTGTTAAGCCACACGTTAATTCACGATTTCTAATAATGTCCCTATTTATATTTACAACTTGTTTTTTAGAACCTTTAGAATATCATGTTCTAAACTGAATTTATAATATAACTTTGTTTTTTCTTTTAATTATACGATAAACATTTAAAATCATTGTAAAACGACGGTTTATGACATGGTATATTACATGTCATAGGTATTTTTGTTGTTTTGTTCCAAAACTTTTGCGAAAAGAGATGATAATGACAATTAACATGTTTTTTACAATGTTTTGGTATCGCATTGGCGTGGTTACTGGTTGTAGGGTCGATTCGTGAGAAAACCTAAAATGCCTCGCGAAAATCCAAAAACTAGTCATTAGTGTGGTAATTTAGGTAGTTTACAATTTATTTAGAAACTATTAAGCTCGATTGTATTGCAGTTCTTGGTGAGAGAGAAAAATCCTTCATAAACGGTTTGATCATTGCTTGTTTTCTGGTTTAAACGTGATTTTATCATCAACTCGTCGGTTCAATACACTCGGACTTTTAAGATTACAAAACACACTTTTTACTAGTCTATTATCAAAATTGTGAGGAAATTTGACTAATCTACTATTAAAAAAAACACTTTTTCAATGAGATTATAAAGTAAATTCTTATCTCTTCTTTAAATTAACGTTTAACATTTATCAAACATTGTATTACAATTCATAAGCCATATTTACCAAATAAGGGTGTTAGTTTTAGCTAGTTTTTACGTGTGTGTGAACTTATACGTGCGGCTTAAACTTTTCTTAGGGTTATTTATGTCTTATGCGACAATTTTAGCGCTTTCAATTTATTATTACTTAAAATTAAATAATAAGCTCATAAGTTGAAAAATGATTAGCTTATTACCGACTATTTTATTACATGAGCTAACAATAGCATTAAGGAATAAGTAGAGTGACGATTCTAGCTTCATCTATTTATACAAGAAGACACATAATTTAATGGTGTTCATTTTAGGTTGTTTTTACGTGTGTGAACTCATATATCCGGTTTATAACTATACTTTTAAGCTTAATTTCCGGCTTATATGACAATTTTATCGCTTATGAGTTTATTATGATTCTAAATTAAATAATTAACTCATAAGCGGAAAATGATTATCTTATGATCTACAATTTCATTGCATGACCCAACAATTGTATTAAGGAATAATTAACATCACTTAGTAAATAAACTAAATTTAAAATGATTAACATCATTCTATACAAATCAATTAAATAGTTCAATTTATTTAATATACATAAAGAATAATTAATAACATCATTTAGTTTACATTTACAAATAAATAATATATAAAAGATTTAGGGGATGTTTTTTTCTGCTTATGTAACGGGCTTATGAGTTTATGTAATTTTGATAAGCTCATAAGTACAATTTTTTCGGCTTATGAGCTTATCAAGTTGAGCTTATGGTTTATTTAAGCTCAACTTAATAAGCTCATAAGTCGGAAAAATTGGTCTTATAAGCTTATCAAAATTTACATAAATTCATAAACTCATTACATAAGCCGAAACAAACACCCGTTTAATATGCTCTATATATCATCAACTTATTCTTCTTGTAGCCGTTGACCACTAACAACATAATTGTTGTCTTTGTTAGTAAATTGTTCAACTGTTCTTCTAGCAATTGGTAACCATAATCTTCTTAATCTTTCTTCTTCAACTTTAACTTCACCTTCAAGAAATCTTGGATGAACCGTAATTTCCGATACCGATCTTCTCAAGCCAAATTCCATATCGTGCACTTCGATTTCCGAACATGGGTGATGATCATAATGGTTACTTGACACACAAGTAATCATTTTAGATTTTAGAAATAAAAGATCAGATGAGTCGACATTGCTCCATCTGGTCTTCAACGTCATCGGATCATTGTTATTCATGATGAGATTACACTTATGCAAGATTTCTTGATCATGATCTTTTTGTATGTTTGTTCCATTTCTTGAAGTGCCTTCGCGTTCTATAAAAAGGTCAAGACTCGAAGGCTCAGATACGTTAATCCTTATAGAATTTGAGTTTGTGAAAAGGGCGATATCATCTTTTGTAACTTTAAACCTACAAAGTGGACAACTCGAGTGTTTCTCAAGCCATTGATCGATACAACCAATATGAAACGCATGTTTGCATTTAGGTAAAAGTCGTAGAATTTCCACATCTTCAAAAATGGAGAGACAAATGGCACATTCCAACCCGTTTTTCCATCCTTTTAACGTCGAAAACTTGAAGTATGGAAGTGATTCAATGATGGCTTTATCTATTCCCGAGAATCTTGATCTTGTTTCCCGAAGATTACCAAAATTTTCTTGGTTTAAATTTGAAAGGCGAAAAGAAGATGACAAGTTACAACAATTTGCATAGATTAATGTTAAACAAGTTAACGAAAATAGGATGCATAGAACTCCAACCGTGAGGGCTAAACTTGGTTGAAATTTACTGACGGAATCCGAATTATTTTCATCATTTGAGGAAGTAAATGACGATTGTGAAAGGCTTGAATTTGGAAAGGTGATGAGAAAAGTTATCATAAAAGTGAGTGTTTTTTGTCGGTTCCCCGGAGTTATGATGAACTCCGGTGAATTTATTGACGGAAAGTTCATGGGATGTAAGAAGATGATGAAGAAAAATGGTGATTAATTTGAAGGTTTCTTGTAGGTTTATTTATTTATAGTCTTTTAAGAATAGTTTATAACAATAAGAGTTTTAATTTAATATAAATATTTAGAGAATGCATACTTACTTAAAAAACGTCTTGATTTTGATTAATTATTACTTTTAGGTTTTATTTTTTTTAGGGTTAAGCTATTAAATTAGTTATTCTTCCTTTCTTCATTTCAATTTATTGTTAATTCTAGATTTTAGTTTAATTGTTTTTTTTTTCTAATCCAAAATGGCTTGAACAAATAAGAAGCAAAAAGCTTAGAACCACATTCTTACTTCTTAGATATACATCAATGAGCTAAACAAGCGACGGGCAATTAAGCTCTTCAATGTTAGTATTTGAATACGTCAAACAACATGTGTGGTTATAAATATGTGAGCCTAACAGGTTGCACATATTGACATTTAAACACAACTATATGTTTATTAAATATTATGTATTACTTAATATGTTAAGTGTAGTATTTAATAAAAAAGGATGATTTATTATGTAATTATGAAGGTTTCGTAATTATAATACAACTTGGACTCCAGGTCATTGTTTTGCTATATAAAGAACACCAAGTTCATTATTTTCCTACACCATAAATCGATTAGGGATCTTAAGCCTAATCGATCCTCTCCTTTCTCCATTCGATCGGTTTACAAAGCCCAAAGGGTTTCGGTTTTGTTTTTTTTTATCAAGTTCAAGAGTTGTGGTGATAATAAACGTGTACTAGCATACAAGTCTATTGCTAAAAGAAGGTGTCGTGTACAAGCCTGTAGTAGGATTTCACTATAAATCCTAAACAGGGTAAATCAACAACAAAGTTACAATTTTTAACTTAGTTAATATTGATTATGTGGTTGATTCTAATTGTTTTCGTTGTATGTTGTTTGACAATCTGATTAGATATATATCTATATTGGTATCAACCAGACCATAATACGAGTTAACTAGAATAGTAAAACATCAAAGTTGGCGGGGGGAGGGGGGGGTGGACTGGATTACCACTCATCGTGAGACTGATGTGGAATATCTGCATTCTTCAGCTGGACGACTTAAATCGAGTTAAGCGGTGAGACAATAACAACGAGGCAATAAGATGCGGCGAAACATGATTAATGTCATGATCACCATATCGATGCTTGATTGTTAACTGACATTAAGTCTCATTTCTAGGAATTGCACAAAAGATGCAGTTGTTGAACGTCACTTACCATTTGAGTAACACTTGTTCCTAGCAGGGATGGAACAATAGTTATGTCATTTGAAACCTAGTCTTAATGAAAATCAAACCCTAGGTTTTTGAATTTTCTTAAGAATTTATTTATCGGAAGTACTAAATTGAACTTTCTTTCTATTTTGTAGAAATGGCATAAAATCTCGAATCTAACGCGATTATGTCAGAAATCAAAACAATGTTCGAAATCGAAAAACTTATTGGACCTAATTTTAACGATTGGTTTCGCCAACTAAGAACTGTTCTCCGAGTGATGACGCGATTACCAATCCTTACTACACCGATGATTCTTGAGCCAACTAATGCTAATGATGTAGAAGCATGGGCTAATTATGATGTCATTCATTCACATCATAATGAAGTTACATGCTTGATGCTCAACGGTATGACCCATAGACTTCAAAGGAAAATTTGAATTAAAATGGTCTGATCAAATTATCAATGAGCTTCGCACTTTGTATGAGAAACAAGCCGGTCTTGAACTGAACGACTTGATTCGAGAATTACACCAGTGTAAACATGTTGATGGAACGCCAGTCGGGACTCACATTCTCAACATGAAAAGCTACTTTGATCGAATGGAAAGGATGAATTACCCCTACCATGAAACTATTGCGGTTAGTATTGTTCTAAATTCCCTTTCATCGTATTTTGTGAATTCATACGAAACTACAATATGAATGGTATGGCTAAGACTCTCAATGAACTTCATGTGATGCTCGTAGAGTTTGAAAAGAGTAGTCCTAAGAAATCGGCTACCAACCAGCTCCTGGCGATAAGTGGTGGTAGGCTTCATAAGAAGAAAAGACAACCTCAAGCTAAGCGCAAAGCTAAACATGATGGTAAGAATAAACAAACTGATGTTTATGCTTCCAAGCCTAAGCATAACCCTCCAGCTAAAAAGGAGCATCCTGCTAAGAATGATGGATGTCACCATTGTGGTCTGATGGGACATTGGAAAAGGAACTGTCCTAAGTACCTAGCTGAGGTGCAAGATAAGAAGCGAGTCGGCAACGCCGGACCTTTAGGTATCTTTACTATAGAATTATATTATTTCTCTAAAACAAATACTTGAGTATATGACACTGGTTGTGGTATTCATATTTGTAATTCCTTACAGGGATTTGGAGCGAAGAAGAAGCTGAAGAATTGATCTATATACTTGTACGTGGGCAATGGCATACATGCAACTGTAGAAGCCGTTAGAAGTTTTGACTTACATTATCCTCGTGCATAGTTATTGTTTTAGACAATTGTCATTATGCACCTACTATTGTTAGAGGAATTGTTTCGATTTCTGTTTTAAAGAATAATGGATTCACTAATTTTTTTATTGAATTCGATATTTCTGTTTCTAAAAATAATGTTCATTATTTTAATGCAATTGATATTAATGACATGTTTGAGATAGATTTTCATGATTATTCGTCTTTAAATAATAATTATATGTTTAATATTAGCATTAAACGCGTTAATTCCAGCTTGGACTCAACCTATCTATGGCATTGTCGTCTTGCACACATAGGCAAGCATCGCATTGAATACTGATACCAAAGTTTAGTCGAAGTTCGCTAAAATCAACGTTATGGGATAGTTGATTTTAGTCGACGATTACGAAAAGGAGTCAAAGTCAACTAAAAGTCAACATTCGACATTTAAAGAATTTAAATATTTTTGAGTAAAAGTAGTTTGAAAACAATGTCATAAGAGTTTAACGAAAGTTATAAATTATTATTAAAATTTAAGATTACGATCGCATTTTTGAGAAAGTATGTTTATCGAAAATATATACGTTTAGCGAATATCATAATAATAACTATTATGTTTATGATTGCGATTACGTCTTGAGTCCAAAAAGTTCATTTGTCAATATATATTACTTTATGTATAATAATATATGTATGTATATTCACGTTTGTTCAAATATATAGGATTTAGGTGGAAACACCGGACAAAATACGTATTGGAGCTTCAGTGCGGCGCAATGAGCTTGATTCCGCAAGCTGTTGCGTCGCTGTCAACACGTACTGCAGCGCAGTGGGCCAAAACCCACTTTTTAAGCTTTCTTTTATACGTTTTAAGTATCGATAACATCTATATTAAGTCTTAATATTAATATGTCTAGTTAGAGTAATTAGAGTTTAAATAACAATTATATGTATACTTAAGTCCAATTAGTCCAAAATAGTCCAAGAGTCCAAATAATCAACTTTCGGTGAAATTTCACTATTAATACATATTTTACTTATAATTACTCATTTTATAAGTTTACTTCCATAATTATACCATTTTATGTTATTATTCACCAATAACTTATAATATGAGAAAAATATGTTTAATATGTAAATAACTTTTCCTTTCATTTTTATCTATATTCATCTATTTATATATTACTTAGATGAATTAAGTGATAATTAAGAAAACATAAAAAGACTTAGGGATTAATTAGAGAGTACCGAAGACCTCCGCAATAATCAACTAAAATCGTCGGAAAAGTCTCGAAATCTCCCGGAAAACGAGCACCAAAAGTGGTGGTGGTGAGGATCCGGCTCCAAACACACAAAACACACACTTATTAGTATATGAGCTTTAAAATAAGAGATAGATTAAGAATCTGGAGTGATTCCACTTACTAAACTCCATGGTAGTAAGCTAGAAATCCGAGAACATGAGATGATGTGGAAGATAACTCTTGTAAAAACACACATGATTTATGTTAGAATCCCTAACATAAACAAAGAAGAAAAAGAAGAGATAAAAGTTGAAGATTTGTGTTGAAAAATGCTTACCAAAGGAAGAATAATCAAGGATATGATGTAGAATATGATGATGAGTCTTCTTAAAACATAAAAATCACTCCATTATGTGTTTATTAACTCACAATATTCTGGAAATATAGAGAGAAAATGAGAGAAAAATGAGTGTGAATGAAGTTGAAATGAGAATGAAATGAATGGAAAGTTGTAAAGTGTTGGAAATGGAATGAGAGAGTGTTGAAAAGGCTAGCTAGATCTAGAATATGTTCGAAACACACCATATTGGGGAGAATCCAGGTCAAGGTCACGTGAAAGTGGTATTGTGGATCTTAAAAATTAATGAAAAGGTGTTTTTAGCTTTTCTGACCAACGCCCCGACTGCGTCGCAGTCCTCTGTTGACCAACATTTAACTTTCAGTTAACTTTCCGTTAAAATGATTGAATTTGTAATAAACTTAACGTGAATCTCGTTAAAGGACTAACTTTGTAATATATTTTTAACGTTAATCTTAATCATATAATTGAAGGCATAAAGCACCCTAACTTATCTTACGAGCATGCTTATATCTACTAGGCACTTAGGTACTAAAACGTTTCCGTCACAAATGACAAAACGTTAATTAAATTCCCGACTAAACAATAAATAACACGTGATAAACGAAACAATAGCAATATAGGGTCAAAACAAAATATCGATAAATAAAAATGACAAATGGTACACCGAAATGATACCTCGAAAACGCGATTGATACAAAATTGATCCAACTCTTATTTGTAGCTCAACGGGTGTATCACTAAGGTTCCAAACCCTAGTTCCAACCCCACAAACTGAAGTATGATCCCTACATCCATTGAATGATTTTGTGATCGACAAAATTTGCAATTTTCCATTGCGGTTGTTTGAAAACCTCTTAAGTTGTTATTATCTTTGGAGTCACGAATGATTTGAAGCTTTTTGAAACTTCATGATGAACTGTTGTATGATGATGCTTCATCTCTCATCAGCTTGGTTCATCTTAGATTTCTCCGTATTTACTTTTTCCTTACAAGATTCATATGAAAAATTTGTTTGATGAGTTAATATAATTGATACTTTTTTGGTCCTTAAGGAGGGGTTACTTCATTAATTCATTAAGGGGATCGACTAAAGAAACTTTTTATGAATTAGGGATATTAACTTAAATGTATCTCCACCGCTTCTTGTTTATGCATCTTTTTATTGGGTTAAGTTTTCACAAGAAGCTATACTATCGAGCTACCTAAATCCGAAGTCCCATGTTTAGTCTTGTTGTAAGAAAAATGGTAGTACATCCATATCATTGGTGTTTGTTAATCACCAATGTTGAAAAGTGAGTATGCTTTGAAGTATATGATTAAAAATTTCAAATATCGTTATTACGCTCGTTATATAAAATTTTATGATCGACACTGTTCTATTTATTATCGGTTCTACCAAAAGGTTAATAATAGTCTAATGTTATATGAGTTTTCTTATCAATCTAGAGGTCATAAGTTATATAAGCATTTGAAAATCTTTTCACTTCTATTATATAATACTAAAATTATATTTAATCAAATATTATTGTCTAATAATATGCAAAGTTTAAGATAAACCCTCATGAACAAATTGTGACAATTCAACCCGTTGACCATGATATAGTTTTTTATATTGTTTGAAAAACACACGTTAAATCACGATTAAACTATAAAATATAATTTTATAAGTTTATCTATTTTAATTAGGAGAAGTTAATTTAATACATTAATGAAAAATATTATCAACGATTGATATACATGTCAAAAGATATTTTTTAAATTTTTTCACAAATCTTTTAATAAAAGAGATGATAATGACAATTAACGTATTTTTTGCTATGTTCGGCCTATGAATCAGCGTGAGCATCGGTTTGCCAACATGGTCGGTCGTAAGAAAATCTCATAATGCCTCAGGAAAACCCCATATGTCGTCGACAAACCCCAAAATCAGTCACTTTGTGGCAATTTAGGTTATTTGCAGTTTTTCCAAAAAACATTATGACCAATTGTAAGTTTTCGATAAGATGGGCTGAAAATTATCAAGAATATTTATATTTTCTAGTTCATACGTTTTTTCCTGTCAACTCGTTGGTTCAATCTAAGTGACTCTTAGCTAGTCCGTTTGTGTCTGGTTTGACCTAGTCGTCGATACTTGATCCAATAAGCCACACCGAGACAAACAACGTTGATTTTTAGCGTGTAAGATTCTAAAATACCCTTTTAAACAATCTCTTATCAAGAGTGCGACTAATCTTCAATTTAAAAACTTAGAAGAAGCAATATCTTTTGAATAAGGTTACAGGTACACAAAGTAGTACATATATAAATGATTATTGTAATTTACTTAAAAGGGAAGGAAAATAGATTCCAAAATAAAAGATAATCCAAATTGTATAAAACAAATACTTAATTATTTCTTCTTTAAAAATGTATACATATAATTATTTTATTTTATTTATATAAAAATAATATTACTTCCTACGTAAAGATTATAATCTCTATATAACTAAGAGAGTATAATTTGTGTCCTATGTGACATCCTCTATATTCGTTAAATAAACGAAATGCTTACATGTCAAATTACTAGAATTTTCATTTTATTTTAAATTAATCATTTATTAGTTGGTCAATATGATAGTTACAGTTACAAAATTAAATGTTGTTCTTTAATTTTATGTAATTTCAGTTTTTTTTAATGTAAATTAATGTTCATTATTTCTTATACATTAAATCAAAGTTTGGCATATAATTAATCTTTCAATTAACTAAAATAACTATCATATATGTTTCTTATACTTTCTTTTACTTTTGTTTTTGATTAAAATTCTACTTAAGTTAGTTATCATCAATTATTGCTGTTTAGACCATCGTGTAATGCACGGGTTTTAAATCTAGTTTCATATATATATATACATATAGACACACATTAAGTGTGTTTGTTTCTGGTTACTTTTGAATTTATAAGCTTATTTCTTTATTCTTCTTTTTCTTTCATAAGCCTATTTTTAGCTTATTTTATGATTTAGGATACCACTTTATGGTTAATAGGTTTAGGGTTTTGCTAACAATAATATTTAATTCTATTGTTAACAACTAATTTTTTTTTCCTTATAAAATATTGATTCTCTGGCAATAATATTAACAATCCCATTTTCGGATTTATAACCAATGAAATAATTATTTGAGTGGATTTCGGAGTTAAATTAACCACCACTACATTTTACAATAAATGAAAAGAGTTAATTATTAAAATCATCCCTAAAGTTTATCTCAAATTACGGATTTCGTCCCTAAGTTTAAAAAGTTGCATAATTTATTCATTTTTAGAAACTAATTACCTTTTTCGTCCCTAAGATTTGCTTCAATTACGGATTTCGTCCCTAAAGTTTGTCCTCAATTATGGATTCGGGGTCCCTAAGGTTCGCCCCAGTTACGGGTGCAAATTAGAAATTAGGGACGAAAAACGTAATTACTTTCTAAACTTGGACGATTTATACAACTTTTTAGACTTAGGGACGAAATCCATAATTTTAGATAAACCATAAAGACGATTTATGTAATTAACTCAAATGAAAATTAATAAGAGTCGATTGTTAATAATAACATAAGGTTTCATTGTTAGCAAAACATGTAAGTTTATTACACTTATATGACCAAAAAGCTAAAAATAAACCCTAAATCGAATTATGTACATGCTAAGTTCTTGTTTTCTTCCCATGATAGAATAGTTTAAAAGAATAATTAACATCATGTCACTTAATAAAGTAACTTTAAAATGATTAGCATTATTCTTTATACATGAAATATTTCTATTTTGTTTAATATACTTCTAAAAGAATAATTAATAACATCATGTAGTGTACAAATAAATAATTTGAAATAAATATATAAAAGGATTAAACATTATTCTCTATACATCTAATAATTCTTTTGACTTTGTATCAATTTGAAGCCGTTGACCATTAGCAACATAATTGTTTTCTTTGTTAGTAAATTGTTCAACTGTTCTTCTAGCAATTGGTAACCATAATCTTCTTAATCTTTCTTCTTCAACCTTAACTTCACCTTCAAGAAACCTTGGATGAACCGTAATTTCCGATACCGATCTTCTCCCCCCGGATTCCAAATCATGCCCTTCGATGTCTCTGTTAGTCCCCTCGATTTCTGGACATGGGTGATGATGATCAAACCGGTTACTTGACACACAAGTAATCATTTCGGATTTTAAAAGTAAAAGATCAGATGAGCTGACATTACTCCATCTGGTCTTCAATATCATCGGATCATGATCATCACATACCATGATCCGATGATTAAACTTGTGCAATATTTCATTATCTTGATCTTTTTCGATACTAGTTCCAAATCTTGAAGACCCTTCTCGTTCTATAAAAAGCCCTATATTTGAAGGCTCGGATACATTAAACCTTAAAGAATTTGAACTTGTAAAAAGGTCTATATCATCTTTTATAACTTTTAACCGACAAAGTGGACAACTCGAGTGTTTCTCAAGCCATTGATCGATACAATCAATATGAAAAGCATGTTTGCATTTAGGTAAAAGTCGAAGAATTTCCACATCTTCAAAAGTGGACAAACAAACTGAACATTCCAACCCGTTTTTCAATCCTTTTAACTTCGAAAACTTGAAGTATGGAAGTGATTCAATAATCGTTTTATCAATTCCCGAGAATCTTGATCTTGTTTGACGAAGATTACCAAAGTTTTCATGGTTTAAACTTGAACGATGAAAAGATGATGACATGTGACAACATTTTGCATAGATTAATGCTAGAAATGTTAACGAAAACACAATGGAAAGAATTCCAACCGCGAGGGCCAAACTTGGTTGGAATTTAGTAACAGAATCCGATGAACTCGAATATTCTTCATTACTTGAGGAAGTAAATGAAGATTGTGAAAGGGTTGTATTAGGAAAGGTGATGAGAAAAGTTATGATAGAAGTGAGTGTTTTTTGTCGGTTTACCGGAGTTATAATGAACTCCAGCGAGTGACTCGTCGGAAATTTCATGGGATAGACTGAGATGATGAAGAGAGGGGTGACATTGGTTGAGTTTTTGGAATTCTTTGAAGGGTTTATATGTGGTTTATTAATAGTATCTTCATGCTCCCTCTTGATATAAAATAGTTTCTTTTTAAAAAAAAAAGGTAAATATTGATTTAATAAAGTATTTAAATACTATATTTATTCAAAATAAAGAAAAAAAAATCATGGGTAAACATATTCTACATACTAAATAGAACAAATATTTCTTAAAAACTGAAAAAAAAAAAAAAAAAAAACCTTAAATTTCGATGATCTCCTTATAATTTTCAAAATTTAACGTCAATAATTCTTCAATCAAGTGAAATAATAACTAAAATTTATTTTTTCGAAATAAATAATATTTTAATTACTTTATCACAAAAACAAAACAAAAAAGAGAGGGAGAACATTACATTTGTTATAAACTAAAATAAAAACTACTAATTATCAAATTTATCTACAAGAAATGAAAAGTATATCTTTCTAGGTGACAATTTTAATTTATTTTTTTCATAAGTACCCTTAATTATATTGTAACAATTTTATGAAAAGTATTTTAAATATATAATTATCATTCAAGTGTATTATTTTGGCACATAATAAATAAACTTATGATATAAAATCTAAACTTGTGTTGTTTTTGTGGGTTAAGCATGTTCTATAATATTAGATATTAAATTAAATATTTTACCTATTTATATTTAAATATAATTATATGTTGATATAAATATTTAAAACCCCATGGTGATGGGTAAGTGGAGAGGCTTATGATTGAAATTTGACTTTTTTTTTTATAATTATACATATAATTGTACAATTGTCATTTTATATTAAATAATTCTTCTATGAAAAAATAATTTATAGTATAAATATTATGTAAGTTTTAATTAAAAATTTAAACATTATACTTCTTAAAATGAAGTTGAGATGTTCAAATATATACATCCATAATTAACTAAATATAAAATGATAGATAGATAGATAGATATATGTGTATACATATGCATATACGTATATGTTCATCTTGCTAATTTTGGAAGGTTTCCACACTATAAACAATTTATTATTTATTCAACTTACATTTTTCAATCAAAACAAGTGTGTACGTATTTCTATATTTAGAATGTTATGTTTCGATCTACAATTACCGATTACCATATATTATGTAATCGCTCTTTATTTAGGTCATGTTTGAACCGACCCAAACATGTTCTAACACTCTCAAGTCTCTACATCGATCAAACTTAATCGTTTTTAAATGCTTTTATATCACTATCTTAATTTGACGTAAGAGCATTTGGTTAGTTCTTTCTTTTCAACTCGCCAAAAGCTATTCGTATGTTTTATTTTTATTTTTGCCGGTTCATATGTGAGACAAATAAATTATTACTTTATCCGTCCAAATTTAATTGTTTACTGGATAAATAGATATAGTTAAGAAAGTGCAATAAGTACACTTTTAACCAATCAAATTTCTTTCTTACTCACTTAAGTTTTTTTTTTTGGATTGGATAAAATTGTAAGTGGATGATAATTTTGGGAGGAATTAAAAATCAAGAACGTAGACAATTAATATGGAACGGATAGAGTATTATAAAAGAAAAAAAAAAATTTATAGGAAATGAGATCCTAACATGCATACCTTAAAATTCCATACCTAGAATAGCAGTTTAGTCTTTCCCAAAAACAAACAGCAGCATATAAATGGTAAATGGTATAACAACCACCACATTTTGTGGGTATGCACATGTTCTTTGTCAATGAAATTATGGATTTTAAAGAAATGATTCGTATGTCTAATTCGTATATCTAATGATATGCTTAATGTATCAATAAGTTGTACCAGTATATTGAATGATATACACACTTTTTCCTAAAGATTAGTACAAGAAAAATTGCTTAACACCGTACCATGGGTGCATAACGTAGGCACGTAATGTGTCCATTGTGTGTGTTTTAATAGCTTCGACTAAACTAGTTATCTACGAATTAAATTGTAACACAGCCTGAGGGACTTTTACTCCCCGTTGACACACGTCTCTCCTCTATCACAAGGTATCATATTTTTGTAATTTTATCTATGAAGTTTTATAAATAATATTCATAAACTATCACCTACAACTCTTTTAATTACAACCTTGGTTTAAAAGGGCAATGTTTAGGCGTGCCGTGGCGATAGTCTCGTCGCCTTTTACAACTTGGATGGCGCCTTTAATTAAGACGGTTGTATTTCCCCTAAGCCTAAGTGTTAAAGACACATTTATTGAGTGTTGGGGGTAAAATAGAAGTTTGAATGAAGCTTCAAATCTAAATCAAAGTGATTTTTGCTTTAAGTGTTTAACTCGGATGAACACTTTCAACATCTGAGTTAAACCTTAAGAAGTCAACACCGAAGAAGTTTAATTCTGAAGAACAAACTTATCAACCGAGTTAAACCGAAGTTCATCAGAGTTAATATTAATATCAGAGCGAAGACTTAGGGTGTGCTTGGTTAGTGTTAGTTAATGGGAAAGGAAATGATAATGATAATAGTATGGAATACAATGGAAATGATAATGATAATAGTGGTAATGAAAGGTATTAACCTCAATTTAGTGGGTAATGGGGGGTAATGACTAATAGCATTAGATGAGACCAACCATGTTTATTGATTATCAATATCATTTATTACTATCTATAAACCCCAACCAAGCACCCCTTAGTTTGATCATCCGACTTGTTTTTAAATAAACTTTAGGATGTTCATTTTGTAATTTATAGTATATTTGTTAGCCTATAGATAGCTGGAGAGTGTTATAGAATTATGAGCCTGGATGTGTGAGTTTTGTAGACAGAATATTATGTAACCGAATCTTCCGCCACTTTTGGCTTTGAATGAAATCATAAATAAGCATTTATCTGTTTGATTCAACATCTAATTCATCAATTCAATAACTAAATCATGATTTTGCCATCATTTAGTTAAGCTAATCACCTAGAAATCTAAGATACGTTAAAACCTGACATTAATTAAATTATACCCGAACCGGGTTTTGGTCAAACCATTGAAACCGGTTTGGCTAAAACCCGGGTCGGGTTCAACTTGGTATTGGATATGTAGAACCGGTGGAACCGAGTAAAAACCGGTTTTGATTTTTAATAATAAGAAAAAAACGTAACTTGCAAAAACAAGCTAAAATTCGACTTTTATTAAACAATCTTGAAACACATCATACGTAAACGTTGTATTCTAGTAAAAAAGCTAGAAAAACATCTTCAAAACTTAATATTTCGATAATTATTAAGCAAAATGTTCGAAAAAGTACTATTTTTTATATGAAATATAACTAATAACATTGGGAAAAAAAAAGTTGAAAAAACACGTTAAACAACTTTTATTAAACTAACTTTTAACACACCATACATAAACGTTGTCTTCTACTAAAAAAAACTTGAAAATACATCTTCATAACCTTAATATTCCGATAATTGGAGTTTTGAGAGTGTATTTTTTGCGTTTTTAGAGTTTTGAGAGTGTTAGAATTGTGTGATTAACTTCATACTCAACCTACATACGTATACTTATAGTAAATTTAGGATGGCAAAATTGTAAAAAAAAAAAAAAAAAACACCAAAAGTATGCCAAAATTAAAAAAATGCCAAAAAAACGGCTAGTAGCAAACCGGGTATTCGACTCGGTTCAGGCAAAACCGGTTTATACCCGGTCCAAATCTGAGAATCCGATTTATACCCGGTCCAAATCTGAGAATCCGATTTATACCCGGTCCAAATCTGACAATCCCAACCCGGGTTGAACCCGCCGGATATTGGAAAAAACGAACCGGGTTTGATCGGTTCCTGTTTTCCTTGGGTTTCGATTTCGGGTTCAGGTTTTTTCGACACGACTAGGCGTGTGTATGGCAGCTACCGTATGACGCTTTTACTTTTAAACCCTTATCGCCTTAAAACGTTTATTCCCTTTTAAAACCTAGATTATACCTAGGTATTTGTTTTTAATTACTCACTATCCCCATCATTTTCAAAACGCACATCTAAATAGTCATTAAAAAAACTATAAAGCGGTTTAAAAAAAATAGTCCTTAAAAAACTATAAAGCGCTTTAAAAAAAATGCCCATCTAAATAGTCATTAAAAAACTATAAAGCGGTTTAGAAAATCGTCGCGTGGCGCTTCTATGTGATGGCCTTTAGCACCTTTTGTTTCTCAAGAAGGTCTTCTTACAGGAGGCTGTAAAAGGCGACGTTTTTCACGCTAAGGCACTTTAGGACTCTCTAGTACCTTGTGTTTCAAGTGATATCAAAGTCCTGATTTGTGTTAATTTGTCTAAAAGGGCCTTTATTTATTTATGCCAGTTTGTGAAATAGAGCAAATATTATATGTGGTATTTTTTGTACTTTTTTTTCCTTCTATTGCTAACTGAGGCGTGCGCTTAGCTACCCTTATCGTCTTGGAACGTCTATCGCCTTTTAAAACCAAGCTATAAAGAACTTTTAGTCTAAATCAATCTAATAAATGACGAGATGTTTACAATTAAGAAGTCTATATGCATTTCCAATCTCAGACACACACTTGCACATACTATTCACCCGAAGTTGTCACATGCAAGTTCGCCCATCTTGCCCCACTCCCACCCATGCCAAAGGTCTTCCTCGTCTCCTTACCCCCGTGTAGGGGTATGATTGTCTACATTTACCTCCCCCATACCCCGTTCTTGACGGGATAAGGTATCGTTGTTGTTGTTGTTGTGTATACATTTCCAAGAGGTCTAAGGCGAAGCTAATTCCTTGTATTATACGAATCCTAGAAAGTTTTGACAAATCTAAAAACATAAAGGTGAACCGATACTTTTTACAAACTATATTCTAAAATGCATCAAGTAGAATTAGCACGAGGATTTTGCTGCTATGCGTTCTCGAGCAGATGCACAGACAAATTATCAAACTTGGTTAACCAAGTTTCATAACGGTTGTCTTTACGCCACTTAGTTTTAACAATGGAGCACTATTGAAGCTTGAGTGGTTCTTACGGTTAATATATAGTTCGCGTGGACTGTGGAACATGACATTTTCGCAAGAATAAAAAAGGCTTCATTCCATAACGTATTGTTAAATGCGACTACAATACCAATACATTACATACAATTTCCTATATATATAACATAATCTATGCATATATATAACATAAATAGATAACAGTATTTATCACACAGTGACCAAATCATAAGCAGTCGTTTTGCATGATATGGCACATTTATTAACCTAAACCGCTAAGCAAAGAATTAAGTATTACCGATGTCAATTCTGAGCAGATGCAGAAGGGTTACTATTGGAAAACGTTGGTAAACCATTGGGTTGTTCTTCGTTAGCATGTTGAACGAATTCTTCTGGTGACATGTGGGACCCGTGACAAGCACACACGATTCGGATTTGGGTCCCACTGAATCTATAAGTTACACCAGATATCGTTTTCCCATTAGGACCAGGACCCGTGGTGGAAACCCATGGTAGATTTGGAGATGATCCACTTCCTCCGAATTTAACTTCAGCGGATATACCGGGTCGTATTGAGGGATATTCGGGAGGACAAATGTCTGTTTTCGATTGATCAATTACATTAGTACCCTTTGTGTCAGCTTCTGTTTGCAAAGATGGCAATTCTTCTTTGGTGTGTTTACCGTCATTTGTTACTCTCTCAAATGAATTCAGTACATTTACTGGCGTCACAGCTACAAAGAAGAAAACGTCAAAAGAAAAAGAATTAGCAAGACCAAGTCACGAGATATTATGATGACTTTGTAAGATCGTAGTCGGGAAAAAGAAGTGTATCTAACTTTTTTGCACGAGAGTTATAGATAATTATATCTCGTGATCATAATGCAATGCAGAAACTGAATGATTTCATATGTATTTTTAATGTTATAAAGAATAACGACAAGTTTAAAGAGTTTAAAAGAGAACCTTGGTTAATCTTCAATCCATTGCTTTGCATATTCGAGTTTGGTGAGGGTCTACCAAAATACGAAGGATGATACTGCAACGAATGAGAGACTCCCTCAGTTTTTCCAAACATTAACGGCAAGTTTGCAGGAATTACGGGCTGCTGTGTTCCTGATCTATCATTACTTGCAGAACCCATAACTATATTTCCTGATTGTCCCGAAAACCCGACTTTAAATTCTTTTTCTGACGAAATGGTAAACCTACGTTGACTTTGTACCAAGTCAACATTACTCGAATCAGAAACAACCCGGACTTCCTCACTCCCAGCTTCAGAATCAGCCACATCCTCATTTTCAGTAGAAGAATAAACGTCTTTTTCATGTCGTTTTTGATTGTTTATTTCCTCAAACATATTTTTACGTTTTCCACCTTCTTCTGCATTATTAGTGGGTCCCTTCGAAAGGTCGTAGAAAAGATTCTCATCTGGTTTTGTATCTTCTTTATGATTAGAACCGTCTAGAAAATTCTTAAAATCGTCAATTATTTTGCTACCACGGTCAGATTCCTCAGAATTATTGACGTTTTTACCCTTTGAGCCAGTTGAGGACCCACCGCCAAGTAAGGATAAGGAGAGATCAAGTCTGTTATCGTTCTCCATTTGGGTTGGAAACTTATATATATGTCGAAAATAAAAATATTTAAGTTTTGAATCAGGGTCGGGATACTTAGTTTATGTTAACCAAATATAGAAGCAATCGACAGAATCTTCAAACCAGCGTCTTCTAGCAGTTCACCTACATGAAAATTTTTACACGATTATTATTTCTTTCAAACAGATTATGTGATTTGAAAATGCAATAATCGGGATGCGTAACAGGGTATTTTGGATTGTGTTTTGGGGTAGATTATCAGATTATTAAGGCTGCAAATGCACATAAGCAATCAGAGGATTGTGTATTTCGCAATAAAAATCTGAAAAAAAATGATTGTTCCGTGTTTTCATTTTTTATAAGCAGGTTGAGACATACTTTCTCAAAAGCCGTTCAGAAACGCAAAAAATCAGAAAATAGTGTGTGGCAAGGCATTCTGAAAAAGTGACAATGTTATGTTTTCATTTTAAAGTTGAGACTTGGTTTTTTGAGAAAGTAGTTCGGGAAAAATAAAATCTTATTTGCGAAAGCAAATCCAAAACACCCCCCTAAAATAAAAATACTACCAAACTGATTATTTCAACATACTATAATCAAATAAATCAGAATCAGATTGCTCGATCCAAACACTAAATAGCTGATTATCTATGTTTTAAAACCTAACAATCAGGTCATCAGTTTCAAAGCGCAATCCCAAACACCCGAACAGATAATGTTATCTAAAAATTTAATCTTTATCTTTCAGTAAGAGGGTGTTTGCGATTACGCAAATTTCCGTTTGGAAAAAGTATATATCACCTTACTTCTTTAAAATTGTGATTTCTCACTAAGAAAACGCAATTATATCACTTTTTTCAAATGGTCTGGTGAATGATATTTTGTTATTATTTGCATTTCGCAAAAACGATAATCAGACAATATGTGCCAAAACGCAATCCTAAACACCCTAAGAGGGTGTTCAGACTATGTTTTTGGGAAAATTACATGTTTACGATATTTGCGAAACTCAAATTATAAGAAAATATCAATCACCAAACCATCCGGAAAAAGTGATTAATTTGTGTTTTCTTAGAGAAAACAATATTTTAAAGAAGCAAGGTGATATATACTTTTTTCTAAACGGAAATTTGCGTAATCCCAAACACCCAAGCAGATTATGTTATCTAAAAATTTAATCTCTATCTTTCAGTAAGAGGGTGTTTGCGGTTACGCAAATTTCCGTTTAGAAAAAGTATATATATCACCTTGCTTCTTTAAAATTGTGATTTCTCACTAAGAAAACACAATTATATCACTTTTTTCAAATGGTCAGGTGAATGATATTTTGTTATAATTTGCATTTCGCAAAAACAATAATCAGACAATATCTGCCAAAACGCAATCCCAAACACCCTAAGAGGGTGTTCGGACTGTGTTTTGGGGAAAATTACATGTTTATGATATTTGCGAAACTCAAATTATAAGAAAATATCAATCAGCAGACCATTTGAAAAAAGTGATTAACTGCGTTTTCTTAGTTAGAAAACACAATTTTAAAGAAGCAAGGTGATACATACTTTTTCGGAAACTCGAAATGTTTTTGAAACTAAGCTACACACAAACTAATTATCTCAATATATATAATAATCATATAAACCATAAAAATAAAAAAATTAAAAAGTAGAATAAATTAAATAAGTTAAAGAAAACAATTGAGCTTAAAACTGAAAATTAATTGACAAAAATTGAATCAATATAACTATATAAGATCTAAAATTAATGAAAATTACAATAAATTGTGATATTAATAAATGAATAAAAGTTTTAATTTATAGAATATAAAACAGTGTAGATTGAATTATGTAAATAAATTGGAAAAAATATATAATTAAAATTAAATAACCTGAAATTGATGAAAATAGGGGATCAATTGAAACCCTAGAGATGAAGTAGAATAGTTGGTGAAGAGGAGATTTGTTTGTTTGTTTTTTTTATTATTTTGCATTTTTATATTTATTTGTTGCTTTTTTTTTAATTTATTTATTAGGCACGTGTATCTTGAGGTTATTTTTTTTATATCATATTAAGATAAGATGTCTTTAATGATTAAAAAATAAAAAAGTAAAAAAGAAATAAAATTAAGAGTAAATTACTATTTTTTTCTCGATATTTTTAATTCGTCGATTTCGTTCTTAAACTTTTTTTTCGTAGTTTTTGTCTATTACTTGTTATTTTTCCGTTTTTTTTTCATCCGTCAAGTTGCAGTTAGTTTTTACCGTTAAATATTAAATGAACTAACTGAAAAGACCAAAAATGTACTTTTAAATTTATTTTATTTTTTTGAATTAATTAATTAAATAATTAATTTAAAACCCTTTTTCTTTTATAAAAATTATATGTGCTTTATTCGCATACAAAAATTATAGAGTAAATCACATTTAATTTTTCACATGTTTTTCGACGACCATCTATCACCGTCGACGCCACCACTACCTCCTCCATTGAAAATCTTATGTGACTTAAAAACTTAAATGGTAATAAAACAATTTCATCTATTGTCACTTTTATTTCTTTTCTTTGTAACTTCATATATAATGTAGTTTTATTACTACTCACCAAATAGTCAAAAAAAATCTTAGTAAATATCAGGAAGTTGATGTTTCGACTCATAAAACTAAACCTACACAAATAATAACGCGTTCGTATAAGCTAATGAAAATAAAAAGACACTAGAACTTGTTAAAACTATATACCTGATAAAGTGTAGGATACAAAAATGCTACAGCAATAAACATACAAGTTTTTAGCCTAAAAGCTTAGCCAATTCATCGACTCTAAGAGTCGCTTGTGGAACTACATCTAAGTAATTCTCCTTAGGATCCTTCTTTCGGTTCCTAGGATTTGTTTTACCTTTTGTTTTTGCGCCTTTTCTAGAGTCCGAAACTGCTATTACCTCGTTTCCAACTGTTTCTTCGCCTTCTTCTTGCTTCTCAGCTATTGGCATTTCCACCCTTTTAGGTCGTTGGATTCTAAAAGTAGGCCCGGGTGCCGCAGATTTGGCAAACGCAACCGTCTTTGCATATGCTACGTCAGCATCCAAACAAGATTCTTCTAGAACAACCGCGAGTCCATCTTGTACTGCCTGGTTTAAGAGTGACATCACTCCATTTATACACTCTTGGTTATTCGTGTTTTCTTGTATATTGCCTTCACTGTCGTCGGGTTCAATGTTTTCAACGGTAGAACTTATGACTTTATCTTCGTCACATTCATCTTCGGTCATATCTTCGTCACATTCATCTTCGGTCACATCTTCATCACAATTATCTTCGGTCATATCCTCAAGTGCTGATTCTAGAGACTGTACAACTAAATCTGCATCATTAGTATCTGTATCGGGATTATTTGATTTTTTTGGCTCGTTTTCTTGAGAGAACATTGATTTCCAATCTCGTCCTCTCCACATAAGTATGTGCTCGAGCTCAAATGAAACCAATACACATGGGACAAGATCCTGAAATGTAAAACAAATATATATTATGTCCTGCAAATACAGTGATTAGAGGAGGTAAGATAGGCGAGTTGGATAATGGGTTAAAAACGGGTCGACTTAAGATGACTCATAGTACGGAAAAATAATTTTCTAATATGCACACTGGCAGTATACACACAAATGATTCTTAAGTCCGATTTTTTTCTACGTTGTGATCTTCGACTTGTACAGTAGAAGAAAGTAACAGTGAAAAGCGATCGCAGACCTTTAATTTCGCACCAATTCTTCGGTAATCACTCCCATTCATTCCTTCACAGTTTATTCGTACTAAATCGCATGCTTCAAATGCCTCTCTAACATTATTAGCAAGGTCACAATAAACTCCATTTTTCCCTAAAAATACATCCAAATAATTTTATAATCATGTTTTCTGAACATATTGTCAAAAGTTGAAGAATCATATAGAAAAAGTCAATTTTCGATAAATTACAAAAAAAAAAAAAAAAATGGTAAAAAAAATTCAACGAGTGACTATTAAATCATGACAATGTCCTTTAATTTAAAATCCAACATTGCATATCCAAGTGACGTTTCATGTGAAAAGGTCATTTAAATTATTAGGGTTGAAAAATAATTTTTATAGATAAATTACTCAAAAGGCTTACCAAGTTTGCATATTGGGATTAATTGACGTCCTTTTGTGCGCATTTCATTTGCTTCTTGTAGTGTTAGCCCGTCTGGGGCCCGTTGAATAAGTCTTGGATATACAGGGGTAACTGGTTTCCATAACATAAGAGGAAAAATGGGGCGAGTTTTATAATTATAATTTCTACCTCGGAAGAGATACACAACTCCTCCTTTGCTATATATTACCTTCCCTCCTGTCTTCTCCTATTACACAATGAATTTTTAAAAACAAATGAGCGTTAACAAGAATAGTGTTGAGCAAATTAAATTTCCAATAGTTTAAAAAGACTAAAGAAGAGTATTTACACGGTTCAACAATTACATACATCGACAGATGTTGCTAGGATTTTTTTACATTTCGTGAATTCTATATTAGTAAAAAAAAAGGATTGGTATCAGTCTAGAAGTGATCATATCAAACGGGTCAAACGGGTCAAACGAGATACAACCTCCTGCTTATAATTTTAAAAAAATATATAATTCCTGTAATATTTTAGCAATATAGGATTTGTAATCATATTGAACAAGTTAAATATTTTAAAGTTCTAATAATGGACAAAAATTGTGTTCATGTCAACATGGCCAGGAATTTTCCGATTTTGACCCGTTATCGGACCCGCCCGACCTATAACAGTTTTAAGGTGTCATCTACTCGAAATTTATGTTCATTTAAAAAAGTTAGCTCGGGTTAACCCGGCCCGGAACGTTTCAATCTGTACCAAAAATAACCTTATCCTGTAAACAAATCTTGGCTAATAAGAGGTCAATTACATAATCATACAAAAGTCATAGTTCACAAATATAACATTACTAGGAGATTCTACATATGCAGGAGCAAAGAAAAAAACATAAAAAGGTAACTGAGCACGAAAGAATTTAGTTAGCACCAACCTCTAGTTGTTGGCGAACGTTGTCCATATCAACAGTGCACACACCTTTGCATTTTATTTTACAAACTCTCCTACGTTTCCAATGAGCATGGATATTGTCCAACATATTATGTATCAAACCATCTCTACCTATAATATTAAAAATAAATAAATAAAAAATAATTTTCATTTAAACAAAAGAATATCGCATTCCCTACAAACACAAAGTTTTAAGAAATATTCAAAATCAATTTTTCCCAAATGCTCAAACGGATTATTACGAAAGGCTCATCAAAACACCAACTAACAATCTAAATCTAAATCGATAATCTTTAAAGTTTAAACATACCCATATTCAATTGCCTTTGTGATTTCAAACAACCTTTAATAAGCGCATCAATCTCCTCCTTCGACAACTCCTCCCCCAAAATCTCCTCCCTCGTCCTAACATACTTCGGACCCGACCCAGGCAAAAATGGTCCGGGAGCTTGAACCGGCTTGACCCCTTTCTTATTCGCCGGAGGCAAATTAAACGAATCAAACTCCAACTTCTTCTTACTAGGCGCCAACGGCTTTTTCCCCGTCCACGGTCTCGCCATAGTCCCAGGACCAAACGGCGCAATAGCCGGTTCCCTAAGCTTCAAAGGCTTAACTTTCGGTGTTTCCGTATAACTATACTGAAACTCAAACGGCGCGTTTGGTATCGAATATGTTAGTCCATTATCTCCTACTTTTATCGGGCTTTCATTACTCTCTTCCTCAATTTCATTGGGTATTTTCCTAATTTTCACTATTCGTTTAAACGCAGGATGTTTATTATTTAAATTCAAATTAGTACTATTAGGGTTAGGGTTTGGGTATTTTTCCAATTTCGAATATTTCGATTTTTTACCAGGAATTGAAGAACGTGAAGGCGACGACGGCGTTCCGGTAGACTTATACACCGCCTCCGGCGCCGGAGTGACGTCAATTGGCCGGATATTGGCGATTTTGGCTGCGGATTCGAATTTTTTGTGGAATCGTAATTCGTCTTCGATTTGCTTCTGGGTTCGATCACGGCGGATGAATTTCTGGGCGTTTGCATTGTTCCACCGGGAAAAATGGAGCTCGGTGGCCGGCCGGTGGTGGAGATACGGTGGGGGAGAGAAGATTGGGAATTGGATTGTGGGTTTTAGGGTTAGAGACATTTTGGTTGTGGAAGTGGAGAAGTGGGATTTACGAAGGGGTGATATCGAAAAATATAAGACGGTGAATTTGATACGGCTTATTAAATTTCTCTTTACTGAACGTGTCTTTAATTTAATTGGCGTTTCTTAAATAAGGTTTGCGTTACTGGAAAAGCACGTTTATCATGTAAAGATAGACATGAGTCGTTAAGAATGGAGAAACACTTATAAGTGAAGAAAGAATTTAA
This sequence comes from Senecio squalidus, assembly GCA_910822075.1. NCBI lineage: Eukaryota > Viridiplantae > Streptophyta > Magnoliopsida > Asterales > Asteraceae > Senecio > Senecio squalidus. The sequence continues at coordinate 65,512,822 of CAJVGC010000582.1, forward strand.
AATGACCTACGAGAGACTCCTTTTAATTGTATATGAATTGCATTTTCTATGATGAATTCAAAAGGTTTGTTATGATGGTAGTTAGTTATCATATCGATTTCGAACTTGTCACATTCATGGCTATGGATGTGGACTATTAGCGATGTGCTATACGTGCAACATGGCATGTTCGGATTGGCAAATACATGTTTTTCGTCCTTTCAGTTTTATAAAGTTATCAATAAATAGAACGGAAATCATTGGGTTTGAAACCCTAATTTTCTCCCAACTAAACTTCATTCAACGTCAAGATTGACTTAAATGTTGAGGTGGTTTACATGGTTGAGACCATATAAAATGTCTTTAACATATTGATATTTTTATTGTGGGATCTAAAAAAATTATCGTCGTTTGATCTCTAAATCTCATAATATTACAGTCGAATCATCTTATGTTTATTTAAAGTGTTTGGGAATATTTATAAACATGTAAATAATTTTATTCAAAACAATTAAGTTGTTATTTTAAATTCTAGATATTTTATTACAAGTATAATAATAATAATTGTATAAATTACTTCGAGATAATAAAAGAACATTACAAAAATGTTAACAATTAAGGAAATAAAAACCAGTAAATTGTATGTAACGAAAAAATTCAGTTAAAGTTTCGCAGATCAAGTTATGATAATAAGCTTATAATTGTCAAGACATAATGAAATGATGATCAATTATTAGACTTCAATAATTTTAATTAGTAGAGGTTAAACAAATACATGTAAAATTATATCTATCTATAATATATATTAAAAGAGATGTATCGAAAGTAATGTGGCGAAGTCTTGAAAATTAGATTAATTTAAAAATTAATTTTAAACCCTTAAATTAAAATAATGATGTCATATTACATCATCATTTTATATTTTTAATTTAACCCTTTCATTTTATAATAGAATTTTAATCATTCAAATTTTATAAACCCTTAAAAAAAAATAGATTGATACTATTATTTTTATTTTAAAATATCTTTTATATATTAAACTTTTTATAGAAAAATTATATATTTAAATGTGAAGTTGAAACATGTACATATAAACGAAAAGACAAATATTTATAATATTTTCTTACATCGTTAATGATACACGATGTCAATTAAATTTTATATATCTATTATCTATTATTACTTATAATCTAGAGTCGTCGGCTTTATTACGTGTGAGATATTTCAAATAGTGAAATGGTATGCATTTGAAACTCCTGACTATTTGGTTGTCCTGTGTTTTAATTACCATAATATGAGGTATAATGATATTTAAACTGTTCAGTTACCCTAAGTTAATAACACATTTAAAACTCTTTACTCTTTGGTTGCCCTGTGTTTAATTACCATAATGTGAGGTATAATGATATTTAAACTGTTCAGTTACCCTAAGTTAATAACACATACGTTTTTAGGTACTCCAAAAGTTAGGTGATATTAATGGCATACTAATTATTGAGGTATAATGATATTTAAACTGTTGAGTTACCCTAAGTTAATAACACATACGTTTTTAGGTACTCCAAAGGTTAGTGGTATCCACTTGGAATCTTAATGGTTTGAACGACCATAATGTGATTAATGGCATACTAATTATTGAGGTATAATGATATTTAAACTGTTGAGTTACCCTAAGTTATTAACACAAACGTTTTTAGGTACTCCAAAGGTTGGTGGTTTTGTGTTTTTCTATATAAGTTAGTTCGCCAGAAAAGTTACTTTTGCATCAACAAGCCCATAACTACGTAAAATTATGTCTCTTTCGAAAAACATGTCTCACTCCAAGATTGGCGCACTTGACCCAACTAGAGAAGATTGGGTTGTTCATGTACGACTTTGTAGAATGTGGGAGGCAATAAATACAAAACTCGGTGATGTCTTACTTGGGTTGGAGATGGTTATGGCTGATGATGAGGTAATTTCTAATTTGTTTGAAAATTTTAAAAGCCGGAAAAAGGGTACGCCACGAAAACAGTAAATATACAATAATATCTACCATCAACGATGGAAACTGTGGGGGGTTAAATTAGTTTCTTACATGTTTTTTTTTTTTTTTTTACCAAAAATGGCGCTTCGATACAAGGTTTCATCACTAGAAATCATAGACAAAAGTTTAAGGCTCTTCTCGAAGAGGCCCAGGTATATCAAATCTCGAGGTTCAGAGTGATTTAAGGTCAAATGGGATATAAAGTTGTCCCGAATCAATACCGCATCCGTTTCAACATTGCAACATCGGTTCGTAAACTTGAAGGTGGTCATGAGGAGTTTCCATTGAATGTGTTTAGTTTCACACCAACGGAAGTTCACCTACAGAGAATCAACAACAATTCCCTCCTCACTGGTGCCGGTTTTTCTTTTCTCTAAATGTTTATGTTTCCTATATCCAGTTTTTTGTTTTTTGTGGAACATAAATGAAACACGCGAAATGAATCGATTCTTCAATTGGATCAAAGGTGTTGTAGAAATTAGTCGAAACCATTCGATTTAATTGAACATTTCTATTGTAATTTGTAAAGAATCTATATATTGTATTTAATTTGGTGTTTGAGGATTTTTGGAAGCTGAGTTTTATACATTCGAGGGAAACAGAAAGTAGCAGGAAATAGGCACAAACCACGTGTTTTAATTTTAGAAAGTAGAAGGTCGGTGGCGGTTAAAGACACAAAACTCCCGATTCTGATCATTGTTCGTAACAAATCTCTTTACAAAATTGTCACCGCGCAACGCGCGAGAATACGCCTAGTTACTTATAATCTAGAGTCGTCGGCCATCTAACGTGTGAGATATTCCAAATAGTGGAATGATATGCATTTGAAACTCCTGACTCTTTGTTTGTCCTATGTTTTAATTACCATAATGTGATTAATGGCATACAAATTAATGAGGTTTAATGATATTTAAACTCCTCAGTTACCCTAAGTTAATAACACAGACGTTTTTAGGTACTCCAAAAGTTGGTGGTATTAATGGCATACTAATTATTGAGGTATAATGATATTTAAACTGTTGAGTTACCCTAAGTTAATAACACATACGTTTTTAGGTACTCCAAAAGTTAGTGGTATCCACTTGGAATCTTAATGGTTTGAACGACCATAATGTGATTAATGGCATACTAATTATTGAGGTATAATGATATTTAAACTGTTGAGTTACCCTAAGTTATTAACACAAACGTTTTTAGGTACTCCAAAGGTTGGTGGTTTTGTGTTTTTCTATATAAGTTAGTTCGTCATAAAAGTTACTTTTGCATCAACAAGCCCCATAACTACGTACAATTATGTCTCTTTCGAAAAACATGTCTCACTCCAAGATTGACGCATTTGACCCAACTAGAGAAGATTGGGTTGTTCATGTACGACTTTGTAGAATGTGAGAGACAATAAATACGAAACTCGGTGATGTCTTACTTGGGTTGGAGATGGTTATGGCTGATGATGAGGTAATTTCTAATTTGTTTGAAAATTTTAAAAGCCGAAAAAAGGGTACGCCACAAAAACAGTTAATATACAATAATTTCTACCATGTTTTTTATGTACAACGATGGAAATTGTGGGGGGGTTAAATTAGTTTTTTACATGTTTTTTTTTTACCAAAAAGGGCGGTTCGATACAAGGTTTCATCACTAGAAATCATATACGAAAGTTTAAGGCTCTTCTCGAAGAGGGCCATGTATATCAAATCTCGAGGTTCAGAGTGATTGAAGGTCAAATGGGATATAAAGCTGTCCCGAATCAATACCGCATCCGTTTCAACATTGCAACATCGGTTCGTAAACTTGAAGGTGGTCATGAGGAGTTTCCATTGAATGTGTTTAGTTTCACACTAACGGAAGTTCACCTACAGAGAATCAACAACAATTCTCTCCTCACGGGTGCCGGTTTTTCTTTTCTCTAAATGTTTATGTTTTCTTTCCTATATCCAGTTTTTTGTGGGTTGTTGTCGTTCACATGACATCTGGCTATGTGTTTACAGAAGATATAGAGTGTTTGGTAGGAATCTATAATTGAACATTTCTGTTGTAATTTGTAAAGAATCTATATATTGTATTTAATTTGGTGTTTAGGGATTTTTGGAAGCCGAGTTTTATACATTCGAGGGAAACAGAAAGTAGTAGGAAATAGACACAAACCATGTGTTTTAATTTTAGAAAGTAGAAGGTCGGTGGCGGTTAAAGACACAAAACTCCCGATTCTGATCATTATTCGTGACAAATCTCTTTACAAAATTATCACCGCACAACGCACGGAAATACACCTAGTTATCTTATATTTGACCACCAAAAAACTGTGATATTTGTTTGATGTTATATGATGTGATGCATATGAAAGCTATTTTCACATATAATGTTACTATGAGTAATGCTTAAAACATATTTTATCAAAACTACATGCTTCCATGTAAAATATTTAGATTCCTTTAATTGGTTTAATAGTCATCGGCTTTTTCAAACACATGGTGAATGAGTATAGTTAAATTTTACTGTTTTTATCTTAACAATTAAATTCTAATTTTCGATAGTTTGTGATAGTGGATTTTTGAAAATTCTATTAATCTTTTACTATGACTGCATCTGTCATGAAATTTAAATATCCCTTAATAAAAGATTATTGTTTTTAAGAATATATTATTTGTATCGAAATGTTTTATTATAGATGTGCCTATGGTTCGTAATATAATATTTTATCACATATATATTTCAAACTAACGATAGTTACGCGCTTTAAGAGTAAGATCCAATTTTACAAATACTCGGTTGGGTTTGATGATTAAAGTTTTGGTAGTTTTTCAATTAGAGGCAAATTTTCAATTACTTATTTTATATATTATCTAGACTAAATTGTTTTATGCAGTCATAAGATTCGTTTTTTCATTGAATTTGTTCGTATAATTTTATTACTCGTATTTAATTGACAATCTGCTCACTAAACAATCTTATGATTGAATTTTTAAATGAACATCTTCATTATTTGTTTTAGTATGAATTGTGATTGCACGGAGAGACTTAACATGATTTTTTTTTAATTAAATGTGATAATTTTAATTTTTAATTTCTTTTTCTATTTATAGATATTAAAAGTGATCTACATTGACTTTTAGAATTACATTATTATTGTTATGATTATCTGTTTAATCGGCACTAATTCTTTAAAAGTTTCTTATAAATTGAAATTGCTTATAATTATTATATTTAAGTATACGATATGATGATGCTTTGAAAGGAAAACATAACATGGGTATTTGGTGTTTAACGTTATATTAATATGATGTATTTGTGTGGAATTAGTTTTATGTGTGTATTCATGCTAATAGAGTATCAATTCTTACATTGTGACAACATAAATTTATATTATAGTGAAGTTAATTATTTGTGCTTTTACTATTGTTAATAAATGAAAACATTATGTATTTATAATTTCTGATTATTGATGTGAACTTACATGTATAATTCGTAGTATTTAATTTTATAAGTATTCATGTTGTATTAATATGGTTAAAATTATATGTGAACCATTTTGATCTTTTTATGGTAGTAATCACATGGAATTAAATATTGAACTAGTTTCTTAGATAGTACTTTAAATCTCATGATATTATAAATAACTTAATGCTTTTACTGTGATTTGTTTAGTCATTATGTATTTAACTGATAAAATATTTATATAATTGGTTCCTGTTATGTTATTATCTTTAAACTTAATGAAACATATTAATATTTGTGTATTAATATGATATAGTTCATCATGACAAACCTTGCAAAGCTTGAGTTTTTGGCTTTAGACATTACTGGAAAGAACTATTTGTCATGGGTGTTGGATGCTGAAATACACCTAGATGCTAATGGTCTTGGTAACACAATCAAAGTGGAAAACCAAACTACTACTCAAGAAAAGGCCAAAGCAATGATTTTCATACGTCATCACATTCACGAGGCTTTAAAAACTGAATACCTTACTGTGAAGGACCCACTTGTCCTTTGAAATAATCTAAAGGATAGGTTTGACCACCAAAGAACTGTGATATTACCAAGAGGAAAATGCAGGTAATTTTTCAATTATAATTTCTCAATTATGCCAAACAACTATTTAAAAAACATATAATTGAGAAATTACCTGCATTTTCCTCCGGTTTGTACTACACTAAAATTAGTGCAATTGAATCAAACATATAATTGAGAAATTACCTGCATTTTCCTCTTGGTAATATCACAGTTCTTTGGTGGTCAAATCTAAAACTAAAATTAGTGCAATTGAATCAAACATATAATTGAGAAATTACCTGCATTTTCCTCTTGGTAATATCACAGTTCTTTGGTGGTCAAACCTTTCCTTTAGATTATTCCAAAGGACAAGGGGGTCCTTCACAGTAAGGTATTCAGTTTTTAAAGCCTCGTGAAGGTGATGACGTATGAAAATCATTGCTTTGGCCTTTTCTTGAGTAGTAGTTTGGTTTCCTACTTTGATTGTGTTACCAAGACCATTAGCATCTAGGTGTATTTCAGCATCAAACACTCATGACAAATAGTTCTTTCCAGTAATGTCTAAGCCAAAAACTCAAGCTTTGCAAGATTTGTCATGATGAACTATATCATATTAATACACAAATATTAATATGTTTCATTAAGTTTAAAGATAATAATATACCAGTAACCAATTATATAAATATTTTATCAATTAAAAACATACTGACTAAACAAATCACAATAAAAACATTAAGTTATTTAAAATATCATGAGATTTAAAGTAATATCTAGAAACTAGGCCAATATTTAATTCCATGTGATTACTACCATAAAAAGATCAAAGTGGTTCCCATATAATTTTAACCATATTAATACAACAGAAATACTCATAAAATTAAATACTACAGATTATATTTATTAGACCTTAAACTAATACATGAAAACTTAGATCGGCAAAAGATAAGAAAACAAACAATATTTAAAAGTTAACGAATATGTATTGGTTAAATAAAATTTAAAGAAAACTCACGTTCAAATAAGCAATGTTCAATTGTTGATAATGAATGGATCCACAAAATAAATAAATTATAGGTATTCAATAATCAAAACCAATTTGCAATCATACATATTCGTACAATCATGATATTTAACATATATGACCAATATGTACAAAATCAAGTAAATAGTTTGACACGTATTCATACAATCATGATATCAAACTAAGTTTTATCTATGCATATTCATATATAATCTCAATATCAAACAAAATCATATAATTAATTAAAAGTGTCATAAAATTTAAATTTATATATAACAAACAAGTTAAAGTATTTAGTTCCATGTAACTATTGCCACAAAGTGATTAAAGTAGTTAATATATAGATTTATTAATACAACTGTGATATAAAATATCATAATTAACATCGTATAGTTACGTTACGAATGAAGAAAAAAAAAACTAAATATAGATTTACGTACAAATATTTTTTAGTAGCAATTTGCAATAAACTAACATATTCACAGTTACCAATTCACATTTACCAATTTGTTAGTTTATTTAATTCAAATTACAAAGAAAAAAAACAGAGCTTGTTTTCATTCATAACTAGATTTTTGACTAAATTATAGATCTATATTACGTATAGCACATGGTCATAACAAATCCATATATCGTTAAAATATTACCTTGAATGTGATCATGACTCGAATCTTTCCTTAGAGCGTGCTGATAACGTGTTTTGAAAATAGAAGAATATGAATAAAATGAATATATTAGGTCTACCAATATGTTATATTTATAGATACAAATATAAGATAGACTTCAATAAAAGATCATAAATACAAGATCGACGTCCATATAATAAATAATTCATAACAGTACGAACTCTATTATCACTATTTTAAAATTCCATGGACATTCTTAACAGTTAATGCACTAAGTAAGGGTTGGGCCAATATTTACGATCATATTGGTGGGCTAGGCCAGAAACTAAAAAACAATAAAACTTATTCTAACCAAATAACATACTAAATTAATATTTATGAAATCGTTACAATTTATTAATTAAAATAGTTATTAATTAATCGATAAATTTATAATTATTAATTTATCAATTAATTAAAATTTTATTAATTTATATTTAAATACTCAATTTTTAAATACATTTCATAATTTTGTATAATTAATGTATAATACATAATAAATATAAAAGTTTACAAACATTTATTAAACTTCCACCCATCCAAAGTGAAGTTGATTCTACTAAAACACAAAAGATAATTAAGTCGTTTTTTCAAGAAGTCTTTTATAAATTATTCATTACATATTAAATTTATAACGAATTATTAATTTATATCTTATATGGGCTTTATAGAGATTATAAAAAGTGTATTATCTTATAATTTTAGCAAATTTTTTAATTTAGTACTTTTCCCCCGACTTGGGACCGAGAGAAAGTATTATTTTAAAGAGTTTATTAATTAATCGAGTTTATTCTGTATTCTCTTTGTCTTAAAATAAACGTATAAATGGTACAAATTTTTGCATTAGTTAAAACATTTTTATGTTTACTTTACCCATATGAATGCAAGTAATTGCAGTAAATAGTATTTAATATAACTATATTAGCTAGTTTCATCAAATATATCTTTGATAGTCTAACAATCTAACTAGAAAAGTAAAAGATAAATTGTAATTTAAAAGAAAAAGATTGTATCAAAAACAAAAAGTTAAATCTAAAATTAAAAAAGAAGTAAGCAGATTGGCTAGATACCGAAAACAACTAACCATCCTGATTCAAAATAATAATATAATAAATATTAGAAAATGTTAGCATATATAATAATCTCGACCAAAATTGATTCAAGATTGATTTAGAAAATATAAATGAAATTACAAAAACCCAAACCGAACCGGACTAAAAACACCAAAAACCAATCAATTGGTATTTGGTAGTATAGAGATGGGCATAATGGGTCATGCTCCACCTTAGTCTAGTCCAACAAAGCCGCCCCGATGAAGACCGGTCACATTCCAACCCGGCCCGACCAGGCTTAGATCAGTCCAAATATCGATTCAAAGCTCGGAGTTGATCAATGATCATACTAATAATGCAGTAAAAATACTAAGAAAAGTCAGGACTCCAATCTAGCTTATTTCCATTGGGTTATGGACCGAAAACAATGTAAAAGATACCCATTTCAGTTGTTGAGTGAAGTGTTGTATTAGCATTTTTTTTATTTAGAACAAGAATTGGCAAATGTAACTGATTAATATAATCAAATACTTTTGTTAATAAACAAGTCGGGCGAAATAAAAATAACCGGACCGGCTTGGACTCCAACCGAGACCGGTCTGCCACTCCTAGAAAGCTCGTCTAAACCCTACTAAAAGATCGGGTGGCCATGTCCGGCTTTAAAATCATCAAGCCTTAGAAGAGGCAAGGACCGGGCCTAGAAAAGACCGGGCTAAGGTCCAGGTCGGGCCGGAGTTTGCCAATCTCTATGTTAGTGAATCAAAAGTTTTTAGAAATTAAAAAAAAAAATGGCTTTAACATTAAACCAAGCCATTTTTTAAAAGTAAAATCACACGATTATTAATTCGCTTTAATAAGTTCAAAGACTCTTTACAATTAACATCTTTTTAGCTCGTTTTAGTTTCGCTCAAAGTTACTTTATTCGACAATATTTTAAAATTTAAATGACTACTACTAAAAGGTAAATTTGAAGTCTCATTTAAGATTATAAACCAAACAATACTTCAAATAGTACATATTGACAATACATTCTGTCCAATGTACTATTAAAACAAAATTATTGGTTTGGGAATGAATTTACCATAGTTATCAACCAATTTAGTACTATTCGAAAATTGGGTCCATCGTTACGTCTGCCGATTTCATTTACTCTTCGGGTTATATGGTCATTGTACGCGATTCAAGTGAGACTGACCGATGATACGTATTAAATGGTTCGTTTAGGAGTTTGGGTGTTTGTTGGTCCTTTTTTCTTTCTTTTCTTACAATGACACAATTTACTTAAGATCGTTGATTACTATTGATTGGAATTGAGAATTACAAGTTTATTTCGGAAATAGGAAAGTTAAGACAAATTGATTATCACTTTACTTGACAACAAGTTTGAAGAAAATCAAGCTTATGTTTCACAACGATGAACAAGTTGGGTCGCTAAAGGTGTTATAAGTAGCTTTCTAGATAACTAGTAAAATGTTCGCGCGATATTGCGGCGAGAAAAAATATGTAATACGGAAAAATTACATTGCGATAATAATTTAGATAGTTTCTCATTCGTTTTGTGGTATATACATTGTATATAATATATCAGTCATTCGGGTCATAAATAGTAATTAGATTTTTCAGTATTTTCTAGTCAGATTTTTCGAAAAAAAATTGAAAATTTACTGTGTTTGAATTTAATGAGTTTTTTTCTTTCATAAGTTTTTTTTTGAACGGCAAAGTTAGTGATTCGGGGCCACAGTGACATCCATTTAGGGCAGTATGCGACCCACGAACCTTACACCAAAGTTAGTTATCTATAAGCTTACACAAACACCTCCTAAGTACTTACCTAACAACCACCTAAGGAGGGAACCCCAGAGGGAGGCTCGAACCCGAGACCTCCCCTAGGGGAGTACAACCTCCTACCAATGGGACAAACCCCCATTGGCTTTTCTTTCATAAGTGAATAATAAAAAATTAAAAAATAAAATGCTAGCAAATTAACATAAATAGATTATTGATAATTAAATAAGGGGCAATTATATCTTTTTTTTCTTAAATATCAACATTAAAATTTATATGTCATATTTTTATAGATAGTATAGATAGTATAGATATAGATATAGATAGATAGATATACATAAAAGGAGAGCATTAACTTTGATGTCTTTAAATAGACGGGAACGTCAAATGTGATTTTTGTGTAGGTGGTAGATTTGATCCGTATTGTTCATTTATGTGAGTGTCTTTCGGCGTTTCTACATTTGTTTTACTACTATGACGAACCATGAATGTGAATAGCGTTTCTTATGATTTGTACTTTTTCATGAATTTTCCCGCTTAACTTTCTCCCATATTTAATTCAAAATACTTTTGATAGGGAGAAAAAACACTAACAATGTAGAAAGTCTTATGATTGAGAGAATATTGTCGACATAATTGAGTTTTCTATTGTGAGGCGTTAAGTAGAAGATATCGCTAAACGTCTTAGTGATTAATCATCTTCAATCTTTAACTATAGAAAATGTTTTTCGAGTGTCGAGTGATGGACAATATTAAAGCTCTTCGTAGCAGGTGAACCTAAAAAGTTACTTAACAAGTTACTATTCCAAGATAGGTTACACACTTATAACTGCTTAACTTTATGGTCACCTATAGACGTTTTCAATGAGTATACTTCGTCGAACGTTGTGGTTTTGCATTTGTAAAGGGAAATGTTTTTTTAATGTTGATTTATCAGGTTTTATAAAAAAAACTTTGTTTTATATGCTCTTTAATTTTGGTTATGAATCTGCCACTTTATATAAAACCGTTTAAAATGAACGAAACAAAACAAAACTCAACGTAAAACAACCGATTATTTTCAAATGTGTCCGACATCCAATTTCGCAGTCATCCCTTTTAATTTGTACCCTTAAAGTTATGCTACTAGGTTTTCATGAAAATGGCATATCACAAATGAAATGAATCAAACATTGATTTTAAATAATTGACAGAAATTAAGTACCAACTCATTTCCAGAGTTAAAATCACCAAAACGAAAACAATTTTATTATTTATTGTTATAATATCATGTATAATATATTGTATATTATATTCAATTTAGAAAAACCGTAGACTGAGAATAAGACAAAATCACGGACTCGGTCCGTGATCCGAGCTTTTCATGACGAATCAAATGCTCGGACCACGGACCGAGTCCAAGAGTCGAAATCCGAGTCCGAGTATGATGTTTGCAAACAGGCTCTCTGGAAAAAAGAAAAATGATTATTTTGTTGTGGCAAGTCATTTAATGTTGTATGGCAACAGTCCAAAATGGTAAGTCTTGACAGTAGGCCCAACTGGTCCAGCCCATTTAATAACCCATTAATGCCCATATTCATTTATGAAGCCAACCAACAAAAATAAGTTAAAAAGAAAAGGAAAAAAACATGATGATTTTCACTAATTTAAAACTAGGGGTTCAGAATGAAAGTGGAGGAACATCAAGAAAAAGTACTTGTTAACTTAATATTTTAGAAAATTTAAGAATTAATCACCGGAATAATCACTAATCATTTACACTTTATAAAAATAATCACGAATTTCTCGCGACGAATTTCTCGCGACACTTTATCGTCGCGAGAAGTACATAAAACAAAATCAGACCAATAATAATCAGACACGTAGTCGCGAAAATGAATATTGACGCGAGAAATGAATAGTGTCGCGACAACGTGTCGAATTTTTATTGGTCTGATTAAAATATGTGTACTTTCGCGACGAAAAAAACGTCGGGAGAAATCCGTCGCGAATTAGGTGATTATTTTTGTAAAGTGTAAGTGATAGATGATTATTTTGGTAATTTGCTCAAAATTTAATTATTAATTCAATGTAAATATGATTATTTTGGTTTCATTTTAGTTTGTTTACCGAAAAGAACGGCATAATTGTTACACATAAGCAACTATAGAACAAGGTCGGTCCTGAAATATTTGTTGTCCTGGACTGAACGACAAAATAACGCCCCTATATTGAAAGTTGTTGCGGAGGTCAAAATTAATTAATGATAACGAAGATGAAGATTGCATTTAAGTGTGTTTATTTTTACTTTTTCATATTTTACTTTTTTATGACTTCTATGAGTTACGAGTTTAGTTAAGTTGATGTCAAATAACGGACACAAAAAGTTTGGTTTTCGGCTCGCTTCACTTGACTATATTTTAATGTTGAAAGTTGAGCCGAAACCAAACTCTTATCAATCTTTATTGTTATTGTCACAATATAAATTAGAAACTTCATGAAAACCTTATTGATTGGACAAAAATTATGTGAATTTTAGTCTTTTTTCTTTATAAAGAATATGTTTTAAACTTTGTCTAGTTTATAAACTATTTGTGCTAAGTACCAGGATTTGATCATTTTCTTTTGTAAAGAAAAAATTATGTCATTATTTAAAGTGATTTTTATATACAATATACGATAACTATTAACAAAATGTTTAGTAAATAAAATCTAATGCTTGCAAATAATTGGCCGTAATTTATAAATATAACAATTTAATAATTCCGAGGGTCTTTATGTCATTTTATAAAGTCATAAAATTATTTTAAGCTTAGAATAAAAAAAGTAAAACTTAGAGGACTAGATTGTAAAAATCAATTTTTAAACCACGTTCTTCTTAATGAAACCATCCATTAAACTAGGGCGTGCTCGTTCCATCTCAATAAAACAAATTTGTAATTTTCTAGTAAATTCAAAATAATCATAAAAAATAAACTACAAGCTCTCTCTATGATTCCTTTAATATGAATTCTTGACTTATCTTTGATAAGAACCTCCTTTAATTCAAAATCTTAACTTTGTCCATGATTCAAACTCTTTCAAAATTAATCAAAGAATTAAAAGGTCACTAGAAAAAGAAAAAAAAAACAATTGTTGAGCGAATTCCCGTTGATGCCCCTTAACTGTGTGATATTGTGATATCTTAGACGGTCTCCCCCTTACCGTCCCGAGAGTCGGCCCTGCTATAGAGATGTATAGGGATGTATGACGCTATTTTTGTAGTTAAAGTATATAGTTCATAATTTTTGACCAAACTTAATAACAAAACTTAATTACAAAATCGTATTTACTTTATCATTATTTGTTAAAGTCGTTTACTAATTACAACTATCATTTAAATGGATTTATACATGTTGTGACATAAGTTTTTATCATTTGGAATATGTTTGGTGAAACTAGTTGAAACTGGAGATGGAGTTGGATAACTCAACCATCTCAGAAGGAGCCAAACGATATGGAGCTTTCACCACTGGCGCTGTTCCGGGAATAAGATCGAAGTCCAGGCAAATCTTCAGGAAATACGTCGACAAACTCTCGAACGATCGGAAGGTCATCAATCTTCGTCGCAAAATCCTTCTTCATCAAATGAGCAAGGTATAAGGAACATCCACGACAAATAAACTCTCGCACCTTCAAGCTAGAAATAATCTTGAGGCGTTTCCCAGCCTCGTCTCCCCGAATAATCAACGGCGCACTAGCCGGTCTCGGAATACGAATGAATCTCTGGTAACAAACAATCTCTGCTCGATGTGTAGCTAGCCAATCCATACCCACGACGACGTCGAAGCTACCAAGTCTCATAGGAATCTAGTCGATGGGAAAAGAAGTATCGGACGAGGTAAGGGAACAATCTCGAAGTATCTCACTAGCACGTAAGAAACTACTGTCCGCTAACTCTACCTCATAAGTAGGCACTAAAGGACTAGGAGGGCTAACTACTAAAGGCCGAAAGTAAGTAGATATAAAACCCCTATCCGCACCAGAATCAAACAATATATAAGTAGGATGATCATCAATAAGGAAAGTACCCGTAACATCTGTCGGATCCTATCGTGCCTTAGTAGACCCCAAAGCAAATACCCTGCCCTTGGCAGTATCACCACTCACACTAGTACCAGAAGAAAGATGAGGAGTAGAAGAACCAAACTTGGGACAATTATTACGGAAGTGCCCCTTTTCACCACACTCATAGCACGACCCCGATGCAATCTTACAGAAACGCTCGGTATGACCGAGCTGTAACATCCTAGTTACGAAAAATAATGTTTGTAAGTATTTATTTATTTTCAATAAGTATTTGTTAGAATATAAGTTTAAGAAAAAGGACTAATTTGGTAAGGAATATAATTAACTTTGGTTAGAAAGGATGAAAAATGTTAACTATTTTGGTTAGATATTAAGTTAGTTAATTGTTGAAAGATGAGGGACTATAAGTGAAAATTCTGGAAAGTATACTTGGGTTAGTCTGGAAGTAGAATTCAATTTCTAGAATGTTGAAGAAGAAGATCGATTAGAAGGAGTGTGAGGAGAAAAGAGGGAAAAGCTTGATTAACCCGAATTGAAGCTTAAATTTCATAGAATTCATCAATTAGAACAAATATAAGAAGATTGAGAACCTTAGTTTTTGGTTCTAGAAGGTATGATTTTATCCTTAATTTAATTTGATGAAATTGAGCTTATATTTGGTGTTATAACATCATTTAGATGTTTATTTGAAAGATAGAAATGCTTAATTTGGTTAAATTAGGTATTTGATTATTTTGGGAACAATTGTGAAGTTGAAAGAATCGATAGAATTAAGTTTGTTTATATGTTATTTTGATGTTAGTAATATATAGAAAAGCTTGGAAGATTTGAAGATTAAGTATTATGAATTTGTAAAAAATTCATGTTTTTAGCTAATTTGGTAAAGAGGTGAAATATTGGTTAGATGAATTAATTATTGTAAGAATGTTTAAGAAATGAAAGAATAATGTTAAGAATGATTAAGTTGAAGTATGTGAAAGGAAAGATTTAAAGAAAGTTACTTAATTTGTAGTTTGGATAAATTGGGGATAGTGTTATCCGAGTTGCCAAACGGGTCGTTTAGACCGTTGAAATGGCGAATGGGTAGGAAATGGGTAGAAGGAAGAATTCATTACTTGCAATGTGTTAATTATGAGTTATGTAATGTGTGTAAGATGTTTATAATGTAAGTTTGTGCATTTGATGCCAAACGGGTCAAAAGACCCAAAGAGTGGCAAGATGGGTAGAAGCTATCAAATTTGTTTTGGTTAGGAGTTGAAGAGATAGAATGAAGTAAATATATATGTTTGATGTGTATAAAGGGGTTCTAGTGCATAATTAGACATTAGAATGGGTAATGGGTCAAAAGACCCGAAATAGTGGCAACTTGGGTAGAAGTTGCCAAACATGTCTAGAAAGAGTTAGAAATGGTTAGAAAGAGTTGTAATGAAGTTAATACATGTATTTATATGTATTTAAGATATATTGAAAGGAAAATTTGTGTTTGGTGGCAAAAACGCAGATTTGGAGAATAGAAGTGCAAGGAGAAAGAGTCGTGTATGCTGTAGTTTAATTCGACATCGAGGTGAGTATACGAGACTCATTTTTATATAGTTATGTATTTAAAGTTTTGTATTAATGTATTGAAGATTTATAAGTAAGTTATTTCAAGTTATAATCAGAGTTGTTAGCGGAAATAAGGTCAGAAAGTGGCGTAAACTAACATGAAAGTGCAGGAAATAAATGAAAACGGAAATCACCCCTGCTACTGGGCTAGTTGCGCCGCAAGAGGATGTCTTGCGCCGCAACTCAACCTCAGTAGCCAAGGGTGATTTCTGAAGTGTTGTGTTGCGGAGCAATTGTTTTAGTTGCGGAGCAACTAGTGTCCAGATCAGTTTTTAGTAGTTTTTAAAGGGGTTTAAAGGTATGGCTTGTACTCTAAACCTTTGGTAAGATATAGAATAGTTAGAAATGATATTTATTAGTCGAGAAGAGGTAGAAGTGACTTTTACTAGTCGGGAAGGAGTAGTTATAACCTTACATATCGTGAGAGTACGTATAGTTAAGAAAGATGGTAGAATACATATCGCGAGGGTATGTATATGACTTTAGTTAGTTGTGAAAGAAGGGTAAGAGAATAGTAAGTTGTGTCTAGTTGTGAAAGAAAGATAAGAGAAGGGAAAGATTTGTGTAGTCGGGTAAGATAAGAAAGAATACAACTTTAATTAGTTGTGTAAGAAAGGAAGAGATAATTGTACATATCGCGAGGGTATGTATAGTTATGAAAAATGAAAGAAATACATATCGCGAGGGTATGTATACAAGTTTAATTAGTTGTGTAAGAAAGAAAGAGATAATTGTACATATCGCGAGGGTATGTATAGTTATGAAAAAATGAAAGAAATACATATCGCGAGGGTATGTATACAACTTTAATTAGTTGTGTAAGAAAGAAAGAGATAATTGTACATATCGCGAGGGTATGTATAGTTATGAAAAATGAAAGAAATACATATCGCGAGGGTATATATACAACTTTAATTAGTTGTGTAAGAAAGAAAGAAAGAAGAAAAGAAAGAAAGAAAGAATAAGACTTTAATTAGTCTTGAAAGATTTAATTAACATAGTTATAAGATATACTCACTAGCTTTATGCTAATATACTATGTTTAATGTATGTTTTATAGGTAAGCAGGTTCCATAAGGCAAGGCAAGCTAAAGAAGAAGGGAAGGGGACCGGGAAGAGTAAAATGTAAAGATTTTGTTAAAGCTTCCGCTCAAAACTCTTAAACACATCTTTGTAAGAATAAAGAGATAAAGCATTTTATTGTTAACTTTAGTAAGAATAAAGAAATGTTGGGTAATACGTTACAAGGTAATTTGTAATATAATAAAGTATTGTTTTTGAGAAAGTTATAAAAAAAAAAAAAAAAAAAAATTTCTTGGTGTGTGTATCTTGGTTAAGGTTGTTTCACGAGCTTCCTGCACCTATCGCAAAACCAGCAAGCAACCTCTGCTGTGTGAGCACCTCCACATTTACCACCCTTAGGGCGCTTTCCCTGACCACCAGTACCAACCGCTGCATATGACTGAATCGGCCGGGGACTCTGATCCTGTCCCCGACCCCGCTTCCTAGAATATGGACTAAATTTCTTCCCATGCCTAACACTGGAATCCCGACGAACCACCGTCCCAATAAACCTCCTCTGATCATGCTCTCAGTCAGCGAGCAAGCAATGTCAACCGCACTCTGTAGAGTACCGGGACAAGCAGAAATGATGTTGTCCCGAATAATAATTTTTTTTATTTATAAATAAGTTTATTTATTTTTTTTTTATTTTTTTTTATTAACAAATATTTTTTTTTTCCCTTTTTGAATATGTTACTAAAAGTTATATAACTAGAATTCTTTAAGAAAAAAAAAATAGTAAAAAGGTGTTTTGGTAATTTGTTTTAAGGATTTTGATATGTTTTTAGTGTGTTTTACCGTTTTTATTATAAATTCTATTTCTATCCGATCACCATTCTCTTAGCATAAGTTCTCGTTTAGAGTTTAACCCTCATTCCCATATTTATTGTCATGTTTTAGTCTTTATTTTTATTTTTTTTCTTTTACAACTTTGACTTTAAATAATTTTTTGTTATATATTACTTGATGACATTATACCAATTAAAATACATTTAATCCCTACATCAAATATTATATAACAAAAAAAAGATATTTAAAGTCAAAGTTAAAATAAATGACCTAAAAAGTCAAAGAAAACTATAAATATGGAACCAAAATAGTAGTTATTTATATTCCTTAATATCTAATTATTACAGTATTATATATAACGAGGGGGTTAACCCGCACGTTGCGGTGGATCCCCTTCGAAGTAAAAAGTATATAAATGAAAAAGTTAACTCATCTGAAACGTAACCAAACAAAACACCGCTATATTTTGTTAAACGAAACAATAACTTAAACTAAAAACCCAATCCAAAACATCATTTAGAAGAAAAGAATTATTGTTTTTTTTTCTTTCCTTTTTTGTTTATTGGCGATCCACCCTATCTAAGCTAGGGGTGAGCAAAAACCGAACCGAAAACCCAAAACCCGAAAAAACCGATAAAAACCGAACCGTAAAACCGGTCCGAATACAAAAACCGATGGTTTGGGTTTCGATTTTTGAGAAACCGAAAAAGACGGTTCGGTTTGGGTCGGAGGGTAAAACCAAACCGAAAAAAACCGAACCGAACCATTATATATATGTCAATTTTAATATGATAACTTTTAGTAGATATTTTAAGTTTTATTCTTTTTATTTTTTTCCTTTGTCTAAAATTCTAAATCATCCTAATTAATTACTCCTTAAACACACAAACTCTCGATGTTAATAGTGAAGACTCAAATTTTTCTTTTCTAAATTGTCAATCTCATACTTATCGATATATAATCTTTTGGTGTCATATAGGCCACATTATTCAGCAACATATATGTTTATTTCTTAAATTTTGATTATTTTTTTTGTTGCCATGTAGGCTATAGTTTACTAAACCACATATAGTATTTTTTTTTTCTTCTTAATTTTGTGTTTAAAGTTTTCCGACTCATATCATTATGTTCTAGTTGCACAATTTCAAGTTATAAGTTGTGAACTGCTCCGCAAATTATTGCGTAACATAGGTTTTCATTTGAGATTTATTTCACAAGTTTTTCTTGACAGATCTATGAATTTGCCCATGTCCAAAAACCGAAATAAAAAACCAAACCGAACCGAAAAAAACCGAAACCGAGAGGAACCGAACCAATGCAGAAACCGAACCAAACGGTTTGGAACTTTCAGGAACCGAAATTTCGGTTTGGGTTCGGGTTGAGGTCGGAACCGTTGATAATATGGCTTAGAGACCGTGCATTTAATAGTTGCTAAATATTATTTATTTAATTTATGTATTATGGAAAATAAGTAAACTCAAATGGGTTAATTTGTATAAAGTAAAGGCCAAATATCAAAAAAGGTAATATAAAATACACATTTTGATATTTGAGGGTATGTGAAAATTTTTGGAACCAAAAAGCATTAGAAAATTGAGTTTGGCATAATAAAGGATTATTTACGAAAGTTAAGTTTTTAACTTATTTTGAACATGTATAACATTAAATAACGTTTTCCGTTTTTTTCTAAAAGTCACGAGGAATTAGAGAAAATCACATATTTGAAAAGAGTTTTAATCATATCTTAAATTTTAGGCTTGAAACTTCATTTTAACGATTTATAATTTTAGAAAATACTCTTTTAAAACAAATGAGATTTTATAATCCCTTTTTAAAACAAATTAGATTTTATAATCCTTTTTTAAAACAAATTAGATTTTATAATCTTTTTTGATAATGTTTTTACGTACCTCCAATTGTCAAAATTTGTATTTTATGTTACCTTTTTGGCATTTTTCACCTAAAGTAAAACATATATTCCAGAATCGTAGTACAGTTTATATTCCAAAAACAAAATGATGATTTTGAGCTATCATAATACATATATGTCTAGAAATTATGTACATAATAATTTTCAATATTATAACACTTTAGAAAAATGAAGTATGATAAGAGAATTAATTTCTAGGTCTATAATATATGTGGATGTAAGTATGGACATTGTACTTTAAGATTAAGGGGTTCAATTCTTATTGAATAGAAAATATACATAATGAGTGTATAGTAAACAGTCTTTCCAAAAAACGAAGTAGGGTAACAACATCATTTATCTAATATTAGTACATATCAATTCTACGTATTTGTATCTTCATGCTTCTAATAAGCGTATATACTTTTATAATTTGTTCATAATTATAAGTGTGTGCAATATATTTTTAATTAAAAAAATGAATAAATATGATAAAATAAACACTTTTAATTGTAGAAAAAAAGCTCACACATTTAAATGTGTACAAATACAAAAAAGTTCACACTTAAAAGTGTAGAGACAAATTTGTCACACCACATTTCTTCACACTCTTTGTGTGTGAATATATTAGGTGTCACAAATTTCCTTCTACACTTTTTAGTGCGTAGAAGTTGTATATTTGTACACACTTATAAGTACGTATATTTTTTTAAACACTAAAAGTGTGTATATTTGAGAGATTTTACAGATTTTTCACATTTATAAATGTAATAATTTTGTATACGCTTAAAAGTGTGAATAAATCAACAAAAAACTACACACTTTCTATAAACGTGAAGAAAAATATGTAAAAACATCTTTCTTATAGTGACTTTTAGATGGAAAATAAATAACAAATTATGCCAGCAATCTTTTAGGTTAATATATCTTTTTTAATATTTCATTTTGAGTATTTATTTAAAAGGTGAAAAATAGGGACAAGAACCGTATCATCTATAAATATTATATGATTTCATAGGTCTTTTGAGAATGGTCGACATGATAAATAAGTTATAAAAATAAAATCGAATAATGTGTAATAGTACAAGTAAAAAAGTTGTGTGAAATATTTTTGAAATATAAACAAAGCGTGTAAATCATTATAGCTGTAATTGACTTTTGACATCTAATCTATTCAGGCCCGACCCTGACATTTCGGAGACCCGGTGCAAAAAAATAAAAAAGGCCTTATAAAATTTATAATAAATACTTTTCATTATAATAAAGACGAGTTACATTATTATTTTTTTTTAAACATCGATCTTCTAGCATTTTTTAAAGGAAATTCATCTATTATACCTTTCTCCAGTGTTTGGTCTCTTTGTTAATTTCATACTAAATTTTTTTATCAATAACTTCATTAGTTTCCAGCCTTGCACGCAAGTCAAACCAAAGAGACATATAATATATATATATATATATATATATGATCTGCAGAACTTTCATGCATCTTCAAACTCTTAGAAAGATGTCCCCAATCATTTATCCCCTCATGTGCCAGATTACTTGGTTGTTTCTTCTTCTTAAACAACTTGCAAGGGAAACAAAGTACTTTATCAAGATCCTTAAAGTACACAAGCCAATCTCTATGATGTTTCTCTCCGTTTGGTAAGTACTTATCATAAAATTTTGAACAAAAACTTGTCTTTTTTACATCTTTAGGACCTTTACCTTTTAATATACCTCTTACAGAACCATTTTTCACTAGTAAATCTCTCCATTTAATATCGAGGGTTTCTCAATTCGTAGGATCATATATGTTGACTGGAATATTTTCATGTTCTTTAGGTTGTCCATCAGTTTCTGGTGTTACACCTCTATAATCCTCGTTAAATTGAACATTATCAACATTTATGGTATTATCTTCGACTATTGTTTCCTATACCTGAATGATTCCCGATTAGCTTCAGCTGTTACCCTTCTCGTACTTGTTTGATAATGAATTTATCGATAGCACCTCTTTGATTACGAATAAAGCGTTCTTCATTTTCTTTTCTTTTGCGTTTAGAAGAACCCGATTCAAATTTTCTAGTTGGAGGCATCCTTTATATAAAAAATAAATAAAAACTTAACAAGTTAACAATTATCTACTAACTAATTGTGTAACAAATAGTATATATTGTATTCTTAGACAATATATAAACTATCCAATACGATACTTTTGGCAATATTAAACATAAATAATAATCAAATATGTACCTAACATTGAAAGTATGTGGTGTGATTTTTTCAAAGGCATAGGTAGGTTAATTTATAGCTATCTAATCAATTAATCATTTTCTTCTTCCACCGATGTGGGACAAAAGTAAAAACTAAACTTTTCTTTCTCTTGTGACTCAAATGTGGGACAAAGATACTTGGTAAGTTTGTATAAAAAAAACAATTTTTTGTTAAATCGGAGGCCCCTAAAAATCGGAGGCCCCGTGCGACCGCACGACCAGCACACCCCCAGGGCCGCCACTGAATCTATTTATTGTTATTGGTAGATTGGCATTTGAGATTTTTGTATTTAGGTGTTCGATCGTTGAATCTTGTTATTGATAGATTGGCAATGTGGGAGACAAGAGGTTGGATGGTGCTCGGTCTCCCTCAACGAGCTTAATCTATGAAAACTTTTATCGATAACTCAACTCTAATACCGAAAAGAAAAAAAAAAACATGAAAGAAAAATATGTTTATGTGTTTCTGCAATTATATATAACAAACCCCTGCTAGTATGAAATCTTGACATCGGTCTAGGTCTCTGATTGTAGGAACTTCTATTAAATCAATCATTTTGTTTTAACGTATAAAGAAAACACTCTTCATAAAAGAATGTTGGTGTCCAACGAGGAAAACACAAACTTGAAATTTATGATCTAGAAAGAATTATAATCATTTTCAATCTATGACCAGATCGAATATTGTGGGTCGCCCTACACATGAAAGCGAGTTTTTCCAACTTTGGTTACTCGTTTTGGCCATGGAACAACACTCTAATGAACATAATGAAACAAACAATCGTGTATCTAACGATTACGGCATCTGTAAGTTGTGGTAATCACCAAAGGAATACCAAAAGCGTACCAATCAACCAGAATAAGTAGCAACACAATCATAAAATCGTTATTGAAGCTTTGTAAACTATAAAAGTCTGTTTGGTTCGCATAATATTTTTAAAGAATTTGAAGTCTGTCAAAAGAATTGGAATTTAAGGAATTAGAATTTAAATTGATATAAAGCTGTCATGTTTGGTTGACAAAATTTAACGAAATTCAGTTTTCAATTTTTGCATATCATTCAGTTCAATTTGTAAATATTTCAATTTAATTGAAATTTTGAAAAAATATGTCTCTTGAAAAATTTATAACGGAATTATTAGAGTTTAATCTAATATCTTTGGTTGATCGACATTTTTTGTGAAGTTTATTTAAAATAAATATAGACATATTACATATAAACAGCAAGTTGCTTCAAGAAGCTTATAAAGTATATTTTGAGATTATAATTTGATAAATTACATAATTAACCCTAATTAAATTTATCTTACTTGGTTATTATGTATTATTATTTTAATTTTTTAAGCCAAAATTTAACTACATTGTTGAACACATCTGCGGCAGTTATATTAAAATGGTGCAAAATATTGTTTGAAAATAGTTTTAGTAATTTGGTTTAAATTCAATGTAATCGGGAATTTTAAATTTCTTCCGAAACTGGAAGGAATTCCGAATTCCACAACGAAAGAAATCTGATGGAATTTTGGTAGATTCCAATTATTTTGTTGTTTAACTGAACATGATGAAACATGAATTCAAAATTCCAATTTCTTCAAATTACATCAGATTATGCAAACCAACAAGACCTAAGTGTTAAAGCTCCCAATTGAGGGTTTCATGTCTCAATTTCGCATGTCAAACAAAATCTAAGCATTTTGTATCCGATGTGATCAACAAGTTCCCAAATCAAAGAAGACCTACAACTAATATTATGATGCTAAGCTTACAATATCATATTATTATGTCTTAATTAAGTTTCTTAGCATTAAAATACTTTTTATTGTCTTTGATATTTGTGTCTCTTATATCCTCACTCTTTTGGTTTCAATAATTGAGAAATTTTAGCTTTATTAGTCTTATTACACAACTTTTAATCCCTAAGTGGGTATTTAGTGTTTTTATTCTAATATATTAACTAAAATTACAAAAACATTTATTAAGTAAATAATAATCATATTTATAAACATGGGTATTGGAGATGAAAAGTGTTAACACTAAATCCGAGTCTTTTAGTGATATTTTAGAAAGACATAGGTAAAAGGTACAATATTAGTTTTGAATTTCTTGAATTTATAGTTATTTGAACTTTTAGACTTTTGTGACACCTTTTTGTATGTCAGTAAAGGACATTTTTCTTATACTATAGTATTTAATTAATAATCTCATCAGTTAACATGCATTACACATGAGGAAATTATAATAAGTAAAATAGTATCAGTGAAAAAACCATTTACTTCTCTTACTCATATAATATAATAAAATAATATGATGCTAATGGTGTGAAAGTTGAGTAAATATGATGCAATGATTAAAGTTAATTTCTATTTTGTTTGTAACAATAATTGTTACATGAAAATTTTTAAGGAACTTACAAATAAAACATATCAAATGTATTTTACTATGTTTACTTTGCCATCATCTTAAATTTTGTTCCACTCTATTGCTACATATTAACTTAACAGACCGTTTTAAAATAAAATGATCCAATTAAAGTTCTTTTTACATGATGCAAATCACACAAGAAAAGTAATTTACATTCTAACAACTTTTGTTTTAATTTAATTACTGACCAAAAAAATGTTATTCTTATATTATACTAATGAATTTTTCTTTTTGAACGACAAAAATACAAACAAATAATTAACAAAAAGGTAAAAAAAAATATGAAGGACTTTGTTTTTTGGATTTATCTCTATTAAAGTTTGATTGAATATGTAATGAAACTTTTTTAGACCAAGACTTTGTTTATTTGTACTTCCCCTTTTAATGCAATAAAATTATAAATGAGACATTACATCATAATTCATATTCATACACAATACAAGGTACAACCACAAAACGGATTTAATTTCCTTTTCTTGATAGCCCTTGATTGGCTAGTAATTTATTCTTTGACATTATTTATACCTATCTTATCTTACATAAAATCATTGTATTGCACATTAAATTAGAAATACATAATATTCTTTTTGGAGTTATGCAAATGAATATAGGATGAAAGATGTAAAAATTTAAGATGAGTTGTTTGCAAATATATATATATATATATATATATATATATATATATATATATATATATATATATATATTTTGTGGGTTGACGGTAATCAAGAAAATAGACCCCTTTTAGTTTCGCGGCATATAGTTTTCGGAATGAAGCTAGGGTTCTCCATTGAAAGATAGAACATATTTCTAGCATTTAGCACTTCACTTCATTGATGCATATGATAGTTTGGGTGAAAGTTTATGTCGTTCGACCCAAAATGGTACTAGATTTTTCATAGAGTTAATTATATAAATCGTCCCTATGGTTTATTTCAAATTACGGATTTCGTCCCTAAGTTTAAAATGTTGCATAAATCGTCCATTTTCTGAAACTAATTACGGCTTTCGTCCATAATTTCTAACGGACATCCATTTTAGGGACGAAATGTGAAATTAGTTAGCAATAATTTTAACGGAAATTATTAACGGACATCCATTTTAGGGACAAAAAGGGTAATTAGTTTCTAAAAGTGGACAAATTATGCAACGTTTTTAACTTAGGGACGAAATCCGTAATTTTTGGTAAACCATAAGAACGATATATGTAATTAATGATGGTCCCATTAAACTCCATTTAAACTTACGACACACAAGTTTTGTGCATCTAACAATATGCATGAATACTCTCTCTTTAATATTTTCACTAAAACACTATAATGATGTAAAATTTGGTATACATCATCTTCAATAAAGACATCAATCAAAATGGTTAAATTTTTGGTGTGAGACAATCCACATACCATTTTACATAACATTTTGTGTAACACTATTTATTACACAAAATTTCACCCCACACATATTTGTTAGATATGTATCAATAAGTTTAATACCCAATGTCAAAATAACATGTGATGTGAATAATAAAAAAAATTTATTTGATCAAACTTAAAAAACGTAGTGTTTTTAATATTGTTTGGAAAAACAAATTTATAAAAAAAAATTATAATTGCTATCATAAATTGATGAATAAACAAGCTATAATCCCATTAAATAACCACTAACTTGTAATTATTAAAATTTTAAAAATCGTAGATTAAATCATATGTGATGTATATCAAGTGCGTGCACTTTAAAAAGGTAATAAAACACACGGTAATTATGATGTAATTTGTTTAGTATTATCATTTACCAAAATCTAGATATTTTAATTCTATAAATAGAGGTGGATTGAGTTTATATGCAAATTTACCCTTATACGGATATATTGAAAAGAGGTAAAGCTAAAGTTGGGTGGAAAAACGTTTGTTTTACGAAAAATGAAGGCGGTTTAGGTATTATAAGTCTTAAAAAGTATAATAATGCTCTAATGTCTACTCCTATTTGGAGCATTTTACTTCGGAAGGAGTCGCTATTGGCGAAGTGGGTTGCACGAATACAAGAAAAATGATTGTAATTTCTGGCTAGTTTGTATCCAAGCAAACGCAAGTTGGGGGTGGCGGAAATATTTAAATTACAATATGATACTCGTTCTTTTTTCTTCTCTCGGTTAGGTGATGGTTTGAGTACTTAAATATGGTTTGAGACATGGAATGATAATGGACTGATTGGTGAGTTTGTGACAAGTAGAGACATCTATGCACCAGGTTTTAATTTACAGAATGTGGTTGCTGATCTAGTGCACGATGTGACATTCGCGAATTTCTAGGTATATTTCTATCGACCCGTATTCGTTTTATTTATTTATATTTATGTTTTGACCCTATTGTATTCCTTTTATGTTTTATCATATTCGTATTTTATGAGTATCGTATTCGTATTTCCCGTATTTTATGAGTATCGTATTTGTATTTATGTGATTCGGACCTTTATGTCGGGAACGTGTAGTTCTAAGTGCCTTTAGTATAAGTCTAGTATGCTCTTATGATAAGTTTAGGGGAATTATGCCTTAATTATACGATTAAGATTAACGTTTTAAAAAGTATTACAACTTAAGTCCTTTCAGATTTTCGTTACAAAACTAGTCCTATGGGAGAAATTCTATTACAATTTTAGTCCTCTACCAAACTTTTGTCTTACTAGTCACCAACCAGATTTTGTCTTATTCACCACTCCCCATCATCACCTACTCATTCACCTCTTTCACTCTCTCTCTCTCTAAAAACACACACAAAACCCTATCTTCTCTCTAAATTTCCCGGAGATCCGACCGTTGAAATCCAAATCCGAGACTAGATTATTGCTCACCGTATTCATCTTCATCTATCCTCCAATTTTCACCACGATCGGGTAAGTATTTCTCGGTTTTAGTTTTAAACTTTATTATTTTGATTCAATCACGAAAATACCACTTTTCACCATCAAAACTTGGATTTTATTGAGGGTTATTATACCTAAACATATTCTAGACATAGGGTTTCGATTATGGGTCATTTTGATGCTTAAAAACACTCTGAATCTCATCCCGAATGTAATTTTTCGTAAAAACCCAGTTACATCACGTAACTGTGTTACGTGCACGTAACTGAGCACGTAACTGACTTCTCATTCACGTAACTATGCTTCCTATGCACGTAACTAAGGCCTAGGTCACGTAAGTGACTTGTAGGTCACGTAAGTCCATCCCATTCCCGTAACTATGATTCCAAATCACGTAACTAGCCCAATTCAAGTAACTAATCACGTATGTAGTCCTCTTGATCACGTAATTGCTTGTTAATCGCGTAATTCTTGTCCCGTAACTTGCTAGAACACGTAATTAGTCACTTACGTGACTTGTAGTGCACGTAAGTAGCTTGTTTGTCACGTAACTTCTAGTTACGTGATGCGTAACTAGCTTGCTGAACTTTCCGAAACGTTTGTAATCCCGTTAAATCGATATTCCTATTGGTCATTTTAAAACCCGTATAAAACGTTAATCGTTAGGGCATAACCCACTAGACTTAGAGATACTTAGACATGTTTATTTACGTGATGTTTAGGGCACTTAGACGTGGGAGCTTGACGGTATTATAGTATTTCCCGACATATCGTGATTTGGATTGCTTTGCTATTCTGTGAGTTATTCGTTGCCCTTTTTACCCTTTTTTACACTTTTTGGGCATGATTAGCGTTGTATAAATGTATTTTATGTTACATGTATTATGGTATATATTATGGATATGAATGCTTTAGATGGTCTTACCCAAACTTGTACCGCCTTTGTGGTAGTATGAGGCCCCGTATACACACCTGTTAGCTTTTAGCCGCCGGTTTATATATATAGCGCTATATGGGTCTAACAAACCCTCATTTCTAACACGATGGATGATGGATGCGCCCTGTCCGTGTTAGTAATGTTATGACCGATGCTTTTCGAGGACAACCTAG
The DNA here is from genome assembly GCA_910822075.1 of Senecio squalidus. NCBI lineage: Eukaryota > Viridiplantae > Streptophyta > Magnoliopsida > Asterales > Asteraceae > Senecio > Senecio squalidus. The sequence goes on from CAJVGC010000582.1 coordinate 65,541,403, forward strand.
CTTAAGACACTAGGTGGGGTTAGTTGCCAGTATTGTTAAGGTTCAGGTGTATCGTATGTTCCTAAAGCTGTTATCTATCCAGTATGTATTATATGATATGATTATGGTATTTTTATGGTATATGTATGAGTATTTTATCAAAAGATTTTGTATACTTCACGTATATTTTGAAACCTCATTTTCAAATGACGTATCTTCAAATCATAACACTTTTGGGTCAAAACATATTAAAACTTTTATACTATTATGTTTTTATTAACTATTGCGAATAATTCACCAACTTTATGTTGACGTCGTATTTTAACGCTTTTCAGGGATTTGAGGTTACTCTATTTGATGCTATGCTTGCTTGGCTACGTGGATCTTTTGCATGGAATTTATTTTGCTTTATTTAATTCCTTAGTATCCCAAACGCTGTAGCCGTATTTTGACATTTTCGGATGATTGTAATAAGTATTCTACTTTCAAACTCTTTAATCTATGTTGATGATGTATGGCTTACTTATGTTTATGTAACCTTTGAATCTCTGATACCATATACACTGTACACCTCGGTTCCGCCTTTTTTGAGGGGTTTGACACACGATGGTGCATGACACTAGCCAATTCAATGGTCTAATAAGTATTCACATATTGCTAATGGCCCAATGTGCAGGTTCCTATTCTTGATTCTTCGTAGCATGATTCTTTAGTATGGAAAGATGTCAATGAGGAGAAACGCTAGTTGTCACTTAGTAAAGCATGGCAATCTCTAAGAGCTCGAGCATACAAAGTAACTAGGTATAATATTGTATAGTTTTCTCGGTGTATTCCTAAACATGCTTTTTCAGTAGGATTATAATCGCGGGATATTTAAAGACCCAAGACCCCGAATGGAGGTATATGCGATTTTCCTCAAAATGTTTCGTGCGCTACTCTTGTTTTTGTTTGGTATCTAATAGGGCAACATGTTTTTATTTCATGTTTCACTTAGCCAAAGTATTTAATTCAAAAGTTTATAATACTATTGAACATGAAAAGTGGAGAAATAAAATGGATATTCTTAATTTCGTAAAATATAGTAACTTTTTCGGGTAAAAAAATTAATCAAACTGATAATATTGACTATAACGGGGATCGAACCCCTAACATGTATGTCATTGCACTAAAAAAACTACATACTTTTGTTTTGTATCTAACGACGTTTTATGCCCGCCCGTTGCTACGGGTTTGAAAACTTACATTTTAATCGATAACTTAAATGTAAAAGCAACAACCTAAAATTAAGAAAAATTAATAAACATAACACAAAAAGAAAAATATAAAACTAAAAATCAACATTTAATCGAAATCAATACATAACTATTTTATTAGCTTAACTTAAAATAAAAAGTAACGTAATCCACAAAAATAAGAGAAAACCCAAAATCAATAAGCGAAATAAAGACTTAACTAGTTTATTTAATAACGTAACACAAAAGTAAAGGGTAACTAAATATTTAAAAAGATAAAAACGTAACCTAAAAAGAAGCAGATTAAAAAAATAATATTAACGATCAATGAAAATGAGTGATTAATAACCTTATTTAATAACATAAGAAAACTAAAACCTAAAAGAAGAAAAATATATACTAGCAGCCAGTCTGCGGGCTACACTATTTATCATGTCACATTATAACCTCTAAATATTGGTATATATAATATAACGAGAATTTTTTACCCGCTCGTTGCGTCGAGAATTAAAAAAACATACATAGTTGAATGTCAAATCAAACAATTTTTTTTTTGAATTATTAATAATATTAAAAATTTAGAAACACGAAATTAATTAATTAAAATGACCGTTAAATAAAAACTGTGAATTTTTTCTTTGAATATAACTTTTTAGATTTACATCGAAAATAGATGCAACTATAAACAACGACTTTTCAATTAAACCAACTAAATTTTTTTATTTGATTTCAATTTTATTTAGATTAAAAAAAACACTGCCAACATTTTTACTTATCTAAACTTAGAAAAAAGGAAAAATAAGCTATTCATCATGTCATTTAAGTTATATATATCTTTGTTAATGCTAGATTATTAATTTCTAGTTACCATGTATAAAGCGGCATATCAGTTTAGTCGGTAAAACCTTGTGGACATAGTTGTATATTGAATGTAGGCAAGACACTACTATTGATATTCTCCATCCATAAACATCAAATTTAGGGGGGTTTTTTTGTTTAATTATTTTTTTTAGTTTTTAGGCCATGTAAACTAAACTCTCGCTAAGTTCTAACCAGTTCCGCCATATATTACCGGCTCAATGTCCCAATACACAATAACTAAAAAATTTCAGACAATATGTTACCGGCTGAGTCGATGTCCCAATATGTAATGACTCAAGAAGACAAAATTTGGAAGCATGTTGACCCCTACTAAAACAAAAAAAAAAGAAAGAATTAATCACCAGAATAATCACCTATCACTTATACTTTACAAAAATAATCACCTAATTCGCGACGGATTTATCGCGACACTTTATCCTCACGAGAAGTACATAAAACAAAATCAAACCAATAAAAATCAGACACGTCGTCGCGAAAATGAATATTGACGGGAGAAATGAATAGTGTCGCGACAACGTGTCGAATTTTTATTGGTCTGACTAAAATATGTGTACTTTTGCGACGAAACAAATGTCGCGAGAAATCCGTCGCGGATTAGGTGATTATGTTTGTAAAGTGTAAGTGATAGGTGATTATTTTGGTAATTTGCTCTAAGTTTCTTTTTGAGCAAATTACCAAAATAATCACCTATCAGTTACACTTTACAAAAATAATCACCTAATCCGCGACGGATTTCTCGCGACATTTTTTTCGACAATTTTGTTCTTGGTGTGAGTTGTGGATTATATTTTGCGTTCTTTTTGTAAGCGGATATGAACTTTAGGGATAAGTCGCGTTTTTGGCTAGTTAAGTGACATTTACAGCTTTTTATTTTATGATCCTATTCAAAACAACTATTTAATACTTATAGCACAAAACATAACATATTTTGTTCTAAATTTGTAATTTTCGTGTGTTGCTATATTATGCACCTATCCGTTTTATTCAACAATACCCAAGTTATTCGTTATACAACTCACTTTCAATTCTTCTTGTATTGACATTAGATATGGGAAAAGTGAAATATATGATAGGTGAAATATAAGAAGGAAAATTCGATGAACATTGAGATCGATGAGGCATCAATGTTAGGGTGTGAACCCAATAAGCCAGGGTTTGACGGATTTTCTCGAGACAACGATAAATTAATTGGAAAGGGCCCTTTTTTGTACATTTCCCTACTTTTCTTAAGGGTTTGTTAATTTTAGGCGTTCAGAAAAAAATTATAAAAATAGAAAAATTTCATATATAAGGATTGAATAAAACGTTAGTGACACATACAACACGAGCATTGATCACGAAGCACGATACTATATGACTCGACGATTTCTAGGTGCAAAATAGAAAACGATTCCATGTAATAACTAATGTCATTAGGAATTTGACCGCGTGTTGGCACATATTTATGAAACGTTTCTTCATTATAGTACAAACTACAAAGATACCATTAATGTTATACTATAGTCATGAGAAATCAAGTCGTAATATATTCGATGTATCTAGATAGCAATTAGTTACAATCATTTATCGCACATTTTTCTTTCGTTTTTTTCCAGCTTTTTGATAACTAACTTGACCGTCAAAGCTTAACTCGATAACAAACTTGTGATAGTTTCTTCTTGAACTCACATTTCACAACTTTGCGATAACAAACTTTGCGTACGAGATTTTTTTGCTAGAAACAAAAGCACTATCAGAAATATCCTAAAATAGAAATTCATGTAAACCCGACAAATTAGGTTTGAATTGTTTACTCTTAAAAATATTACACAATTTTAGAGATATTCAATTAATTGAAATCTATACTTTCTTCAAAACTACATTTCTAACAATATTTATCTTTGATAACATTGAAGTTTTTTGTTATACATTTAGAGTCTTTTATCAAAAAAAAACAAACTATTTTTTTGTCATTTAACATTTAATGTCTCTCTTTTATTATATATTAAATATGTGGCAACAAATTTTGTCTTGTCTCACTTAGCCAAAATACTTTCAAATGTTGTCAATTTCGAGTCTGTCATTATACTAGATATCGGCTGAACTTTGTCGACTTTATAACTTGGCACGATGTATGTAGGCTAACGAATGATGATTTCTATATATCCTACTGTTGTTAATTTGCCTTCTTGAACAATAAATTTGATTAGGGAGATTGACTTTTCTATGTTTTTGTAGAAGTTAGTTAAAGGTTTGACTCTAAGCTAAATTCTTTTCCTATACTATAGCAATGTCGACAATGTGTTACAGGCTGAGTTAATGTTCCAATACATGATGACACTCAAATAATACAAAATCTAAAAATACATTGCCCTACTAAGATAAAATATTTCGTTACTATTTTATGCAACTAAGTATTTCGTTATACTACTCACGTTTAATTCCTTCTGCTTTATGTAAAAGTTAAATATACGTTGGCAGATATAAGAAGGTAATATGATCGACGGACCTATTGGATCAACGAGGTACCTATGTTAGGGTCTGGGACTGAATAAGTCAGGGTTTGTCGGAATTGTTAACTGAACTATCCAATTAATTGAACATATAAGGATTGAATAACACGAGAGTGACACATACAACTCGAGTACGTATTAATCAGCAACAATGCAAGATATACCATATGGCACGGCGATTTCTAGGTACATAAGTAGAAAACGATTGCATGTAATAACAAATGTCGTTAGCCATTTGACCGGCGCATGTTGGCACATATTCATGAAACGTTTCTTCAATATAGTACAAAGATACCATAAATGTCATTCAAATAGTCATAAGAAATGAAGTCATATCATATACAACGTATCCGGCTAGTAATTACTTTCAAGCGTTTTACGCACATTTTTCTTTCATCTTTTAGAGCTATTCATTGACAAACTCGGTTCATTATCTTCTTGTTCTCACCTACAAATTTTGGTATTACCCAAAATAAAGTTGTATGTATTAGGAGTTTTTGTCTAAAATATACATCTACTTTCATTTTTGTCTCTCATAGACCATTTTACTCTGTTCGACCCGACTTCTAATTTTTATTCCAATTGGGTCATCGAAAAAAAATTCATCTATTTTAACAAGTTACTGAATATTATTGCGATTAAATGTGATACATATGTGATGTCGTTAACTTTGTTGGGCTTTCAATTTATTTAGTTTCTTAGTTTTTGAAGGACATATTAAATCTTTAAGGCTTCTTGTTGTTTGGTTCATAATCACAACTTATGAATTACATATGATTTTATCTACTAAAACATAATGTCATCTACAACTGGTACTTGGTTAGAACAAACGATTTTTTTTCAGTGACCCAGTTAAGACATTAGGGTAGCGGTGAACATGAATGGATTTGGGTAGGGTTTTTTTGTGTGGCTAAAATCGAAAGTTAGATTTCTTAATATCGTAAAACTAAAACCGAACAACCATTATTATGTGTTCGGTTATTTCGGTTATTTTTTATTTCGGTTTGATTTTCGGTATTTTCAGTTTTTTCCATTCATTCTCAAGATATTATGATTAGTTTCCGTTTATATAAAAATGACACCTGAAGAGGTAGTGACATGAAATAAAAATTTTAAGATATATACAAGTGCATTTAACTAATGGTTGATAAGTTAAAGTTCTTTCTCTATTTTGATTAGGTATAGTTGATGAAGGCCTTAGTTCTAAATATTTTGGTTAATTTGTAGCTTACGCAAAACTAGATTTGTTGGATAGGGTGATTTTCTCATATATTTTTTTAGATTCTTATATATTTATATGATATATAGTCGAGATCTCTTTTATCGAAATTCTAAACATATTTATACTTTCAGGTAAAGTTATTTATAAACATGATAATAATATTAAATACATATATCAATTTTGTATGATATATTAATTTGGTTCGGTTCGGTTTTAGTTTTCATAAGAAACTGAAACCAAACCAAAACTTTAGTTTTTAAAAAATCAAAAACTCTACTATCGTTTATTTAAGAAATTTTTGGTTTTTTAAGTTTTTCTCTCCCGGTATTTTGGGTTATTGTTCGGTTTTCTTGTTCACCCCTACATTAGGGTACAATGATCCATAAGGGATAAATAGGGAAATAAATATATATTTTACACAAAAACCTTATTACTGATATAAACTATTATTTCCTTCGCCAAAAAAAAACTATCCATCTATCTAGTTATGTTTGTTGGAAAATTATTGTATGTTTTGAAATATGGATAATTAAATATAGTAAGCTTTCATTTTGTTCTTGACTTTTTTTTTTAAACCTTTTCAAACTTAAAATTAACTCAATTCTTTAATGGAAAGGAAAATAAGTAATCCAATTAAAATTACTTAATTAATTATACATATATTATTTCGATTAATTATTTAAAGACATTTTTCTTTCGGACATCGAGTAGTACTTTTAAAGTAAAAATGTGGTATATTTTGTTGTATTAATGACTTATCTAAATTAAAGGACCAATGCTAAATTATTACAAGATACAACAACTTTGGTACTGGTATTATGTTATGTTAATGACTAATCGAAAATACTATCAAGACTCAATGACAATGAAACATTAGATAATCGTGATTAAATAAAACACGATTAAGTTGTTTTTAAAGACCTTATGGTTTGATATGACGTTACAATGGTACGGCATTCATGTGAAAACAAACTCTTCAGCATTCTTCGTCCGATGACCTGATTGACTAATAATGTTTTACTTTGTAAGTAATTCCTTTGAGAAGATGATATGTATATCATGATATATAATTATTGTGCATACATTACGAACTTATGATTATAATAGAGGTAACTATGGTCTATGATTAAGTTATATTCCATCCGTTTCATTATGATTGTGTTGTTTAATTTTTAGAAGTTTTTATTTTTTAACTTTAACCTTAAATATTATTGTTTGTGTTATATATTAGTTGATAAATATTATACCATTGAAAATGCATATAAACCCAATTAATTCATATATCAAGTATCAAGTAATATATAACAAAAACAAAAATATTAAATATCAAATTTAAAAGATAAAGACTACAAAAAGTAAACAGGACAATCATAATGAGACGAAATGATTATCACGGTTTAGTGATGTTTCATTTTTGATAAATGAAGAATATAAATAAATTTTGCATTATGTTATATTAATTACTTATTACCAAAAAGAAAGTTGTATCTACCAATATGAAATACGTTAAAAGTTAAAACTTGGTGTTAGGTTATATCAACGAGTAATGAGTAATGACTAAAGCCAAATAGTACTAAAACAACTTTCTTTGGTATTAGGTTGTATTAATGACTTATATGTATAATACAATCAAGACTCATTAATATCAAAACATTAGATAACCTTGACGAATATAATCTAAACATTTTAAGCAGCTTATATACACAAAACATTGATAACCAACAACATTGATCGACTCATTTCCCTCCTACGAATAGTCACTTTTGTTAGATAACTAAATAGACATTAAACAAATATGATACAAATACATTTAGATATGAATGGGTAGGTACATATATGATTAAGTTTTCTTACAACTTTTGTATAAGATATAATGTATTATTTTACGACATTCAGAATAAAATTGAATTCGACATTCTTCGTCCGATAACATGACCGACTAATAATGAGTAACGTCATATGCAACATAAAAGTTTTTGAGTGCATTTCGACTACAACCCCGGTAAACCAATATAAGTGTAGGTTTTCCTTTTTAACGTTTGATAGTTCTAGTAATGTTGAAAACAAAATCAATTCTTCTTCAAAAAAATTAACAATTCCTTTTTTATTCTTTTACTTTTAAAATGTCTTCCAAAGTTGTCTCATAATTTAGTGATGCATCATTTTATTTTTATATAAAAAATATACAAAAAAGAATTACCTCCTTTCTTTTCTCTTCCTAGGTGGGTATGCAAGTTCCTTTTTCTTCTCTCTCTAGATTCTCTCTCTCTCTCTCTATATATATATATATATATATATATATATATATATATATATATATATATATATATATATATATATATATATGAACTCACACCAACATTTGTGGGTGCATTTAGACTCCAACACTTGTAAACCCTTCTTTATTTCTCACTCCTCACCAAAACCTCACATTACTTCAGTTCTCTCTCTCTCTCTCTCTCTCTCTCTCTCTCTCTCTCTCTCAAATTCTCAATATTTGGGTCGGACTATCCATTTTTTTTATCATCATCTCAAGTTCACAATGGCTGAGCTTCTAAAGGACCAGAATACTAAAATGGGGAAAAGAAGTAGAGACTTGGATAACAAAAACAATAGTAAACATCCGGTTTATAGAGGTGTTCGAATGCGGGCATGGGGAAAATGGGTATCCGAGATAAGAGAACCTAAGAAAAAGTCTCGGATTTGGCTTGGTACGTTTTCCGACCCTGAAATGGCGGCACGTGCACATGACGTTGCCGCACTTTCAATAAAAGGATCTTCTGCTATCCTTAATTTTCCTGAGCTGGCCGGGGTTTTACCCCGGCCAGACTCATGTTCTCCACGTGATGTTCAAGCGGCAGCTACTAAAGCTGCCGCTATGAACCATCTTAACCCAACCCAATCTACACCTTCGACATCTTCTTCGTCGTCATACTCCTCTCATGTCTCAACATCGACGTCTGAGGAGGTTTCGACAGAGTCACAAGACACAAAGGAGTTGGACGAGATTTTTGAGTTACCAAGTTTGGGAGAGTGTTATGACTTGGCCGAGTCACGAAACGACTACGTCTTTGTGGACTCGGGTTGGGACTATTACTCATCGTCCACACCGTGGATAGCGGATTGCGACGATGGATATTTAACTGGAGACACCTTTTTTAGTGACGCGTATTCGTGGCAACATTATTAAAAGAAATTCAAATAATGAAATTGTGGGTATTTTTATTTTTATTTTTTCTTTGAAATTTGTTTTGTGGCCCTTTTACATTATTGGAAAATTTTTTATTTCAATATAGTGGAGGACTAAAGTATTTAGTATTATAAATAATGTATCAATTTCAAGCTTAATTTTATTTTACAATTATTTTGGATAATGACTCCAAAATGAACCAAGCTTGTTATTTTTTATATTTAACGAGAATTTTATCCAATTTTAAATTGATGTTAAGACAACTTGTGGTATACATATTTTTTAAATATTAAGTACTATATAATTTCACGTTTTATAGTCCGATTCGAATATTTTGATATCGGAATTACTACCGTCACTTTAAAACGAGATATACCAATCATGTATGGGTGGCCGATTAGTTGAACATCTATACGAGATTATACATGTTAAATGAGTTGTCATTATCTCGCCTTCACATCGATATCAATTTGGTATGGACACAGCTAATTAAAGAAATTTAATCATGATGTAAATAATGTGTTACAGTACAATTTAAGAAAAAACAATACTAGTTATTAACATACATTAATTTGATAATTACGGATCAATTATTGAGATAATATAAGGCCTATTTCTATCTTTTTATTATTTGAATTTTAATAAGTCTTTTCAAGACAGTTAACTTTTATAAGGCAAAGGACAATGTCAAAATGTGTCTCTTTCACTTTGTCTCTTTAAAGTCTTTAAATTCTTAAATTAGACTATGCCAATGATATTTGGTCTAACGGTAACCAAAATGTTATAAGCTTGAGTGAAGCACTTTTCGCAGATAACTTTAAGTACTTGTTGAGGGACGGGTAGGTTTTTGACTACCGAACAACTTTAGACGACGCAAGATATATTTGTTATAAATAAATTATTTCGTTTTGAAGTTGAACGGTAAAGAAATTCTACTTTGAGTTGTTATTGACAAAACTCCATGAAAAATGTATACAAACTTAAGATTTGTAACTTAAAACGTTCGATTCAATCGATCAAAGGTGTTATATTGGTCACCTCACTATGTTAGTATTTAAGAGACAACATTAATTAGAATAATAAATCAAATTTTTAATTCGAAAATGACATTCTCCCTATGTCTAAAAATATGTAATAAAAACAGTTAGAGAATGGTCATAAAGGTTTCGTTTTTCTTTTTCCATGCTCAAAAAGAATTTATCATATAACTTAATCCGTGCAAAGAAAATCAATTTTAGCTCCTAACGAACCGACTCACCGAGTTAGCCTACTATAAAACTGGGCGTCAGCTGGTCGTAAGTTCCAAGTCATATCCAAAGGATTTATCCAGGTATTTTAGCACTGATGGACGGAATTACAGCAGATTACTGACAAATGGTGTTAAAATATGGGTCGGATTGGGCTTACGCTAACTAATATACTAAATCTAATATGTTATTAACATATGTATCAAAAGCTATTCTAAAATTTAAGGATTTTGATAATGACCACCTTTAGGATGGTATCTAACAACTAAATTCATCCATCAATTGGTTATACAATAATTAATGAATGGTTATCTCGAAAATGTAGGGATTAGTTTTGGTAAGATATAAGATAATAAAACATTATAATAACTTCTTAGAAACCACCCTTAAGATAATCAATATCAAAATCCTAAATTTAATTCGACAAAATAGCTTATTCTATCAATAACAACTAGGTTATCATCCTTATTGTTCTTAATTACTCTCATCTTCACGGTCTCATCGACAGCCCGCACACCATACATTTGGAGCCGGAATATTGGGACTGATTTGAAAATTAAATGTGAACAAGAAAGAACAAGTTTAAATGTTCTCAACAACCTCTCATTGTACGTACATTTCCTCAATTCTATATAATGGAAAGCAACTTAACTCTTCATAATTAACCAGAAAAGCTGGAAATGAAAAAAGTGGATTATACATCACTGTTAGACTATAATTGACAACAAGAATTGAAGAACGTAATCCCAACACCACGTCGGTATTTTCTCAGAAGAATTAAACAACGTCTATGAAGACACGAATGACTGAACTTTTATGTGCCCCGTCAATTAATTTACATTTTCATACTTTAAGTAACATATAAAATTAAAAAAGAAAAACATTTATTAACTAACTAAAAACAAGAAAACATTACAAAATGAAAGTAAAACACATTAATAATAATTAAAATTAAGATTACATTAATTATTTCGAAGAAAGGTAATATATTGGAAAGCTCCAAATGTATTCCATAGAGTTAATTACACGGATAGTCCTTATCCTATTATACAAATGACACTTTTCGTTCTATCTTTTGGATAAGTAAATGGATAGTCCTTTGTTTGAAATGTATGCACATGGACAGTCCTTTGGTCCGTTAGTGTTAAGTCACTTCTGTTAGTTTTAACAAAATGACCAATTTACCCTTTTTGTCTTATTCGCAAAGGACCGTTTTTGTAACTTTTTTTCTTTTTATTTGTTTTATAACAATTGTTTTTTTTTCTTTGTAATAATTTTTTATTTTTTAAAATCCACCTGCTAGTGAGGGTGAGGGTGACGGTGCTAGTGACGGCGTCAGAGACGGTGACGGTGATTTCATGACATCGGATTTACGAAACCTGCCCCGATTTCTAACGTAGAGATGCCTCTCTATGAAATCTCCATAAGCACAATATCTATGGTTTATGTATATATGTTGTAACGGTATTATACAAATCAACCATACCCATTTTAAATTCAAACCTAGCAGAAGAAGATCATGACACGGATTCAATGAGCAGTCACCGTATAGATATCATATCCAAGAAAGAAAAAAAATTGGGGTTTTGTAAATCGAAGAAAATGGAGTGAGCGTAGGTTAGTATAAATCTTTAGTGGCTGCAGTTTCAACAACGAGATGATGATCAACAACTAATCGCGAGAATCGATTCTTCTTTTTCCAATCAAACGACATATTGAATTCACAAAATCGAAGCTATAATTAGAGAAATTGAAAATTGAATTGATGAAAGTACATGAGATAATTTATGAATTAGCATGTAATTTAGATGAAAATGATGTGAGATTAGTTGGATCTGTGAGAATTTGGAAAAAGTATAAACCCTAATTTAGGAAAAAGGGGAAAAAAGAGGGAGAGAGAATGCGAGTGGGAAAGGTGAAGGGGTTGAAGAGAGAGTCCAACAACCCACTCATTCATCTCCCACTTCTTACTACTTCCATTGTTGAATTTGGAAAAAGTATAAACCCTAATATATATATTTGATTTTGTTTATTTTAGATTTGATTTTATTTATTTTAGTATTTGGTTGATGAAGAAGGTAGCAGGTGGATTTGTAAAAAGAATTAATATTACTACAAAGAAAAAAAAACAATTGCTATAAAACTAATAAAAAGAAAAAGAAAAAAAAATTACAAAAACGGTCATTTGCGAATAAGACAAAAAGGGTAAATTGGTCATTTTGCTAAAAGTAACAGAATTGATTTAACACTAACGGACCAAAGGACTGTCCATGTGCATAAATTCCAAACAAAGGACTATCCATGTACTTATCCAGAAGATAGGACGAAAAGTGCCATTTGGATAATAGGATAAGGACCATCCGTGTAATTAACTCTATTCCATAAGATTATTTCGAACTGAAAGATGGATGACATAATTTAAACAGGATCCTAAGCTCTATTCAGTGAATTGTATGATCAGTTCATGATGCGGAATCTCATGATCTGATTGAATCTAAATAGTAAATGTAATTGAGGATTTGGTTAATTGAAAACTGAATGTTTAGATATCCTTGATAGAACAATTTTTGCGGGTAAAGACGTTACATGAATGTTTACCCAGATAAGCTCTGGTCCAAAAGACCTGGTCCAAATGACATGATCAATCGACAAATGACTCTTTGCATATATCATTCTATTTATAGACATCATTACACACACTTTACACTAAAAACAACTAAGTCTTCATTGTAATTTGAACTCTGAAGTTGTTCACTTTAACTCGGAAGTAGAGTCTTCATCATCAGAGTTATAGTCTTCGATGTTGACTTGTGTTGACTAACTTAATCTTCAGTTTAAATTTAACTCTGGTGAACTTCAGTTAACTCTTGTGAAGTAACTTGTTCACCCGAGTTAAAATCTTCACTAAAAACTTTCTCAGTTTTAAGTCGGGTGATGAACTTAGTTCACCCGACTTAAACACTTAGATCAAGAACACACACTTTGAAGATTTCATAGCTTTATCCATACTTTTCAGAACCCAACAATGCATTCTTGAATCGCGATATTTATTAAACATACGATCATGCACTACAACCATCTTTGAACACAAAGGTTGTAGAAAGTTATTCGGATTTCGTAGGTATTCCTCAAGTAGCCACATTGTGCTTCTGTTATCTTCGACTATCATGTTGTCTAAAATCAGACAACTGTACATGATTCTTCATATCTTGTTGATGGTATATGTTTTTTGGGGTATTTAAGGATTGTCTAATGACGTTGAAGCACATTAAATCCTCTTTCCACGTCCTTTCTTACAAATTCTTAGAATTTCTCGATTTGGATATTCTTTTCGACAATTGGACATTTAAAAGATATCACAATAGTTGTCCACTCAAGATAAATTTTGTCAGCGACGTAATACTTTTTATTGTATAAAACCCAGTACACGATATACACTACATCAGAAGTTCTATCTTGGAGTAAATCGTTATACAAATCTGATTCATCAAGAATGTTGATGTCGCTGTTAAAACCCCCCACAATAAAAGTAAGAGTACCAAATCCACATATTGTACAAGGACACTGCTTCGATCATGATTCTAGAATAATTGTGATTACCTCATGTATATTGAGTTTCCATGCTACTGGAAAGTTTTTCCAAGCTCAATGCATACAATCGATGTTTCCAAGCATTCACGAAAACAATGCAATTCTCCATGTTTAGCATGCATGTCAAGATCAGTTATGTTATGTAACACACACACACATTAGATCAAGATCTATCAAACAAGTTGCAGCGGATCAACAATTTGAAATTATAAGTTTATGATAAACAGTCTATGTGTACATAAATAAGAACAATAAATAACAGAAGAAAGTTTACCACCAAACATCAATCTATTAATCAAAAAGAAAATTAACACACATGTTTCTTCTCTTTACAAGGATCCTATATATAAGACCTTGAGGCTAAACCTAACAAATCTATGAAACATCTAAATACGAATATATCGTTTACAATAATAATACCTACAAGTAAGGAAAAGATAATTACAAAATCTATTCTAAAACTATCTTTTCTTGAAAAATAATCTTCAGTGCAACATTAACCAGGACGAGCAGTAGTAACCAGCAACACCAGTATTAACCAACTAAACTTTGCAGTATTAACCAACACTTGTAGTATTATCCAAAATGTGCAATATTAACCATACTTGATTATATTATCCAAAATGTGCAATATTAACCATACTTGATTAAATTCATCTTTTATATCCCAACAATCTCCCTCTAAAGTTATACTTTCTATAAGCAAAGTAATAAGTTTCTTCATTTATTCTATCAAGAGAGGATGATATCAAAACTAGTTACCTTTCTTATTCTCTCTTTCTCTCTACAACTTCTGATCTTCTTCTTGTCTCTAAGCTACCATTCTCCAAATCATTCATTTGAAATCTGAGAATCCCTTGGTGCAAACAACTTGACTATAGGCATTTCATGCAGAGTTGCAAAGTCATGATCATACCTTTTATCTACCAAGAAGTATTAAACTGCTCCATTCTTTTTGATTAGTGAATAAACTCCACTTCAATCATACAAAAACCATTGAACAACAGGAGCATACACTTGTCTTTGCAAAATATGACTATAAGGTTCAATAAACTCTTTTGCTTGAGTATTTTCTTAGACCAATTTGATGCATTTGCACTACATATGCTATGTAAAGCTCGTTAATCAATCTATAAAAGCTTAAGAACTCATATTTCTTGAAATCTGCTCTTGTAACTGAAATGTAGTTATGTTTTCACCCATATTAACACAAGAACGTTTACCACCAAGTGTCAATCTAATAATCAAAAAGAAAATTAACAAACGTGTTTCTTCTCTATACAAGGATTCTATATATAAGACCTTGAGGCTAAACCTAGCAAATCTAGGAAACACTTAAATACAAATATATTGTTTACAATAATAATGCCTACGAGTAAGAAAAAATAATTACAAAATTTATCCTAAAACTATCTTTTCTTGAACAATAATCTTTAGGGCAACATTAACTCGGACGGGCACTAGTAACGAGCAACGACAATATTAACAAGTAAACTTTGTAGTATTTACTAACCCTTGTAGTATTATCCAAAATGTGTCGTATTTACCAACATTTGTAGTATTATCCAAAATATGCAGTATTAACCAAACTTGATTAAGAAACATATTTTATATCTACAATGTAAATGTTGGACATCATGAAGTGTTTGAGTTTCTCAAATATCGTTCTGTATAGATGAAATACACATTTATAAAAGTTTTCCAAATAGTCGTATGAAGTTTGTTGACCAATGTGTATTTATCAAGTGATCGACGACACGTTCGTACGTCAGTTGACTTTAGGCGAAAGTGCACTTTTTATAAACGTTAAAACCAAGTTTACCTATACAATCACGTATTTATAAAACTATTTTTTTACGGAGGACAGTACTTGAGAGTAACAAGTTATACCTTGATGATCTCATCAAAATAATCATTTATTTATAGTGATATCCCTCTATTTTTATCCATATTTATTACATTTATATATTATTTGGTGTTTAATTGCTTAATAAGTGTGATAGGTGTGAAAAATGAAGTAAAGAAACAAGAAGTAACGAAAACAAGCAGAAAACGAGCGAAAAATGTAAAGCCCAAGAAATCTTTACGTCGTAAAGACGTGATACAGAGTCAACAAAGTCAGCGCTAAAAAAATCCTTTACAGCGTAAGGAAGTATTGGTTTACGGCGTAAAAGCTTTGGATTTGACCAGTTAAAATTTTAAAGAAACACCTTTACGGCGTAAGCATTTTAACCTTTACGTCGTACAGGAAGGTTGGCCAGGTTTATATTTTTGTTAAATACAAATTTTGACCTAATTTCGAAGATATCTTTTACCATACGGTTGTTGAGTTTCTAGGAGGGTTTTCTATCCCCTTTGAAGCTTGAGATCAAGAGGATTAAGGATCGGGGTGAAGATTGTTCGGGATTATCTTCGGTTTACTATCATTGTTTGATTATAACATGTTTGGTACACTCGTTTCTATTATTCGTACTTTATTTACTAGTGATTATGAGGTAAAACTCATAAGTGTTTGCTTATTTTTGATAAACCTTCGTTTAATTATGATTTGATTATGAATATTGGTAATCTTGTTGGATAAGTTATGTGTTTATCGTATTATTATTCATCTTTAAGCTTATTATGTTAGATCTGTTGCTAATTAACAATAATATAGTAGATCACACGTAATTGTTACTCGAATATGGAATATAAACTAAGAGGATTAAGAATCAAGGTTAATAATTTGGACTGGAGAATGAAAAGTTATAGGGTTAGATCGAATATAAATAAGGATTTATGGTTAGTAATTAGTTATGTATAAAGGATCGTTTATATGATATTAATGAATTCATTCACATAGATAATTCGCACAATTTAGTTGAAGTCCTTAATATATGAATCGGTTAATTAATATTGTGAACATCAATAGTTATTAACTAATTTTATAGATCTAGGTTTAGTGATCAACTAATCTAGAATAAATCAATAATCACCAACAAGTTAATAAATAATCATTGCACTAATCATGCAAGTTGTAGAAAACGAATGGAAATTATATCTAAGTAAACACGTTTTTACCTTTATTATTTTCCGTTGTAGCACTTCTCATGATTTCAATTCGTTTACTTTTTAAATTGGTTTCCTTTTTAAATTGATATTCAAATACGTTCGTCCAGACTCAAACGCCCCCCCCCCCCCCCCCCCCCCCCCCCCCCCCCCCCAACCCACACCCACCCACCCACCATTTTACTCGCTTAAATTAAATAAGTTCAATATTTTAATTGAATAGTTAATTATTTTACTCTGCTCCCCAAGTGTTCGACAAGTAAACACGTTTTTATCTTTTTTATTTTCCACTTTAGCACTTTTCATAATTTCAATTCGTTTACTTTTCAAATTGTTTTCTTTTTAAACTGATATTCAAATACGTTCGTACGAAACTCAAACGCGTTCCATTTTACTCACTTAAATTAAATAAATTCAATATTTTAATTGAATAGTTAATTATTTTACTCCACTCCCCAACTGTTCGACACTCTGACTTACCAACCCTATATTATTACACGAATTTGTGCAATTGTCTAATTGTGTTTTAGTACCTAAGCTAAGTATTTCCGTTTTCTATAAAATAAAGACTTAATAAAAAAACATCACTTGCTTATCCGATAAAGTCTTCGAAAGTAATCTTCCAGAAATGTTAGTGAATCGGAAAAGTAATATTGCCATAAACGTTTATCGACGTCGAGATGACCCCTATTTAATCGACTTCTACGTAAAACAAAAGGTTTAATTTCCAACGCTAAATAGTAGCTATCAACTAGTTTTGATGAACATACCCCTACTCATAACGGGTGGGTTTAACATTATTGGTACTGAAGTTGTAGCTATATGTTATAGATTGAGCTTATTTTTTGGGTTTTTTTTTTTTTTTTTGTAATCTTAACCCTATTTGAAAAAAACTTCTCATTTGAGATTTTTTTTGGAAGTAAAAGTATGAAGTCCTCTTAATAAAATAAAACTTTATTTAGATAAAGATTTTATTTTAAACAAAAAGCCTGTTTGGTTGAGACTATTCTTAATAAATAGAAGGATGAAATGCTCATAACAAAATAAACAAGAATTTATATGAATAAAGATTTTATTAATATAAAAGTAAAATATTTCTAACCCTTAAATCCCTAAAACCTCATATTCCAATATTGTTTTTTCATTTTTGGATAAAGGTGACTAGAACCGCAATAAATTCAATAAATTAGTAAAGACATTACAAAAACATAAAGTTACCTCATGAAACTTTCAGCGGTGTAAATAAAGATAGTGACTGATTGTTTTAGTGTATAAGAATGTAATAAACTTTATTTAATTTATTATTGTGTGTATCCAATTTTAAAACCCTCTATCGTGTGTATTCAACTCTTATTTTTTCTCAAATGTGTAACAAACCGGATTTTTGGTGACGTGCCAGTTTAAATATTGGATATTTCTATAAAAAAAGTCTGGTCTTACATAATTTGAAAAATATAAAAGTTAAATACATACAATAGAGTTTTTGAAAGTTTGATACACACAATAATCAAACGATAAAAGTTTGTTACATTAGAATGTAGTTTTTTACTTTTAAGGACACTTACCTTAAATATACCATATGAAGATGTCCTCGTAGTGATTCAAGGAAAGAGCTTCAGTTAAATAAGAGTAATATTGAATATTGTGCTCCAAATTTGTGTTGTTATAATGATTAAACATCAACTATCGTTACTATTTGGTAAGACTACTGTTCTGTCTACCTTTTAATAGTGTTCTAACTTACATAATTAGTGTATTGGTCGTAAAATTAACATGTACATGTCCTTCGTTGCTACATCAAATTCGAACATTTGCATAACTTAATTTAAAAAAGCAAAAACAAAACAAGATTTTATCAAATTTAGAGATATTAAGTTGTTGCAATATGCCATTTTTCTTTCTAATTTTAGTGTTAGACAGATAAAATACTTTGGAAATGACATAAATAAATCACAACACTAAACCAAAGAATCACTAGTAAAATTTTGAAATCTAGTATAGACACATATATTTGATGGGAAGTGATCTAGGACAAATGTTACCATCATATGGGGCAAATGACCCGGATTGAACATCAAAAAGTGGATTCTCGTATTCGTACATTTTGAGAAAGTTATGGACAAAAACGCTCACTTTATGTTATAAATTAAAATTTGCTCGAAAAGAAAACAAAGCTCATATGAAAACTTCCATGAAGAGTCACAAACACACAACCACTTCATTATATCAAAAAGTCGAATATTATGTATTCAAAACAACAAATGGATGTGTCCAAACCGAACTCTTGACCATGTCATTTGTTGGATCGTTGGTCTAATCGTTAACTAACTTACGTAAATGTATCCCAACATAAAAACGACGGATTGGCGACCTACAAGACTATAGGGGTTAACTGTTAAGGACCAACTTTTTAATTAGAACAGTTGATGATCTATTTTCTTTTCTTTTTCTTTATATATGAAAAAGAGTTATGACATTTGAAACTATTTTGTTTTGAGTGGTATTTAACTTCTTTCTTTTTTATTGGTTGTAAGCTATATAAGAACCCTACTTGCACATGTTATTAAAAGCCAACGACATATTTCATGGCAAAATTTTCGAGTGATTGTCTACAAGAATAGACTCCCTTCTCATTCATTCACATCTTCCACCACACTCAAATCAAGTCTAGTTAATATGCATGCATACACATATGTATAATGTGTATATAAACATGTATCATTCATGAACATCCATGATCCATTATTGCATAATCTATTAAATTCTTAATACTTGATATATATATATATATATATATATATATATATATATATATATATATATATATATATATATATATATATATATATATATATATATAGGTTGGTTCTTGTAAAACAAACTTTAAGGTAAAATAAGTAAAAAAAAAATAAAAAATAATTTATAACGTTAGATATTTTGGATTATCGTTCATTTTAACCATATATCAAACTTTAAAAAACGAAGTTTTGTTGTACATCAAAAAATGGTTAGTTTTATCGTTGTGCATCAAATTTGAATATTTACTGCACAAAAACAATGAATTTGATGCACAGCCCCTAAACGACATATATTTTGAAGCATATCAAAACTTGCTTTTTTAAAGTTTGTTATAATTGAATAAATAAACATAATACAAAATTACACATATTATAAATTATTTTTTCATATTTTTTTAGTTAATTTACTTTAACTATTGGTTTATAAGAACCTCCTCCTATATATATATATATATATATATATATATATATATATATATATATATATATATATATATATATATATATATATATATATATATATATATATATGAAATATACAATTTGCAACATATATGTTTTGCCCATAAAATAATGTATACTTCAATATATCATATTTATGAAAAACAGTCCCCTCGTTTTATATTTCAAACTTAAAAACAACATATTTGACAAATTCCATCGGTAATTGTTTCCGATAACACGATTTTACCATTTGATTTATTGTTCGAAACATTATTTTGCTTTGAATTTATAAATGAAACCCTAGTAAAACATCATAGAAGATTATCATATAAATACTTTCTAGAACACATACTTCTAGTGGATACGGTATCCTTAGCGAGTATTAAAGGATTCATTTTTTTAATTAGGCCTATGTATTATTTTTTAATTTTAAACGTAAAATAAAAAAGTGTTAAAAAACAATAACTATCTTTTATATATTTTTCAAAACAAATTACAATAGAAAGAAAAATCAGCAGTGAAGATAATAAAACTGAACAGGACCATACATATAACTTTAAACTTCCTTAAAAATGTACTGGACCATATAACTTTTAAACTTCCATACACGTAATATCCACATGCAATGATGCAATTCACAAGTACGAAAGAAAATTGACAGGACAATCGCTAACTGATAAAAGAAAAGAGAAAAGAAAGAAGTAAAAAAAAGCCCCTACCCGCCGGAGGCACTTTTGTGTGCGCGATGGCCTTTTTCCGGCAACGTTCGCTATTTTGAATAGATGTCGTTAATGATTTTCCACCTATAAACTGCCGAAAATTGACTAATCATTTAAAGTTGGTGAATTTGATCTATGAATGAATATGATATGAGAGATCTAAAAATAATAAAAACAAATAAAAAGAAAAAAAAAATATTAAAAATTATAAAAACGGTCCTTTACGAATAAGACAAAAAGGGTAAATTGGTCATTATGATATAACTAACAGAATTGAGTTAACCCTAACGGTTGAAATGACTATCCATGTGCAGAAATTCAAAACAAAGGACTATCCATGTACTTATTCAGAAAATAAGACGAAAAGTGTCATTTGGATAAGAAGATAAGAACCATCCGTGTAATTAACTCTAAAAGAAAAGAGAAAAGAAAGAAGTAAAAAAAGAACCCCTACCCGCCGGATGCACTTTTGTGTGCCGCGATGGCCTTTTTCCGGCAACGTTCCCTATTTTGAGTAGATGTCGTTAATGATTTTCCATCTATAAACTGCCGAAAATTGACTAATCATTTAATATTTGTTTGTATCTTATGCATTTGAATTTTCACATATGTTGATTGAATATGACCTTTTGGATATTATAGGGGAAAAGGTATAGAACATGCCACGTTGTTGAGTTAAAATATCTTAGATTGTAGCTTATCAAACGATGTCAAACCCCGGGAAGACACCATTAATGATTTTCCGGCTTTGAACGAGGAAACATCGACCAAACAAATGACGTTCAGTTTTATCGTACGTGCTAAGTACTATATTAAAATGACTCTTTGACATTCCAACCAAATTTATAACTAATTTGATCGTTAATGGTTGTTTAAACTTTTAAAGGATTTAATCTTCTCTTCATATCTAGACCGGATTTGGTTACTTTCTTAAGATCGTTGTCGACGAAAGACATAGTTTTTTTAATAGATGTATATTTCAGTTCTAATACATGTACGGTGTATGTTAATCGAATAAATAATTTTTTAAAACTTTTCGTGATATGTTTTATGAAGATATAATCAAAAATGTCATATGTAGTCAATTAAAATAATGAATTTATTTTCATATCAATAATGTATTATTCTATTTATATATATTTTATTTTATTTTTAAAGTGAGAGTGATTTAATTCCTACTAATTGTGTCATTTAACTCCCCCTAGTTGGAATTTTCTCAAACGGTTATAGTTTGTTTTAGTAGCTTTTTTTGATGTCAAGGTAGATTTCTCTTTTTGGTTCTCATGTTTTTAGAGATTGAAGTCGCGTTTTGTGGATCTGGATTCAATGATAAATATACTTTCGATAAAAAAATATGAGAAATAGCACTGATTCAAGAGATTTTAATTTTACTTATAATTTTTGAAAGAAAAAAGTTTATTAAAAATTTGAAACGAAATTATAAAATGCATAAAATTATCAATTTTGTAAATATAATAAATCACAATTACATAAAGTGGTATTTTGTTTTCTTTATTATTATTTATTTAATTTTTTCTGAAATGGTAATTTATTAAAAACCCAAAAGACAAACAAACAAAATTAGAAGTCAACGGTCTTGTAAAGAGGCAAAAAGACAGATAACAAAAATATCTACTAAAATATTCAGATTATGAATCGAAGTTAAAATCTACTAAATCAATGTTTTTCTTACCAGAAATCCATTTCTCATTTAATTTTTCTCCGGTTTGATATGTTTTTCCAGATTTGATGTTTCTTGGTTGGAGTCGTTTGTACATATTTAGGCGTATTTTGTATTCTAAGAGTGTAAATAGTTTATCTCCCTTTAATTTGAATATTTTTTTCCTTAATTTCTCCGAAAAGAAGTGCATGCATTCCCTACAAAGAAAACATTAATGATTTTTCGGCTTTAAATAAGCACACGTCAACTAATCCAATAAATATTTTGTTCTATCTTACGAAATACTGGTTTGAAAAATGACATGTTGACATTCTAACAGAAGATACAACTAATCCTATCAAATCATCAGTATCGATGTTATTGTGATTTCAAATCATCATAGTAATTAAGACGCTTGAAAATTTTGATTTATGTTAACTATGACATAATATATCGAAGAAACGAGTTTATTAGTCACTTTTTTATGTTAGTCATAAGTGATGTATTTCCTTTCCTAATCTGACTATATTATAGGGTATATATAAAACGTATCAGTGATATGTAGCATGTAATATATATATATATATATATATATATATATATATATATATATATATATATATATATATATATATATATATATATATATATATATATATAGGGGAGGGTTCTTGTAAAAAGTCCAAAATTTGTAAAAAGTGTAGGAAGCCTTCTTATAGTGACATGAGGCAACTTTATAATTTTTTTTTTTTTTTTTTTTAATAAAAAAATAATATTTTTAATAAAAAAAATATTAAAAAAAAAAATCGAATTTTTTTTTCGAGGAAACTTTTTTTTTTTTTTTTGCTCGAAAAAAGTTATGTACGAAAAAAATATGATGCACATTTATGATGCACAACTATGATGAACATTTATGTATGTATCATAGTTGAATATTATAGCTATTTTGTGTGCATCATAGCTGAATATCAAAGCTTTTTTGTGTGCATCATTAATGTGGATCATATTTTGTTTGCATCATTAATGTGCATCATATGACGTGACATATTACGTTATCAAAAAAAAATTCAATTTTTTTTTTCAAAAATGTTTTTTTTGTCGATTTTTTTTTTTTTTTTTTTTTTTTTTTTTTAATAATAAAAAAATATTATTTTTTTATTAAAAAAATAAATTTTTTTTTTTTTTTTTATATTTCATATTAGTTGCCACATGTCACTACAAGAATGCTTCCTACACTTTTTACAAATATAAGACTTTTTATTTGATCCTACTCCTATATATATATATGTTAAAAGGGGGGTAAACGAAGAGGTCTTCCCTTCGGATTACACGACAAGGATGTTATAATCAGTTAGTGACAAGTCATCTTAAGTTCAGGGACTATACTTGACTCCTAATTATAATACAAATTGTGCTCCATGTAAATATTTTCTAATTAAAATCGATTCATCCCTCTCCCTCTTTGTCCGATTAGTTGAAACCCTAAAGGGGTGTTCTAGATTTCGATTAAAGCCACGGAGAAACAAGTGTTGTTCGAAAATCGTTGTAGAATCAGTAAACGTGTACTAGCATACAAGTCTGTTGCTAAAGAATGTGTCGCGTACGTAACCGTGGAATAGATCTTATACTTAGATCTATAGCTTACTTGCTATTAATTAAAGACGTAAAGGTATTACTTAATCCGATTTAATTATTCCTACGTGATCCTATTTTTCCGCTGTCAGGTATTGATTGACAATATGACTCAAGTTGTATACATATAGTGGTATCAGTCAAAACATAAGTTAATTTTTATTTTAGATTAAAAAATATCAAAAATTGTGAGACGGAGGAAGTATTATATTGAATTTAAGTCTATATTAAATGTTTACAGTAGAAACTTTATAAATTAATATTGTTGGAACCATCAAAATTTATCAATTAAAAGAGTTATTAATTAATAGATAAATTAATAATCATTAATTTACAAATATCTTTCATATTTCTACATTAATTATTATAAATTGTATAATAAAACATTAATTTACAAACAATTTTCAAACTTCCACCTAATTTGGATAAAAGTTCTACCACATAACAACCTTGGCGAAAAGAGGCTATGAAAGCCACAATCACTTTAAATAATTTCTGATTGAGCTATGAGAAAATAAAACCACAACTTCTTACAACAATAAGCAAAATTAAAGACCACATTCGATGTGAAGTTGATTTCAACAAAAAACAAAAGAGAGTTGGGTCGTTTTCTAATAAAGCTTTATAAATTATTAATGTAATATTAAATTTATAGCAAATTATTAATTTATATTATATGGGATCTATAGAGATTATAAAAAGTTTAGTATCTTATAATTTTAGCGAATTATTAATTTAGCACCCTTTTCCCAAGTCGGGACCGAAAAAGGTATTATCTTAAAGAGTTTATTAATTAATCGAGTATTAATTTATCCAATTCCTACTATACGTTTGTTCAATCAATAAACAATATCATAGGAGTGTGAACATAAAAATATAAACAAATTTCTAAAAAAATTCAATTCCATGTAACACTTTTTGTATGAAAGAATATATATTTATAGTCGGCAAAGAGTCTTCTTCCTGTAAAACGAGCCGATTTATTTCAATCAACATTCTCTTTTCGGTCACTATTACATTTAAGAAAATAATAAACTTAAAGTGAATTTTGAATGGAGTCCAACTAATTGATGTTGTTGGCTTAGAGAATGGCGATTGGTCTATTTTTTTCTTTTTCAACTTTTTATCATTTTAATTTTATTATTTGTTGCATCTTCTTCTAACTCTTGATTAGTGAATATAAACGTGAAAATATAATATAACATTTTGTGTAATAAATAGCTAAATTTAAAAGTTGTTCTAAAGAGACACTTTTTACATAAATAAATATTATTAATATCAAGATAAACTAGTTTTTCTTAAAAGCAATATCACTTAAAGTGATCGAGTAGAAAACATTTATACCAGCCTAATCAATACGGATGATAAGTTGAACCTTGCGTCAGAAAACACGATATTATACTTAAACACACTCAAAACACTTTAAAGCTCCGTCAAAAAGCATACAAACCCCGAACCCTACTTTCAAAAGGTTTTAGAGTTTTGGAGTTTTCCAATGGAGTTGCAAGTTTTCGACACTTAAATTTTGGTCGGATATTGGAAAAATGCAACTGAAAATAATAATCTAGTCATTTTCAAATGTTTCTAAGGCTTTTCGAAGTTTTCCGATAAGATTTGCACATTTACTATGAATTTAAAATAAAAATAAAAAGTTGTTGAGAACGGTATGTACCAAAATCCGATTATCGATAAACAAAACCGACTGTACAACATGTCGATCGCCAGTCCGATCCGACGACCAAACCTAGACTTTTAGGGTGCTTTTATCTTTTAGAGTAAATATTCTTAAATCAATACTTCTTTATTAAATGACTTATTACATATATATTAACTAGTGTAAAAGTATTTTAAAAAATAGTTTTAATTTCCATCATATTTCAAATACATTGTTTTTCTATGATTCATTTAAATGATGAGTGTTTTTTTGAATTCTAATACGTACATATTAGATAATAAATTAAAATAAAAGTAGAAGTTACACGAAAGATAATCGTTTACGGTCAAAAGCTATTTCTTCATATTGTAACACCCAATAATTACACTAGATGTGATTAGTTTATAGTAAAAATAGTTGTAACAATAATTCTTAATTTTAACTTTCAAATACACTATTAATTACTTATTAAAAAGGACGGAATAAAAGTTGTATAAAGTGTATTCCAATATACTTTTAACCGTTTAATATATTTAGGTTATAAATAACTACAAAATAATGATAAAATTCAGTGTATATATTTATAGCAATTTTAATTTTATGTTTATATTATTGGTGATTGATTTGATTAAAAGAAAACAAAATTGTTGATTAAAGAATAAAGTAAGATTCTTAGATGAAGATTTGTGGTCCCAATTTCATAGTAGTTAATCATTAATCATATGATTATATAGCAAATTAAAATAAGAAAGATTTACATTATGATTGGCCAACATTTATAAGGATTGATTATTAGTTACATATATTAAATTAAACAATATAAAAATATCCAAAAAAAGAAAGTGATCGAATGACTAGGATCCTAATATTTTATTACACATTTTTCATGCATCAAATCCGTTATAACAAATACTACATCCTAGTATCTTATACGAATTTTGATGAACTTAACTTTTGAGATTGCGTATAATATCCTTCCTTTTATTCTAATAAATTAGAGTTACGGATGAGGTCATTTGACAGACGTGTCTAATTTTAAGTGTGTCCACGTAGGATGATTATATGAATAATGATATCATAAATAGTTAAATTTGTTATTTAAACTTAATCTGGTTCCTCTTGAGAAAAGGAAAACATATTATGGAAGATATGAATTGGGGTTTACGCCACTGGTTTTTCGACCAATGGTGTTACGAGATTTGAAATTTCTTTTGATTTACGCTCCATTCTTCTCTGTCTCTCCCAAATTTAAATTATTTTCGAAACCGTCACAACCTGCTATTTCATCTGATCTTCTTCGTGTTCATGTATTTCTTTATTTCTTCAACTTCTTTTTAATATGTTATTGTGGATTGTTCTTGCAAGGGTTGGAAACATGATTTATTCTTCTGACCTATTTCTCCAATTGTTTGTAATAATTTCGATATATGTTTCTTAAATAATTCATTGCATTGCTTAATAAATGTTCACCCAATATGTAAGTTGTATGTTTAGTATTTCAAACTATATTTGATCAGCCATTAGTTACTTGGTTTGATTTCGGGGTTTTTTTTGTTACTATTGCCATCAATTTTGCAGTTGACCGCCAATGTTTCGATTTCTTGGAGCATTAATGTCTATAGTTGTATTCAGTTGAATGTGTCGTCGAGTTAGAATGTAATTAGATCGAGTTGTAAAGTCAAAAACGCATTTACGTAGACAGTTAGTCTAAGTAACTAAGTTACGCAGCGTAACTAATTGTTACGCTCGCGTAACTGTGTAGTTACGCGCGTAACTGGATCCCAGACAGTTACGCGCGCGTAACTGTTTAGGTTTTTGGGTCAGCTATAAATAGCAACCTCGGGATCATAAATGCGGTTGTTGAAAGTTGTCAGAGCCGTCACATCACTCATAGTTACGCGAGTTAGCTTCTACCGAGAGTAACTGTGAGTTCTTGTGTGTTAAAGTCTTGTAATCGAGTGTTTAGATACTATTTCGTGTTTGTAATTGAATACGTAAGTTTAATAGTATCAACCATTTGGTTATCTCTGCTGTTCTTCACCATATATACTTACAAATTAGTTATTCCGCAATTAGTTTGGTATTAGGGTTCAAAGGGGTTCGTGGATTAGGCGACCGACAAGTGGTATCAGAGCCTCTATACTTGTTATAGAGGTCTTTGAATCCGTTTGGTGAAGTTTGGGGCTGATTTGGGTTAGATCTAAGATTTGGGGTAATTGTACTTTATTTCGGATTTTTCAGATCTAGGCATTTCTAGCCGTAGTTTGGTCTCGGGTTTCAGATATTGTGTTTACAGTTGGTTATTCTTGATATCTGCAGAAGATGGGTTTCTAGTGTGGTGTTTTTCTTAGTTTTCGACGGTCGGAAGAAATTTTCAGCTAGAGTAACTGTCAAGAAATAGTTACGGCGCGTAACTGTGTAGTTACGCTACGTATCTACAAGTTACGTGATCTTTGAAGACTGTTACGTGGAAGATTTACGTGAAGACTAGATACGCACCATATTTACTAGTTACGTCACGTAACTGAGAGTTAAAAAACGTATTTGCTAGTTACGATACCGTGAAGATAGTTACTCGAAGATTGTTGCTCGAAAACAGTTACGCCACGTAACTAGGAGTTACGCGCACGTAACTGCTCACTGAAGACGTTCGTTTACTTCGTTTTTTTAGCCGTTACTCTGCCCGATTTTCGACAGAAATATTAGGTAGTTATTTGGTTGGATTCTCTGGTTTTCTTGCTGATTCTACGGGTTTTGTTTGTGAAGACTTGTGTGAAGACGTTTGAAGATTAGTGTTAAGTTCGGGGTATTCGGGAATCGTTTGTGTTTGTTTCGGGTATTCGCTTGTGGCTGATTCGGGTATTGATTTGTTTTTGATATGGCTCTTACTATGAACACGGGTTCATTCAACATGGAATCTAGTCGAAATCCTCAGGTTCCTCCTATGTACAATCCGAATCGTAGTGTTGAAGAATGGATGATGAATTTCAAGACCTACGTTGCTTGCACCGATCCAAGCATGTGGACTCCCATTTTGACACGATATGAGGCTCCTTCGGATCTTAACGCAAGTACCGGAGTTAGAACCTATCGGGCTATGAATACGTATACGGATGACGAGAAGGCGGCTTTTCTCAAGAATCATAAGGCTTTGGGATCTATTCAGTTCTGCTTAACTGATGAGATGAAAGCTATATTCAGGAAGATCGACAATCCTCACGATCTTTGGCATGCCATCTTGAAGAGATACGGGGGAACTGAAGCAATGAAGGTTATCAAAGCCGACATCTTGAAGAGACAGTTCGATAACTTCAAATGTGGGGAAAACGAAACGTTAGATATGTTGATTTCTAGGTTTTGTAGATTGATAAACGATTTGTACGAGTTAAAGGTTGAATTTGATAAGTTTCAGACTAATACACGTTTCTTAGATAGTTTACCACCTCACTGGGAAGTGCGTGTATTGCTGTTAAAGGATAAACCCGAGTTGCGTGATTTTGATTTTGAAGATCTTATTGACAAGCTTAGGATAGCTAACTTGGAAATGCAGGAGAAAGCGTATGGTAGCAATGTATACACTCAGAAGGTACTTCGAGAAAATCTGGGAGTTGCTTTCCTCTCTGATGTCTCGTCTGTTCAAGTACCTCAACCATCGAGTCACTTGCCTCCTTCACCCAGTTTTCCAAGTTTTCCACTCAGTTCAACTGTGTCAAGCTCAACCGATTCTGTTTGCCCTACATGTGGAACTTGTTTGTCAAAGGGAAAAGAAACGGCTCCCCTTCTGAAGTCTCAAGGCAGAGGAAAGGAGACGGCGTATAGTGCCTCTGGGTCTCAGAATGCTGAACATGAACGCTTGCAGTCATGTTTTCTTACTGCTTATGATGATCTAATCGACGGACGGATAGCAAATACCGTGTTGACAGAGGAAGATTACGATCAAGTCCATCCAGATGATATTGAGGAAATGGACATCCGCTGGAATATGGCGATGATGACTAGGAGAATCAAGAACTTCCTCAATCGAACTGGGAAGAAATACATTGGGGGAGATCGAAAGACCGGCATGGGATTTGACAAATCAAAAGTCAAATGCTTCAAATGCAATAACTATGGTCACTTTGCTCGAGAAGATCATAGAAACGACCAAGGAGATAGATACGGTCGACATCACCAGGGTTATCAAGCCCCTCCTCAAGGTCGAAGTTATCAGCAAGGAGGTTATCAAGGTCAAGCTACTCGAAATCTTCGTATTCAAGATTCTGAAAAGGATGAAACTGCACTTATGGCTGTCGATAACAAGGTTGATTGGAATGCGTTTGAAGACATTGCTAAGAGAACGGAACACTTTGCGCTTATGGCTTCTACATCCGATACTTCATCTCCGAAGCGTGAGGTAGACATCAATCCCTTCACAGCTATGTGCACTAACTGCAGCGAGCTTGAGGCCCAACTCGCTCTATGGAGTACATCGGCTAAAGAATTAAACTCTGACGTTAATGTTTTAAGATTAAGTAACGATGCTTTAGCCAAAGAAAACAAAACTTTAAATGTTTTTAAGAAAGAAAAAATGGTTGAAATTTCGGATTTAAAAATCTTAATCACTCGTCATGTTTCCAAAATCAAAGAGTTTTCCGATGCACTTGCAGCCGAAAAACTAACTGTTGCTCAAAAACAGAGTGAAATTGATACTCTGAATGCAAAGTTAGCGGCAATTGCCAATTCAAAAGAAATTTTGAATCAGTTGATCGAGTCACAGAGGACAAACACCAAAGACAAGGGTGGATTAGGGTATACAAGTATGCCACCACCAAAGCATTTCACCCCGATCCCGGTCGATGGTGCGTCTGTAGACTTATCTCAGTCCTCTTCTTTGACCTCTGAAGCTCCAAAAGCTGAAGTAAATGGTCCAGAAGCAAGTGTTAGGGATAATGAGTCTAAAGTCGTTTTAGAACGTCCAGACCATAAGTCCAAAGACCTTAATGACCTAAAAGACGTTCACTTAACTGCCCATCAAGAGAGTCTTTTTGAAAAGGTCATTCAACGCCTTGAGAGTCGTCTTATCACTAAGATGGACAAGAAGTTTGAAAAACTTCAAGTGCGTGAAGAAAAACGGACTCTTAAGGAGTCCGACTCCGAGTCAAAGTCTAACAAGTCCAAGTCTAAGGGTAAGGAGAAAGTTGTAGAAACCAAACCTGTTCTCACCGTCCAAACCCCTATGACTAAGATTTTCACTACGGGAAAGGCTTCTTCTTCTAAGCCTAACACGATACCTCCCAAAGTGTCTAGACCAATTCCTCAGACCAAGGCAGTTCCCCGACAAGCAGTTCCCAAAGAGAAGATTCAAACTTCTCCAATTCATACGCACATTTCAAATGATCCCAGAATCTGCTATTATTGTCGAAACGAGGGACATATTGCCAAGGTCTGCCCACGTTTACAAGGTTTGATCTTAAAACGTAAAGAATCACGTCCTGTTTCTAAGGAAAAGAGTAACACACCAAAGAAGGATCAACAGAACAAATCCAAAGTTGATTCTTCTTCAATCCAAGTCGAGACCGGACCTAAACAAATCTTGACTAACACTGTTAAAGAAAATCTCAAGTCACCCAAACATCGGGATGACGCATCGACCTCGACTGATTACCAGAAAACACACACCAAGGTTGATGTGATCATTCCCGATGAAGATGGACGACCCAAGTCTGTATCGACTTGGGTCCCCATTACCAACTGATTCTCTATTTCTTTGTGCAGGGACGACCGAAGCGAGCTGGAGGCAGAAATATTTGGATAGTCGACAGTGGTTGTTCCAGGCACATGACGGGAGATCTCCATCTAATCAATGACTACTTCGCGGTTGATGGGGGAAATGTCCTATTCGCTGGGGAAAAGGGTGGCACAATTACGGGTCAAGGAAATATCTCTAACGGTGTGGTGACTTTCGAGAATGTCAATTACTGTAAAGAGTTAAAGCACAATCTACTCAGTGTTTCGCAAGTCTTTGATGAGAAGTTTACTACCTTGTTCACGGAAAAGGAGTGTATGATTCTTCGCGAGGGATTTGTGATAGATCCAGCCTGGGTATTGATTAGAGCTCCGAGGATAAACGACATCTACTGTCTCGACATGACAAAGGTCTCATCAAGTGAAGAGCATCTGTGCTTGATGTCTAAAGCCTCGGAACGGGAGTCGATTATGTGGCACAGACGTATGGCTCACATCAACTTCCGCAGAATGAATTACTTAGTGAAGCATGAGCTAGTCACCGGAGTTCCAAACATGAGTTTTGCGATGAACGATTCATGTATTTCATGTGTAAAGGGCAAACAACCCAAGAAATCGCATCCGTCAAAGCTCGTGAACTCTATCTCAGCTCCTCTGGAATTGCTTCATATGGATCTTTTCGGTCCAGTAAGTGTAAAGAGCAAAGGAGGAAAATCTTACTGCTTGGTGGTTACCGATGACTACTCGAGATTCTCATGGGTTTTCTTCCTAGCGAAGAAGGATGAAACGGCTGAACGACTAAAGTTTCTCCTTCTTCGACTAGAAACTCTTCTCGAGTTAAAGGTCAGATCGATTCGGAGTGACAATGGAACGGAGTTCAAGAACAACGCAATGGAGCTGTTTTGCTTATCTAAGGGTATTACTCATCAATACAGCGCTCCTAGAACTCCGCAGCAGAATGGAATTGCAGAAAGGAAAAACAGAACTCTCATCGAAGCAGCTCGTACGATGCTTTCGGATTCTAAGCTACCAGTTTCTTTCTGGGCCGAAGCAGTCAACACAGCTTGCTATGTTCTTAATCGGGTTTCTTTGGTCAAGCGTCACAACAAGACAAGATACGAATTGATCAACAAAAGAAAACCGAATCTGCAGTTTCTCGAACCTTTCGGGGGTCTTTGTGATATCATGATTACGAAGGAAAGAATTTCAAAGTTTGGTGAAAAGTCTCATCCTGGTTATTTTCTCGGCTATTCGGCAGACTCTCCATGTAAACGGGTTTTTGATAAGACTACGGGAACGATCGAGGAAGTTTATGAGGGTACTTGTTTCAGGTATACTCCATCAACACCGGGTGATGGTCCAGAACACTTCTTTGATTATGACTCACTGTTCAAGTCCTTCAATCTCGACTATCATGGTGTGTCCATTCCAGTTAAAGAAAATGAAGTGGTCAGGATGCAAGGGGGAGAATTTGACGATACCTTCTTTCATCAGTTTCACGATCAAAGTGAAGATGCATCTCCAACCACTTCATCTGGTCCGATTCCGATTCAGGATTTAGTCGTTGAGCTTCCAAATTTATCGGCTCCGACTCAGCCAGAAGCATCAATCTATGAAACTGCATCCGAAGATTCAGACAGTGATTTTGTAGACTCAACAGCTCAGCTTCAATATTCTTCAGAAGAAAGTGACGAAGAGGAACCTGCTGTCAACGAGAATGTTCAACCTAGTACCGAAACTGATGTTGACATCTCTAATCTTGAAGCAGCAATCAATGACATGGGTTTTCCTCAGTCAAGGATTCACACCACTCATCCTGCTGAGAATATTATCGGCGATCCACATCAAGGTATTCAGACACGAAGTCAGATTCCAGCTCCAGCCGTGGAGAATGTGGTAGCTCAGGAAGAAAGTGAAAAGTAATTGCAGTTGGAGAAGAAAATGAGGCTGCTGCAGAAGAAAATGAGGCTGAAAATGTCATAACTCCGAGAAGATCGGTCAGAGAAAAGAAACGTCCTGGATTCCTGGATGATTTCGAAGCAAGTCCCGCACTTCTGGAAGTTTTCGAAGCATGCTTTCTATCTCAAGTAGACCCAAAGAATGTCATTATCGCACTAGATGATCCATTCTGGGTGGAAGCTATGCAAGAGGAACTTCAACAGTTTCTAAAGTTGCATGTGTGGGAAAAGGTGAAGCCTCCAAGAAGAGAAAAGATCTTGAAAACAAAGTGGGTGTACAAGATCAAACGAGATGATAAAGGCGAGATAGTGAGGAATAAAGCTCGTTTAGTCGTTCAAGGTTTCGAACAAGTTGAAGGTCTAGATTATGATGAAGTCTACGCACCAGTTGCTCGTTTGGAATCCATTCGACTGTTCCTCGCATTCGCTTCCCACAAACGTTTCAAAGTTTACCAACTCGACGTGAAGAGTGCGTTCCTATATGGTGAAATTCGTGAAGACATTTATGTCACTCAGCCACCGGGCTTCGAGGATTACGAACATCCTGATCACGTTTTCAAACTCAACAAGGCCCTATACGGTCTTCATCAAGCCCCGAGAGCTTGGTATGGTACGCTTTCTGACTTCTTGATAAACAACGGGTTTACAAGAGGCACGGTCGATCAAACTTTGTTTACGAAGAAACGGAAAGAACACTTGCTGCTTGTTCAGATTTACGTCGACGACATCATTTTCGGGTCAACGGACGACTCTATGTGTAAAGACTTCGAGAAGTTGATGACATCGAGATTTGAAATGAGTGCTATGGGTGAAATGAATTTCTTTTTGGGTTTGCAAGTTCAACAATCAAAGAAAGGGATTTACATTCATCAAACCAAGTACGTGCAAGATATTTTAACTCGATTCGAGATGCTGAACTGCAAACCGGTTAGCACTCCTCTCGAGATTAATCACAAGCTTGGTCCAGCACTTCTCGATGAAGTCGTAGATTTGAAGCTATATCGCTCGATGATAGGCTCACTGATGTATCTGACGGCTTCTCGTCCGGATATCACATTTGCTGTGTCCTTGTGCGCGCGCTATCAAGCTGCGCCTAAGGCATGTCATTTGAAGGCTGTGAAGAGGATTCTCTGCTATCTCAAGGGGAAACCAACTCTCGGTCTTTGGTATCCGTATGATGATCAAAACTTCGAGCTGACGGCGTATTCTGATTCTGATTATGGGGGTTGCAATTCAGACATGAAGTCCACTACTGGCGGTTGTCAGTTTCTTGGTTCGCGTTTAGTCTCCTGGCAATGCAAGAAGCAAACCGCGGTATCTTTGTCATCTGCGGAAGCTGAATACATTGCAGCCGGAAGTTGCTGTGCTCAAGTCCTTTGGATCCAGCATCAGCTTCGCGACTACGGTTTGATTGTCTCTCGCACTCCTATTAATATAGATAACATTGCAGCTGTGTGCATCATACGCAATCCGGTACAACATTCAAAAACGAAACATATCAGTATTCGTTTTCATTTTTTTCGGGATTGCTATGATAAGAACTTGATCACATTACTTCAAATCGCCACTGAAGATCAAAAGGCCGATCTTTTGACAAAAGCTTTTCACAAAGGTCGATTTGAAGAATTGATCAAGTTAAACCGTCTCATTATTCAAGAAATCGCTTAACACGAACCATTTTTTTGTAAATATTTAAGTCTTTTAAAATTTAAAAAATTTCAAAAAGATTTTTGGTTTTAAGTTGTAGTTTAATTTCTAAGTCTTTAAAATTAAAAAAAAATTCAAAAAGATTTTAACGTTTCTTAGGTTTATAGCTTTTCTTTTCTATTTTACGGTTCTCGTGTTTTTTGAGTGATTTGCAGTAACAGGAAGAATCTTTTGAGCTGACATACGCTTTATGGATCACATTCTTCCGGATAGACGGTTTTTCTATAGACTCTTGACGAGTTGAAGGCTCCAAGTGCTTACACACGCTTGATAGATCACATGCCTTCGCCGTTGAGTTTAAAGGTTCTTTATCACGGGATAAAGTGTAAAGGTTTGCAAATGTGGTCGTTTCATCTCTAGGTTAGAGTGTAAAGGCTAAAAATCAGTTTTCTATTATCAAGGAATAGTTTAAAGTTAAAAACGTGACTTAAAATAAGTTTAAAGTCGAAAAACGCGCGAAAAACACATAAATTTAAAACTGATTCGCGTATCTGTCAGTTACGCCACGTAACTGAAAGATACGCGCGCGTATCTATATGTGTGTTTGATAGTTACGCACGTAACTACATAGTTACGTGCGCGTAACTAAGAGAGAGAAAGGATATAAAAGCTTGAAAAATGTAACTGTTACATACGCTTTCAAAAAACCCTCTTTCTAAAACCCTATTCTCTCTTGGCGATTTTGTTATCTCGTGACGTTTCCACTCGTTTTTCATCATATTCTAGTTCGGAATCATCATCAGAGCATCCAGGTTTGAATTTCTCGACCTCATTACGAGTTTAAAGGGGTGTTTGGTTGATGTCAGTTAGCGGTTTGGGTAGTCACATCCGAAAATCCAAAATTGTCAATCAAAACTTGAAATTGTTGATGCTAAAACATCTTAAACTGTTTTTCGAGTACCTTGGAATGTTTTGAATGTTGATTTTCGACCTAAATCGAAGGTTTAAAGAAAATTTTTGGTTTTAACCTAAAATCGCGATTTTAACTGCCTGTGTCTTCATAACGGATAAAACTGTGAAGTGTAAAGAACAATGTTGCTCGGAATATAGCTAATGTTAGGATTTTAAGATGAAAAACATAGCGTATTTAGAGTTTCATTAAAACGTTGAAAACAGGGGGTCTGCAGATCAGTTACGCGCGTAACTATTAGTTACGGCGCGTAACTGCCAGATACGTGCACGTAACTGACAGATACGTGCACGTAACTGTAACACTATAGTATCTGTGATTAGCGCGTAACTATTAGTTACGGCGCGTAACTACCAGATACGTGCACGTAACTGCTAGTTACGCGCACGTAACTGTTTAAAGAAGATGTTCTCCGACCCATGAATTGGGTAGTTACGCTGTCCAAATTTTCAAAACGACAGTTACGTGAGATAGTTACGGGGGCGTAACTACAGTTACGCGCACGTAACTGTCAACAGATTCACATCTGTTTTGCAAATTCAATTTGTTTTCACGTCACCGTTCTTCCGATCGCAGCGTAACTTCATTTCACTCAAAATGACATTC
Organism: Senecio squalidus; assembly: GCA_910822075.1. Lineage (NCBI taxonomy): Eukaryota > Viridiplantae > Streptophyta > Magnoliopsida > Asterales > Asteraceae > Senecio > Senecio squalidus. The sequence goes on from CAJVGC010000582.1 coordinate 65,578,098, forward strand.
TCAACATCATAAGTAGTCTATGCATGTCTAGGATATTGTTTACGATGTCTTATAGAAGATTTTGTGCGTTTACTAACTTTTGTGCAAGTTTGTCGTTTGATGTGTAGAATGGCCAAGGATAAGAAAGATATTGCCATGAAAAGGCACAATTCAGTGGCACTCCTATCGACTGTTGATAAAGGAGAGGGGTTTGAGGATATTGTCAACTATCTTCTTAGATGCCCTATCGCTTATGCTCTTCGCGTTGATCCCGATCTAAAGAAGGATCTGATTAGCGAGTTTTGGAGGAATGCTGGGGTAAACAAGTCGGTTTCTCCTCATACCATTGAGACAACAGTTGGGGGTCTTCCGATCATCATTACTGAAGAGGTGATCTGCACGGTTCTTCAGTTCAGAGACACTGTTGATGCTGATGATACGTTGCCAGAGAAGACAATCTTCGGGTGTTTCAGACAGATGGGATACTCTGGCCGTCTGGATTCATTCCAGTTCAAGAAGCCCATGATGCCTGTGCTTTATCGCTTTCTAATGCACACGGTCATCATGTGCTTATCCAGATGGAAAGGCGGATACGATTCTTTAGATAGACGGGGTCAAGCGTTGATGGTATCACTGGTGTTCAACCACAAGTACAACTTCTCCAGATTTATCTTCAACAATATGTGTTTAAATCTGGAGGACAAGAAGAAGACCTTTGATCAGTATCCGAGATTTGAGCAGCTAATGATTGATCACTCTCTACCGGACCTTCCTTATAATGGTCCGGTCGGAAAGGCGCTAAGGATCGATCCTCGTTACTTCCAGGATTGTAGAAGGGTAGGTCCTGAGTTACCTCTTCAGGGTGCATTGATTGATCCTGACTTTCCAACTCCTGCGCTTAATGCATATGACGATCTGGTGACTCCTGATTCCCCTCGCCCGTCCAGATCTAGGAAGTCTTCCAAAACCGAGGCTTCTGAAGACCCTGCTGGTGCTTCAAGTAAGGGTAAAGGAAAGAAAAAGGTAGCATCTGACGATGAATCCTCTTCAGAGTCTTCTTCAGAGGGTGATCATAGCGACGAAGAAGCTGGGTCAGAGGAAACAGTTGAACTCTCCGACGCCACAAGGAAAATGAAGAAGGCTTTGGAAGAGTTAGAAGTTCTCAGGAAGCACATTCCTGTGCAAGACTATGCTTCTAGGCGTCAGAAGATCCTGAAGAAAGGAGCGAAGGCTGGGGCAGATTTATTTGGTACTGCCGTTCAGGTGGCAGTTAAAGGGAAGGAGTTACATTCAAGGAACCGAAAGCTGTGATTCCATCTCCAAAGCCTATCCGCACAGCAAGATCGAAGCAGGCGGAGTTTGTTGGAATACAGCCTCACTCTTTTCAGCAATCTCCACCAACATCTTCAATCAAACGTCCTCGCACTACTCCCACTTCACCTGAGGCCTCTTCTTAAACTCCATTGGTGAAGAAGTCAAAGAAAACAATCATCACCACTCCTCCGCCAACAACACTCACCACCACTACTCCTCCATCAGCACCAATAACCACCATTACTCCTCCATCCACCACAATCACCACAGCTCCTCCTCCACCTCCAAAGTTCACACAAACACCACCTATCTCAGTTTCTCCTGCTGCAATCCTCTCCACCACCTCACCGATCGTGACTTCACTTCCTGTGGGCTCCTCTTCTCGCCCTGCAATCACGGTGGGGTTAAGTGACATAGTCAGACAACTGCAACTTCAAATGCAGAATCTCCGGAGCTCACACAACGAGCATGCATTGAAGATAAAGAAGCTTGAAGGTGAAGTGCGAGCTAGGGATTCAAAGATTAAATCTCTGGAGAAGACGGTCAAAGATTTAGAGCACGAGGTTGCGGCGGTTCGAGGAGATTATGAAACCGTTCTCAAGAGCCTTGATGAAGAGATTGAAGAGGAGAAAGAGACGGAGAAAGATGACGTGAAGATGATGATGATGCCCCGAAAGATGACCAGGACGATAAAGATGATAAAGACGATCAGGGAAAGCCAGATGATGATATGGGCGGTGCA